>JACMZG010001893.1:10229805-10272305 GCA_018340805.1 Microvelia longipes
CTCGTCAATAACCTGACAAGTTAGCAAATGTGATAGATTTTATAAAGGGTTATCTTGTCAATAACCAGACAGTTAGCAAATGTGATAGATTTTTATAAAGGGTTATCTTGTCAATAACCATTGATAAATCGTGGTATTTAACAAAGACTGTCGACAAGTTAACTTCCTTTAAGAATTCATTGATAAACTGGTAGTTTTCATCTTATACTATAATATAATAACAACAGGTGACTTGTTAATAAACTTGGCTCTATTAAACACAGATGGTGGGGGCAAAATAATTCTTTATAATTGACTCAAGGTGGAGTATCACGCCACCTACTCAGGGTAGGGATCAGCTTTGACTTCAGTCAGCACTTGTATATAAAAACCTCCTAGACCATTATTAATTATAAAGTTCGGTGACCCATGTCAAAGTTAACTAATTTTTCAATTAAGACTTTTATCCTGAATTATTTAATTGAAATTACTTAAATGATAATTTATTTACCATGTAAATTTCGAATTAAGCTGCAATGATTCGCGACATGCAAATAACATTTTTTTTCTCAACACCAGAGTGCACTCTTAAAGCCAGTGCACCTAACCATCTGCATTTTTGTTGGACAAATCTTGCTAAAAATAGATAGGGTTAGATATTACTATAGATGCGATGAATAATTCAATATTTTAAAGTTAGTTTTCGTATTTTCACAGAAACTATTGGTCTGTAATAGTTTATGCGGGAAGCAACTTTAAATAAAAATTAGGATCTATAACACCATGCAGAACAATTATATAATAGTTGATTGGGAGGGGTATAAAACAAATGTTAAGAACAATAAGCTCGAAAAATGTATCATAGTTGATTAGGAGCATCATAAAAAATATTAGGATCAATAAAACCAGAACAATGGTACCATAGTTGATTGGGGCAACATAAAAGAAATATTAGAACAATGAATAACACCAGAACAATCGTACCATAGTTGATTGGGAGCGGCATAAAACAAATATTAGGTTTAATAACACTAGAACAATTATACAATAGTTAATAGTACAATTTCATAAAACAAATATTAGGATCAATGACTTAAAAAACAAGTCCTCAATAGTTGATTTTCAAGCTATCTAAAATAAACATTAGTATAGACAGATAGAATGTAGATTGAGGAGTAAGCCTACAATGGTTGATAATACAATCCAATAATAGAATCGATTACTCAAAAACAAATTCCTAATCGATGTACTGCGTCCAATAAAGTTGCTATTAACTACTTTTAGGATTATTGGCTCAAAAGCAAGATTTGCGATCTGCAGACGGCACAAAGAGGAGTATGATGATGAACCTTTTAAGCGTCAGCCTTTTGTTGTATTGAATATTCAATGATATCTTTGTTTTAAAAATTATGTCATTCCTACTTAAAAATAAAACTATTTAATTTATAACATAACTTAACATAAATATTTTTTCAACATATTTTAATTTATTAACACAGCCAAAAAATATCCAATCGTGATAATTCAAAATTAGATAAAGGTAAATAGTATTAAGAGTTTATTCAACATGATTGATTGATTGATACAGAGTGCGTGTTTAACTGCGTAACACATGAGTTGTGAACTCGTGTGTCAGACAGTCCAATATAACATACATTGATTGGAAATGAATAGACGGAATGGTCACCCTTACGAGCCACTTCCTTCTTACAACTCGACAAATTAATATTTCTAGCAATTCATTATAAAACCTATAAAGGTATTAAACCAAAGTTTAAAGGGATTTGTGTGACAACCAGTACCTATTAGTAAGAACGAAAAGTACCCAATAATAGGGTACTTAACATCATTATGTTACCATACAATAAATTAATAGATTCTTAAGAGCTTTGTGTTTACGAACAGTACCATTAATAGGATTCTTAAGAGCTTTGTGTTACGAACAGTACTCATTAATAGGATTCTTAAGAGCTTTGTGTTACGAACAGTAAGAGCTATTAATAGAATTCTAACGAGCTTTATTAACGAACAGTACTCATAAATAGGATTCTTAGAGCTTTGTGTTACGAACAGTACTCATTAATAGAATTCTAACGAGCTTTATGTAACGAACAGTACCCAATAATAGGAACCTGTTTCAAACCTCAAGCAAAATATTTAAACTTGCCTATTTTTAAGTTATCAACCAACCAATAATAGCCTGGCTGGCTTTAAACTTTAAAGTTCAACACATACATACTTTGATCACTTATGCTAAGTTAATCTTAAAATTAAAAGTTTAGATAATCTGTTTAGGTATCTAACAAATATGCTTGACAAAAACAAAACGAATATATAGTATAGAATATACTAATTTAACAACTCTTAAATTGTTTCTTCAGTGCGATCACCTACCTATATATCTCACAGATAATTTGATCTGGGTTCGTTTTTACGCAAAGTTTTGATGGGGTTTCAATGTACCAACAGGGTATTTTCTTGCAGAATATGTAATTAAAAATACTTGAGGGATGTGATACGAGAAAAGATATAGATTAAGTCTTAGCCAAGCCCACCAACGGAAATTAAAAGAAATTTTCTTAAAGGAAAAAAGAAAAACGCCAGCAAATATAGGCCATGCAATATATATAGGCATATGCATATATATATATATATATATATATATATATATATATATATATATATATTATATTATATATATATATATATACATATATATATATATATATATATATATATATATATATATATATATATATATATATATATATATATATATATATATATATATATATATATATATATTATAATATATATATATATATATATATATCGCGAACACAATACTTTTCCTATATAACTACGGTATAAATGAGGAAAAGTTAAAAATTGGAAACCATTATAGTTTATCTTAAGCTCAAAAGCTAAAGATTTTGAGGATCATTAATAAATGAAATATGTAAAATATTATGGTAATACATGTGACAGTGACATACAAGCATTATGTCATTATTATTGAATGAAATAATAAATTGATAATTAAGTAAATAATTAATTTTAAATTTAATCTTAGGAAATTAAATTTACACGACAAACTATATATATATATGTTATATATTAATATATATATTATATATATTATATAAATAACTAAATAAAATTATGAAAATGGAAATTCTACTAATCCTAATTTTCTTGGGAAATATAAATCATTGATAATTCTAAGGAACAGGATTCTATGGACATCTCGATTGGATGTTGTTAAAATCTGGAAACGACAACCCGCGACTGAAAAAAGTCTTGAAAAATCGAAATGCATTGTAAACCAATTTTTTCAAGCTTTCGATCGTATGATTAGGTCTTCATCAGAAAGTGTTTAATAACAAACCAAAGCCGCCAACAGAAAGAAACAGATAAGGTTCTAAACATAAATACACAGCTAGCTATGGTGCAATGATGCATACCTAGTGTATAAGATATTTAGGATCAATTAACTGGTTCCTTTTAGCTCCTTCCAATTCCATATGATATTTAAAGTGTTAAATCATAGTTCTCGAAGTTCCCAAATCATTAGCTTCTTACAGAAGTATTTTTAAATTACTTACAATCTAGAGTCATAACATAAGTCATGACATTCAGCAACTTCTTATCACCCTTTAACAAAAAATGCTAATAGTTTGGATCCTATAGTGCGTCAGATTTGAATGCAAATGATATGAGAACATTTTAGGCGGCTTTCGAAGCGTAAATCCTGGAAAAGCTGTTATCTGTCCCTACTTATCCCTTAAGTCCATGAATATAAAAGTTTCTTGATAATAACTTGATATTTCAAATAGACTTTAAAACTTTGTAATAGAATAGTAATTCACAGATTAGGAGCGTTACTTCTTCTATAAGAATTAAACAGTAACAGCTAACTTAACTTTTTATGACACGGAAAGTTCAACTCCGCTTCAATCCGATCCAGCAATATGATTAAGGCCCGTATTCAAAGACATTTTCCTAACATTCTCCTTAAGGAACAAGGAGAATGTTAGGAAAATGTCTTTGAATACGGGCCTAAATAAAAATTAGGTACTATGATTTCTTAATCCTTGTAAGGTATCATTTTGATTAAACGAAAGATTATTAATGCAGAACTACAGTGAAATAATAAAAGAATTTTTATTTACATATTAGAGTTCTAAAGCTTTCCCTAAGACTAGCGATGGTCTTACATCTGCTTGACTATGGGGTATGTATTTTTATATATTTGTTTATATATTTACTATAGCATTAATGGTTTTATTTAGGCTGCTAAGTATCGCTCACTAAAAGCTTCGATAAAATTATAAATTAACACCCTTAAAGACTGGACTGCGCATTCCAAAAATATTTTTCTTGATTTATCATATTTGTAATAAGATGTTTTTTTTCTGTTTGTTTTTGTTCACCACTTCATGAAAACTTAATATTTTTACCTTTCCACATTTATATTTATAGGTAAATAGAAAAAGTATTGTCTTCGCCAAAAAAAAACCAAATCCGGATTTGATCTGAACTTTTAAGGTATTTTAAGGACCTCCTTGACGTCATTAACCCAAAATAATGACTAAAACAAAAATGTTTAATATTCATTAAACGCGAAAAAAATGCTTTGATTCATTTCAAATTTAGCACGCATGTAGTCATATATAAGACCAACAAGTGTGCCGAGTTTTATCTTAAGATTTATCGAATGACTTGTGCACTGTTTTTAAAAGATTTTAAAAAATCAAAAAAAAGGTTTTTGAAGATGTTTAAAGTTTATTAAAGAGTTTAAATTTCGTACAAGTGCATCATTTAAGTAAGTGTACTAAGTTTCGTTTAAATATATTCATTATTTTTGTTGGAATATAAAAGTTAAGCTGCATCGAAGGAGGTCAGTGCCTGGATATGTGATCGCTAGGAATAAAGCTAATATATTGACTAATTAAGGACGAGCGAAGCAAGTAGGGAGGATGAACGTAGCGAATCTGATGTAACCAGGAAAAGTTCCCGATGTACATCGTACCCGAATTTTTTTTAACTGAAAATTCAGTTTATTATTTCAGATTAATCGTTTTAGGGGTTTATACGATCTGACAAGCATGGACAGCATAGCGTCTTACATAAAACCAACAAAGTTTCAAAAATTCATTTATTTCAGCACTAGTTTCGAAGCATTCGTTAGACGCTTAGATCAAATCACATGTATACCCTTTTTTACTTTTCACCATTTATACCTTAGGTATAGGAAATGTATTGTGTTCGCAAAAAACCGAAATCGGGTTGTTGCCGGAATTACCCATTTTAGGTTTTTTTAAAAGCATCTAAGTGGTTTTTACAAAGTTGTCTTTCTTTAAGTGAGTGCATGTGTGAATATGTGCTAGTATCTGTGTATTTATGCTAGAGAGTTGAAACTTGTTACAAAAATCAATCTTTAGGTCTGGTTGAGCTATCCACAAAAATGTTTTTATGACGTCATTTACCTGTAATAATGACCCGTGAAAATTTTGAAAATTCATAAAACGCGGAAAATTTTATCGATCGGTTTGAATTTGTCGATGTTGGTATGTATAATACCAACATATGTGCTAAGTTTTATCATATTATCAGCATTTTTATCAAATGAATTGTACACGTTTTGGAAAAAATCGGAAAATAATCCAATTGAGCTGAAATTTGGTAAAAGTTTATTACCCTTAATAAACTGAATTTGGTTGATTACTTTTCGTAATAAATAAATATACTACGTTTTGTTTCAATATGGCAAGTATATCTCATAAAAGTTAAGAAGCATAGAGCGAGGACAGAGCCAGGATGGTGGACCGCTGAGAATAAAACCAATGTAATGACTCTGTAAGCACGAGCGAAGCGAGTCCGATGGCGTGTTGCAGTATAAATTTGGCGTATTTTATATTCTGAGGACGAGCGAAGCGAGTCTGAAATAGAGAGGATGAGCCTAGGAAATGTAATAGGGTAAGAAATATTCCGATGTACTGTACAAATTTTTTATTCGTTTGTATTAAAAATAGTCAGATTTGTTTTACATTGCTTCATTTACGACAAAGTAGCTTCCAATGAGTTAATCCAAGAGTTAACTCAATTTTTTTTCTTTATTTTTCCGCGTCGCCAACTCTAGGGGCATTGGCCATCAATTTATCAGCCGTAAAATTATCAGCTTACATGTTCATAACCTTACAACATTAAAATCCCGGAACTTCCGAGGTGTAGAATGCAATAACTGCACAACATAACTGGGCTTACTACACTGATGTTATCATAAAATAAAAATACAATTTAAATCTACGTTGGACTCATCTCAAAAATTGAGAAACCTATAAATAACAAATTATTTATAGGTTTCTCAATTTTCTTGCCAAAGCAAGAAGCGTCATTAACGTAATCAAACAAACCGCGTCACAAAATATTTATTCATTTTACTTTCATATCACCAATCTTAAGATTATATAGTAAAAGTATTTTGTTCTCCCACAACGAACGTATTCTCATATAAAATACGTTGAGGAGAACATTGCAAATTTAGTAAGGCAGCATTAAGTAAGTTGTAATCTTAACGCGGAACTCTTAATGTTTGCTGAGATTACAAATTCCTTCTTTTATCTCTAGGTACCTCGTTATTAAGTTATAATTCTCACTAACATAATATCCTTGTGTGTTTTATATATACATACATATATATATATATATATATATATATATATATATATATATATATATATATATTAATATATATACACACACACACACACAATATATATATATATATATATATATATATATATATATACATATAAATGACATCTATTATAAAATAAGGAATGTAGAGATTCATGAAGCAGAGTATTGGTATTTTTACAAATCTTTTTCATGGCACAAGAATTCGAACTTATAATGTTTTACTACTTATGTAAATCAGCATACTATTAAACATTTTTTAGTTTTCAATAATGTACGCAAGAACAATGCTATAATAGTACCATTGAGCATTTAAATGAATAAGATAATGCTATTTAATAAATAATTAACGCTAAGGCAAACGTAACAATTAAAATTAAGAGCTATTAGTCAACGACCAAGGAAAAATTATTTATGAGCTCTTGGCGTTGCGATCAAATTGATGTTATTAATGAGCTGTGTGCGATAGGGTCAAAGTGATAATGATGTTAATGAGCTATTTACGCTATAAGGTCAATATGAAAATAAAATTTACGAGCTGGTCTATGTTAGGATCAAACTGATAACGTTATCAATAAACAATTTGCGGCATAAGGTCAATGTAATGTTTTGATGATCTTTTTACGCTTGAACCAATGATATTTTATTATCTGTTAGGCTAAAGAGATAATGTTGTTTATGAGCATTGCGCTATAAAATCAAAGTGATAATGTTGTTTATAAGAAATGCGCTACGAAATCAAAGTGATAATTTTATTTATGAGCAATGCGTTATCAAAGTGATAATGTTGATTATGAGAAATGTGCTATGAAATCAAAGTGATAATGTTGTTTATGAGAAATGTGCTATGAAGCAAAGTGATAATGTTGTTTATAAATGTGCAATCAAAGTGATAATGTTGTTTATGAGAAATGTGCAAAGTGATAATGCGCAAATACGCGACGAAATCAAAGTGGTAATGCTATTTGTGTGCTATATATGCTAAGGTTCAATTTATATTAAAATCGCGCTTATAATAATAAAAGCTATTATTATTAACTATTAAATATAGCTCTTATGATTTAGTAAAAGCAAAAACTCCAGTTACTATTTAGCAGTTGATATGATAACGAATGTAAACAATAAAAAATTATTTAAATTAAAAAATTATTCAAATTAAATACCTGATGTAGCTGTATATATGGCAAGCAGAGAACAAAACCAAGACGACATCTCAAGTAAACACTTAGCTTAAATTATTTGACTTATAATATTTAATTATTTTATTATTATAAACTGATATATAAAGTATAAATGCCACGAACACGTGTAACGTCGCGTATACAGTCGGGCAAGGTATCTGGGATCTATCAGACTTGACCGGGCTCAAATAGCTGACTGACGTTCGACGCTCGGTAAATCTATGGTGGGGAAAATTACCCCCTCTAACTCTACCCTCCTATGGCCCACTTGTTTATACTTAGGATAAATATTTATTTAACGTTTTACTTCATTGTGATAAATAATATTAAATATTTATTTTATCGTCTTTCTAAAGAAATCTGAGGTAAACAAACCCAGACAATGTAATGATATCTTTAGTACTGATATGGTTCGATTTAAATGACGTCTACTAATTTAAATATGAAGCCCAATTACTCTAAATTTTTCTCTAACTAAATACTCAATTAATAGGTGTCAAACCGAGTATTAATATTCATAAATAGGGGACTGCCTTTATACGGACCAAGTGGACTCGGTAGCGTAACAACATAGTGAACTACCACATAGTCAATTTACAAACCTGTAAATTAGACTGGATGGCCCGGCATTTCTTTCACCTCTCTCACTACAGCTAGTTCGACCACTAGGTCCACTCTAGTATATTATCGTGTGTTTAGGTCATAGTAAACATCGATGAGTGATGATCTATATTACTAATAATATTTCAGTGGACCAGCAAAAACTTAATGAATGAGTGGACCTGACGGATTTTCAAATTAATTTCGTTTTCTACTACTATTTCACTTGGGTTCAATCTAGAATATTATCGTGTATTTAGGTTATAGTAAATATTTATAATCTATATTACTAATAATAATCGAACGTAAATGTTTATTAACAAAGTATTTGCCACATTCAGGGTGAACCAAAAGTCCCCCTCCTTAACTTTGAATTGTTAAATTCAAAATAATTAAATTTACAGTACTTTTTTGTATACAGGGAACTTCTATTCGGTGGCGTAGTGGTTGGTGAACTTCGGGTGTCCCATGCAACACCAGATTTTGCGTAAGAAAGTAGATAAATTGGAAGATAAACTTTTTTTGGCCTTTTGAGCTCTAGGGATAATTAAAAGACATTTTGCCTCTTGCATATATTTGTCTAAGACCGCTATTTTGGCAAGAATAAGTCCCCAAAGTATAAAAATTTGTAAATTCATCTCAAAATTGAAGCAATTTTGAAATTAGAAAGAATTTCCCTTGGGGGAGACTTTTCAGAATTTGGCATTAGAAAATGCCTAATTTTTGGCTCATGAACACATTCATTACATTTTTTAGATTTAAAAAAAAATCAGTGTTACAATATTTTCTAAATCAAGCCGTATTAGTGGCTCTAAATACCTTTAAATAAGAGTAAGATAATAACAAAGGTTATAAAAAGTTTACCTCCCACTTTCTTGTTTTAATTTATTCCGCAAAATCCAATGATATTTGGGAGACCTGAAATTAACTATACCAAGAAATGAAGACCCCTTTACACAAAAAGGTACCCCCAAAAAGGGGGGGGGGGTGAAGACTTTTGAGATTTAATTATTTTTCTGACGTTTTTTTATTTATTTAAATTTCTCTTTGTTTAACTGCCATTAAGTTGGGAGTCAATCAGAAGAGGTTTTAGTTTGGTTTTGAAGGTAATTCTTTAGTTAAAATTTCTTAATATTGGTCGGTAATTTGTTCCATAAAGTCACAGCTTTATGTGTTGTTGTTCTGTATAAGGACAGTTTATAAAGTTTGCTTTTATGAGCTCTAGTGTTACCGTTATCGTATTCTGTCAGTTGTAGATTATGTTTCCCGTCGAATCATTGAATCAGAGCGATTCTCATCGAAAAAAGCATATTTAGCACTTGTCGAAAATTTCAAGTTTTCAAGCCAAAAAGGGATTGAGCGATTTGGGGACGTCACATAGCGTCAATGCACCCTTAAGCACATTTGTTTATTAAGAACATTCTAATTTTAAATTTGTTTCTATGAGGGGACATGCTTGGCTTCTTAAAGTTAGTTGTCTAGTGGTAGAGTCTTCTTCTCTGCTACTAGTTAATTTTTACAATAAAAATTATATTGACACAATATAATTGTGCGAGAGAGACACATAAGAAATGCAACAAGCAAAATGCAATGCTACATCTGGGAACTGTTCCATCATTTGACATTCGTCATCATTGATGGCTCGACATAATGTCATGTCCCACTCTGTTTCGTTACTTCTAACTCATCAGGGCGCCGACAGAGCCTAAACTCACTCTGACCTTCAATTAATTCCGAAGAATGAAATGTGATGTATTTACCAGAGACAAGCGGTGCTCTCTTACCGCCATCATGCATGGCAAGCAAAACATATATCATTTGATACTACCGTGTTTTGCAAAACATGAATAATTGACACAATATACTTATCAGGCTGTGTCGGTGCCAGGATGAGTTAGACGTAACGAAACAGAGTGAGACATGACATTATGTCGAGCCATCAATGATGACGAATGTCGAATGATTGTTTCTATCCGGTTTTTAAATATTTAGGTCCTAAAACCAGGATTTTTGTAAGAGAAGGTATGAATTAAAAAATTGTCTACTTTTTTATATACAAATTTTTATTTACGCCAAAAATCACAGATCCATTTTATTCAAAAATTTTAACCAAAATATCATAAAGATTAATTATTTATAATTTCTTACTTTATTACTCTACCACTCTTTAAGTACAAGAAAGCAAAGATGAAGAGTTAGTTTAAAAATATCGAATAAATGAGCCATCCTACGCTCTCTTATAATGATGGGTTATTAAAGAAAAAATTGGCTACTGCAGTCTAAGTTGGATTAGGTTTGTAAAAAATTACACTGATTTTAGCTGGAGTCAATTACTTTAACAACTCTTGTGAAAACTATTACTATGGGATGTTAGGTGGGGTGCATGCACTGCTTTGACAACCAGACTTGATTTCCTTAAGATTGCAGATAACCACTGGTAAACCAATAGAATTAGTTAAACTTGTTGATACATAGCTTTCAAGTAAAAGGGAAGCTAACAAATTATTGAGGACAGAGAATCTAGGAACTTCAATTTAATTTCGCTCTGTTCGTTAGACATATATCCTATGTTTGGCGGCGAGCATGGTTTCGGACTCTCATAGTCATCAACAGTCATGGGCGTAGCCAGGGAGGGGGGCACCTCCCCCCTATCCGAGCAGGGTTGTTGCAAAAATTATATAAAAACTATGGTTCTGGCAAGGAAAAGATTTTTTTAATCTTTTCCCCATTTAATCTTAGTATAGTCTGTCTTATCATCATCAAGTCACGGGGCCCTGTGTGGTGTTGCAATTATAAAGTATAAAATGAATGACTTGTAACGTCTAAGGACGAATGAAGTGAGTTTGAAGTATGGAGAATGAGCATTGCGAATCCGATGTAATAAGAAAAAGTTCAGAGGCCCGAGGCACCCGTACCGGTTTTTTTGTTATAATATATATATTTTTTTTTATATATACATATATATATATATATATATATATATATATATATATATATATATATATATATATAAATTTACACACACACAATATATATATATATATATATATATATATATATATATATATATATATATATATATATATAATATATATAGGGGCCCCGAAAAATTCTTGCGGGGGGGCCCCCAATGATGTAGTTACGCCCCTGATTGTACTCAGGCGTTTTTTTAAGATACTATCAGTGGTAATACATGAAATTTGGAGGTGCAAAAGGGCAAGTTTAAAAATAGAATAGAGATAATCAAATTTTGATGGGTAGCAATTCATAAATAATTTAAATTAAGATAAAATGGTGAGATTATTTTAATTTAGATAAGATAAAATAAGATGGGATGAAGTTAAGTTATTAATTTATAATGATAACTGGTCTCGGCCTTCTCAGGCGTCGTACAGGATTATCAGGAAAGGTGGTTGAGGAAAGAGTTTGTACTAGAGGATTAAGACGTTTGGTTAAGGATTTATAGATATATTTGACACATATAATTTTCATATTCAGGATTCATAGAGGCATTTGACATATATAATATTCTTTTTCAGGATTCATGCAGACATTTGACATATATAATATTCTTATTCAGGATTTATAGAGACATTGACATATATAATATTCTCATTCAGGATTCATGGAGACATTTAACATATATAATTTTCTTATTCAGGATTTTTAGAGACATTGACATATATAATATTCTCATTCAGGATTCATGGAGACATTTGACATATATAATATTCTTATTCAGGATTTTAGAGACATTGACATATATAATATTCATTCAGGATTCATGGAGACATTTGATTCATATTCAGGATTTATAGAGACATTGATTTCATTCAGGATTCATGGAGCATTTGACATATATAATATCTTATTCAGGATTTATAGAGACATTGACATAATATTCTCATTCAGATTCATGGAGACATTTGACATATATATTCATATTCAGGATTTGTAGACTTGACATATATAATTTTCATTCAGATTCATGAGACTTTGACATATATAATATCATATTCAGGATTTTGAGATGACATTATAATATTCATTCACATTCATTTTATTCAGGATTTATAGAGACATTGATATATAATATTCATATCATCATTGATATTCATTGACCTCATTCAGGATTCATGGAGACATTTGACATATATAATATTCATATTCAGGATTTGTAGAGACATTGACATATATAATATTTTCATTCAGGATTCATGGAGACATTTGACATATATAATATTCTTATTCAGGATTTATAGACATGACGTATATAAATTCTCATTCAGAATTCATGGAGACATTTGACATATTATATTCATATTCAGGATTGATGGAGACATTTGACATGCAACACATTAAACAAATCGCGGTTTTATTATACATTTAGAAATTCGCTAATTTGTGGTGCTAAGCTCTGTGGCACAGAGCTTACAAAACTACTAATAAGGCACTCAATAATACGAAAATTGGTTACAGGGAGGCGCGGGGGTTCCTAAGGGGTTTCGATACCACTTAGTGGTCAAAAGTTCGAAGGTCTCTTGTTTATTTATTTGTAAGAGATAAGGCAGTAACTGTATATCGGCGTTCTATTCACACGACGTAACGATCCCGAAGGTTCCGTTTCACGAAGAGCTCAGAAGCAAAAAACAACCAATTGCTGGAATAAGTTTTCTTTAGAATGGACAATTGACTTAAAGGTTTACTCGCGTGACAGTATTTACTTAGACTTGATGGTTACATCGATCTATAGCCCCAGTATTGTAGTCATTATTTATTTCATAACTTGTGGTTTGTAAGTCATCTATATTTACATATTGTAATGTAAAGTAAAACCGCACGATGGAATTGACAAGCAAAACGTTAGTTTAAACGGCTTTATAGCTGAAAGCTATAAAAAGGTAGGACGTTTCTAAGAACAACAAACGCCCTTCTTGATTTTATCTAGATCGAATAAAAAGATTTGTCTTTTGAAATAGATATTTTTATAAAATATATAGATTTGAAAAGTGTCAATAGATTTAGGCTTTTTATTACTAAAGCAGGTAAATAGAAGTCAAACATTTTCTTGAAGTTTTAGAATTCAACCCTTCTTATATCGGCTAAGTAAAGCTATTATACCCAGTCGATAGCAAATAAAATATTTACAATAAGTAAATGATTATGTGCTGCGTTTTTAGCAGATACCTCTTCTTCTTGCAAGACGTTTGTAGGCACAATCATATGGCTCGAGCAAAATGGGGTTGATTTGCAGCTTATCTTATGTTAACGGATTCCCTAAAGGCGTGAATAATCCACTCTAGATCTTGATGCTTCCAAGGGATTCAGAAAGAAGTAGATTCCCCAATGTATATCTGTGAAATGTCAGATGATTCACCAAGCCATAGTTTATCTACTGTATATCTTGCTGGTTTTAATAGGATTCAGCAAGGCGTGGTTTGCCCACTGTACATCTTTGCTAGTGCCAAATGATTCAGCAAGACATAGTTTATTTACTGTATATTTTGCTGGTTCAATAAGATTCAGCAAGTCGTGGTTTGCCCATTGTACATCTTGCTAATGCCAAATGATTCAGCAAGACATAGTTTATCTACTGTTATTTTGCTGGTTCAATAAGATTCAGCAAGTCGTGGTTTGCCCACTGTACATCTTTGCTAGTGCCAAATGATTCAGCAAGACATAGTTTATCTACTGTATATTTTGCTGGTTCAATAAGATTCAGCAAGTCGTGGTTTGCCCACTGTACATCTTTGCTAGTGCCAAATGATTCAGCAAGACATAGTTTATCTACTGTATATTTTGCTGGTTCAATAAGATTCAGCAAGTCGTGGTTTGCCCACTGTACATCTTTGCTAGTGCCAAATGATTCAGCAAGACATGTTTATCTACTTTTGGTTCAATAAGATTCAGCAAGTCGTGTTTGCCCACTGTACATCTTTGCTAGTGCAAATGTTCAGTAAGACATAGTTTATCTACTGTATATCTTGCTGGTTTTAATAAGATTCAGCAAGACGTGGTTTGCCAAATGTACATTTTGCTAGTGACAAATGCCAGATGATTTAGCAAGATGTGATATCTCTTACATCTTGGCAAAGTCAAAGGATTAAGCAAGCGTGCTTTACCCTCTGCATAACTTGCTGGTGTCTAAGGATTTAACAAAACTTAATGTATCCAGAGTACATCTTGCTGTAGTCAAAGGATCTATCAAGACGTGTATATCTTCATCATATATTGCAAAAGCCTAAGGTTTCAGCAACAAACTTGCAAGGTTTTCAAATGCAGATCCTGCATTTTAAAAACCTCAAATGTAATTTTTAATTATTATTCAATAATTTTCTAAAGGAAAAGGAGTGGGAGGAATAAATAGGTGACAGAGTTTTGGAAGGGAAACAAAACTACTCTAGTATTCATATCATGATTACTAGAAATAAATAAGCAGCTACCGGTGCCTTACAACTCAGTCCAAGTCAAGTGTCAGCCAGTCCAACTGTCCGAAGTAAGTAACAATCTACATACAACATAACTCATTCACATCCGCCAAATATTTTCCAATAACCTTCCTATAAAGAATTATTTCTTTGCAAACAAACTTTTCCGCATAAAAAACAAAATAAAAAGAGACTCAAATCAAAACTAAAATTAAACACAACATAACTAAACAAAGTTAAAATCGAAATTCAAAATTTCTAGACTTATGAATCTCATTCAGGTAGTACATAATACATCTGTTTCATGAAGAGAAATATTAACTCGTAAATAGTAACGTAAAACTAATACGTAAAACATTGTTTTATTATTATTTAGTTTTCCATTTGTTTTATTTTAGTATTAGTTTCCATTTGTTTTATTATTAGTATTAGTTTCCATTTGTTTTATTATTAGTATTAGTTTCCATTTGTTTTATTATTAGTATTAGTTCCCATTTGTTTTATTATTAGTATTAGTTTCCATTTGTTTTATTATTAGTATTAGTATCCATTTGTTTTATTATTAGTATTAGTTCCATTTGTTTTATTATTAGTATTAGTTCCCATTTGTTTTATTATTAGTATTAGTTTCCATTTGTTTTATTATTAGTATTAGTTCCCATTTGTTTTATTATTAGTATTAGTTTCTTCCCATTTGAATAAGAAAACATTTGGTAATTAGAAAAAAAGCAAAAAATATAATAAGTCAATTTTGTTCAATAATAGTATATTATGATACTAGGCAGCAAAATGGAATTTTGCAGACGAGTTTTATAAATTAGCCCCCAACCCGAAGGCAAGGGCATTTTAAATACCTGCCGAGGCGCAAGCCGAGTCTGGTAATTAACCCATTTGACTTATAATACTTTTTAGCGGAAAAAATTCGTAGTTTGCAGATTTATCCCAAAAAAAAAGCTCGACGTATTTGGCAAATTACGGCAGCCATACTCCTATACCAGGTTTTGGACATACAATTTTGTTAGCCCTATTAATTACGGGATTCTAGGTCTCAACCCTGACTGCATGCTTTGTGTAGACACACTTTTGATAGCATATTAATATAAATTTGGTGTATGACCTAAAACTATATTTTTAGCATGACCTAAAAACCAAAACAAATCTTAAACATATGTTAAATCCGATAAAGATGCGGCATATAGAAGCCAGAGTTTGTCGTCCTGACTGCGCTGAATTCATTAACGGTTGGAGGGTAAACTAGAATAAGTAACATAGATAACATGTACGTATTCTTTTTATTATTGCACCAGCCGCAATTCATATAATATGCTTTATAAACATTGCCTAACTTTTATGATCCAATAAAAACCGTAGGTATACTTGCTGTATTGAAACGAAACATAGTATACTTATGGGATATACTTGTAACAAATTTTATGTCAATTATTTTATTTTTTAATTTGATGAAACTTGGCACATATGTGTGTCTTGTTTATGACTAAATGCGTGACTAATCTTAAATGGATCAACATCATTTTTCCGTGTTTTATGAATTTCAAAAATTTTTGCGGAGTCGTTATTTTTGGTTTCACATTTTTTTGCAAACACAAATCTTTTCCAATATACCTACAGTTTAAATGAGAAAAAGTAACAAAAGCAAGGTTTTTTATCCATCTATGTATAAAATAATATCTGATATATCTTATTTTTTAATAATAAATATATTTATTAATCTCGACAGAGAATATATATATATATATATATATATATATATATATAATATATATATATATATATATATATATATATATATATATATATATATATATATATACATTAAATAAATCTATAAATTGATTCCCCCGCTCTCACATCTTTTTGCGAATTAACTGATATGTCTCATTTATCCGTAAGGTACGTACCTTACAGCTAAATACTTGTAAGGTACGTACCTTACAAGCTTAGCTGTAATGTACAGTAAAGCAGTCTTTTGTGCAACCAATAACAAATAATTATGATATTATTTATTATGTAGAGCTAAAAACCAATATCCGTGCAATATTGTTGGTGTTGAAAAAAGTGGATATGATTTGAGTATAAATTTAGGTAAAACCGTCACAGTCCGTAATTATTTATTATCATCAGGGGTGGCAGATAAAAAGAGAAAAAATTTACCCTCTCTGACAAAGTAGATTTTAGTGGAATTCCCCTAGAAAAAAAGCCCCTAGAGACAAATGTTTATAAAGTACTTATTATTAAGTACTTGGTAATGTTTATTAAGTACTAATTTATAATTTTTTTACCTAAATTTAGGTTCTTTAAGGCCCCCAATCTTTATAATTGGCCTAAAGGAGCCCTTAACATACTTGATTAGAGCCCTACAGCAGTAAAAAAGGGTCCTAAAGATTAAACTTAAAATAGTTTTGTTAAAAATTTCATTATAATAAATAAATTTAAGTTTATTTTATACTTACTTATTTAGTTTATATACTTTTTTAAGTTTTTTAAAATTTATTTAAATAATATAATCTAAGAAGTTACTTAGAAGTTTAATATAATCTTAGAAGTTTACTTTGAGGCGACTAACCATTATTGATACATAATAATAGTATATGGTCTATGAAATTTCTCTGATGCCTCTTTATTTGCATGTGAGTTTTGCAATGCTCTTATTGTGAGTTTTGCATGTAAGAGACAAGTAAACACGATAATACTACAAAATACTTCTAACTGAAGCATTAAACCGCACAGCTGACATAAAAATAATTACCTTAGTCTGTGTGTGTTTAGATACAAAGTTCTTGACAGCATTAACAGAATCAGTTCTAGGAGTGAGAGGAGGGGGGTGGGTAGGTTTCCAAGAGTCGTCACTATAGCTTTCGTATCCAGACTGAGTATCACTCATCTAAAACAACATTTAAATATTAAAAATTAAAATCTACTTTTAAAGATATAAACAATAAAAAAACTTAATTGAAGCCTGCAATGCTTAAAAATATTTTTATTCAAAATATATCAATGTCAGAAGTGTCTAAAAGAGAAGCACTACATCATCAGCGAAGCCTAACAAAAATTAACCTTATTATATACAACTATTATATGTTTAATTTAATGTCTCCTTCTATCAATGCAAATCTATCTTCACATGACCTACGTATTTTTACTTCTCCTCATTAATACCGAGTTTAAAATAAATACTAAACCGGGATGGCACTGGAATTATCCGTCTCAGGTCTTTCTAAGACCTCCTGAGTAGTTTTCTCAAAGTTGTCTGTCTGTATGTGTGTGTGTGTGTGTGTGTCTGTTATCATTGTAGCTCCCAGAGTATTAATGCTAGAGAGTTAAAACTTAGTACAAAAATTAGGCTGTAGGTGAAATTGTGTTATCTGGAAAATATTTTTTTATGGCATCATTAACCTGCAATAATGACTCATCAACATATTTGAAAAATCATGACACTCAGAATAATAATGCGATCGGATTGAGATTCGGCACGCATGTAACCATGTATAAGACTAATAAATGTGCCAAGTTTCATCACATTATCAGCATTAATTTAATTTTTATCAAATGACTTGTGTGCATTTTTTAAAAAATTGTAAAAAATCAAAAAATAACCTAAATAGGTTGAAATTTGGTACAAGTGTATACCTTTACGAAATAAGTACATTAAGTTTCGTGTTAATACGACAAGTATATTGATGATATCTATTGGATCATATAAGTTAAGCAGCATTGATTGTGGTCAGTGCTGCATGGGTGACTGTTGAGATTGAAAGGGATGTAATTACGATCAGAGCACGAAGCGATTCCGAAGATGTATCGCAGTATAAATTTGGCAAATGGTATTTTCTGAGGGAGAGCAAAGTGATTAGGAAGTAGGGAGTGATGAGGAAAAGTTCCGAGATACCCCGTAACCAATTTTTTTAGATCTGACCTTTGATCAAAACTCATTATCTTATCTTATTTTTACATGATTTTTATAAGGTAAACAATGTATTTTTTATATCTGACCTTTGATCAAAACTCATTACCTTATCTTATTTTTACATGATTTTTATAAGGTAAACAATGTATTTTTTAGCTCTGACCTTTGATCAAAACTCATTATCTTATCTTATTTTTACATGATTTTTATAAGGTAAGCAATGTATTTTTTAGCTCTGACCTTTGATCAAAACTCATTATCTTATCTTATTTTTACATGATTTTTATAAGGTAAACAATGTAATCCATTAGTTTTCTTAATCTTCATCTTTTATCATAAATAGCAAAAAAGGACCTGTAAGGTAGTCTACTTGCTTGGTAGTCTATCTCCCCTACTACAAAAACATTATGGTTAACATATCATGTGTTTTAAGCATAGCCTTTGAGCCATCCTCAGAGCATATTGTAATTACCTCATTAGGACTAGATGTGTAGGATAATTCCTCAGTAATAGTTTCTCTTTACTTTGAGAACCTTTGAGAGAGAAACTTTGAGAACTTTTAAAATTTATTTAAATAATATGTCATTTGATTTAATTTGATTAACAATAAAATTAAAATAACATAAATTAAATTAAGCTTGCTATAATCAATATAGGACCCCCCTTATTGGGCCCCTTAAGATGTAGGTTTGGGCCCCTTTATGCCAAATCCTCCTCGGGCCTTTTTGGCTCAGTCCGCATGTACTTTCCTCTTACCAATATTTTGATACTATAGATATGCAGCCTATGTAAATATTATCCCATTATGTTATTTAAAACAAAAACTTTAAGGGCCCTTAATAGTCCAAGTCCAAAAGCCTTGCCTAAAAAATTTGACTTATTTTCTAATACTTTAAACCACATTTTTCTAAAAATATACTTTAAATTACGAAGGAAACGCATAGTCTTTCAATGCAGAGTGGAGCACTTCGTATGAATGCGCTCGCTCAAAATATTAGAAAATCGCATGAATTCCAGTTTCAGCAATGTCAAATAAGTAGAAACATATACAAATTAATCAAGCAAAAAGTGGATAATTTACATGAAAACATTCATTTCAAAGGAATTACGCCAGTCCTGCGACCCTTTAGTTAAGTTTCTGCGTTTATTTGCAACCATATAAAACAAAATAAAGAAATATTGGCAGCGTCAAGAGACCAGATTGGTTTAATTCGATTCAGAGTCATATATAAAAATGACTCATTAGATTTAAGAATAAAGGACAATTATCGTCCATTTCCAAACGTTCACTCAAAGCATGTCCCTTAGTTTCATATTTCTTATTGTTTTATTAATTGCTTATAATTCGTAGAGCAATCGAAGAGGATTTGACCCCTACAATAAATTTTAATTAATTTAATAAAAAGTCTCCTAGATTTCGAATAAATTTAAGTCAAGCGTATCAAAATTAAAAAAAAAAAACAATTGGACTCTAAATTCCATGCTGTATTAAAAATTGTGAGGGCAAAGGAAGTTTAAGAGTAAAACAAGAATATATTTCATTACGTATTTACAGCAAGCGAAGGTAAATACCTTCGCTTGTTAAAAAAATACCTATTCAATATGGTTAGTTTATATTACTGACGAGTAACTGATAAAAGACGTGATATACATACACCTTCCACCGGATATTATAATGTTCTAGACTAGCCCACAGAACAATACATACATGCTTTATACACCTGAGTTTTTAAAACAATTATACAATCAGAATGACAGGGCGCACTGAGTTCGAAGCAATATATTATATTGGCACTCTGCCCATGTAATTAAACAATGGCATAAAACTTCTAGGCTACAACGAAAAACGACTTATTGACAGCGTTTATTTTCGTTCGATGAAGCAATATAATAAATCACCTACTAGTCAAAGTCATTGATGGCTATGTGGCAAACTATGCATCAGTCCCGTGATGCATGTGATGTCCACCTAAAATTTGTATGGATGAGGGGGAATCAATCCCAGAAGGGGCGATGTTTCGCTCACCTTTCAGGGACTTCTGCTAAAAACTTCTTCGTCAGAGGGGGCGACATTTTCTATGAACGGGTCGAATGCCCCCCAGTAAATGTGCACTGCGCATCTAAAGTAAGAAGTCTTTCAACCCCAGGCGCCTCAGCGGACATTAGACCCGTTCAAAAAAGTAACATGCATATTTGTAGTTGTTTTGGATTATTTGTCGTTACATGTAATATTTCCATGTTTTTAACAAATTCTTAACATACTTTATGGCTTGCTAAGCTCGCCGGGGCTACTCCAACGCCAAATTTTAATCCTGGCTACGAGACAAGTTAATTTTTCAAATGTTCCCTGATAGTAGTGTTCTGCCGAGTCGACTTTTTGAGCCAGTTTTTTATGAGTTGACTTAACTCGGATCGAGTCAATTCCAGTCGACTAGAGTTAATTTGTATCACTTTAGTCGACTCGAGTCGCTTTATATCAACATTAGTGACCTGAATATACTTTTGTCAACTTGAATAATTGACTCGAGTCAATTTATATAAACTCTAGGGACTTAAATACACTTTTGTCTACTTGAATTATTTACTTCAGTCGATTTATATAAACTCTAGAGACTTGAATTTACTTTTTACTTGAATTATTTACTTCAGTCGATTTATATAAATTCTAGGGACTTGAATATACTTTTGTCTACTTGAATTATTTACTTCTGTCGATTTATATAAATTCTAGGGACTTGAATATACTTTTGTCTACTTGAATTATTTACTTCAGTCGATTTATATAAATTCTAAGGACTTGAATATACGTTTGTCTACTTGAACAATTGACTCGAATCGATTCAAATTGACACAAGTCTGTTTCAAATAAATAATAAATCCTTTATTTTACACAATATACAGTTCTGTAAAATTGCAAAAAGTCATAACAAAAAATATTTGTTACAATTTAAAATTTATGGATTGAAATTCTTCCACACTGTAAAAGGGATTTTTTAAAGGACTAATTTTTCAAATCTTTTTTCTTCAAGGGCTCTTATATTTTCAGGTAGTAAGTAGTACAGCTTTAACCCTGCTTGAATTGAATTATATTTGGCTGTTTTTGTCATTCTGTACTGACAAATGTATATTAAAGTCCATTCCAATTGAATCAAGACGACTCAACTCGATTCAAGTCAACACGAATCGATAAAAGTAAACTCCAGTCAATTCAAATAACTATAGGGTCGAATTGAATCGAACTCGGGTCGACTCAAATTGATTATTTGTTGAGTCGACTAATATGAAATCGATTTAAAAAAAGTCAATTCGGTATTTACTTTGGGACATTATTTGTACGATAGGTCACCTAAAAAAACATATAGATAAGTTTAAGAAAGCCGTTTTTAAAGATGATTACTGCTAGTTCAACAAACGAGAATCCATTTCCCCACACTCTACCAATTTTTCAAAAAGTTTGCTGACGTCATTAACTTGGATAATAACGTTATACATATTCTATAAACAATAGCTTCCGAGGTATTCATTAGCTTGACAAGACTTACCGAGGGTCTAAGAAACCTAGCAAATCTTACACACACACATTATATATATATATATATATATATATATAATATATATATATATATATATATATATATATATGTGTGTGTGTGTGTGTGTGTGTGTGTGTGTATGTATATAACATTTTAGATGTACTAACATTAACCTCTTAAAATTATGGGGAAAACATGGTCCTTGATTTCGAAAAATAGTCTCCTCAGTAAATTGACTCTTGGATGTTTAAATTTACTATAATTACTTTGTAATTATTACTAAAATATGGCAATGTAACCACTTTTGGTAACTTTGAAAAGTTAAATTAGAGTATATGATAATACTGATTATTTCAAACACAACATTGAATCCTAAGAAAGGTTATAATAATATCACTATACTCCGGTCATTTTTCATAAAACTATTGTTTGACATATATTAAAGATATTAGTTCAACCACAAGAATAAAATATTTGATAAAAAAAAATCTGTGACATTTGTCAAACAACAGCATGATGATAAAATACCGGAATATAGAAATATTAGTATGAAATTTCTTAGTATTAAATGTAATTTTTTAAATAACCAATATTAACGTATGCTTTAATTTAATTTTTCCAAATTACCCAAAAGTGGCAACAATATTACAATCTTTGTGTAGTATGGTGATATTCTACTCACACTCTCCAATAACCTCATAATTGTAATTTTCTAATAAAAAATCTAATAATTTGCTCAATTTTTATTTCTCAGGATTTGCAACATGTACAATTTAGACGACCCTTAAGTAAAAAATTCATGAAGCTGGGATGCTGCTAAAAAATTTAATGAAGTAGGGACGCTTTGAAATAAATGCAAGAAGGAATGTTTAAAATTTCAAGCAAATAGCATTATTAGCGAATGCATTATTTGCTGAATAACAACCAATAAAACTGTGATTGTTGAAGAGTCGATTGGTTTTTGTAGTTATTAATGATGCAGACAGAGAAGCTTCTCCCCTCAATGATATTTATTTGTCCAAGGTATGTATGTACCACTCAAAGAGACTAATACTTAAAGGTAGGATTTAGGTAAAATAACAGTTATAGGGGTCTAGAAGTGTGAGAGTTTCTATTAGGTGCCATAACTGTACTTTATCCAACAAAAGTCTCCCTAGATGGAGACTAGAGACTGCCCACCCCTCTAAAACACTGCTCTTAAAATGCACCCTACAGACGGGCGGCATTTTTAGCAATTTTACATTAAATCACTTCATACAATACAGACAATTAAAGAATATCCACGATAAATAATAATTACAACTTATTTTGAATTCATTTTACTTAATCTAAGATAAAATAGTCAAAAAATAATGTAATATTTATGTGAAATTTTAATTATTATGAAAAATAAAAAAATAACGTCACCAATGTATATTTATGGTATCAAGCTACACAGTGAATAAGAGCTGTTGAATCCTCCCTCTAAGTCAAGGAACATAAATAAAGCTCTAAGCATAAGTATCTACCACTTTAAACAAAAAGACAAATACTGACTTTAAAGAAAAACCTCCCATATTGATTTGTATATCAGTGCAAAGGAATAAGCGTGCATTCCAATCAATAATTCACCTCGAAATTTATCCTCACATTTTGGAATTTGTCACATTCATGCTCACCCCTTCAGACTTGCTCTGAAGGGGAAGCAGCATCAGCTTGCATCTTTAGAATATTTAAAATTCTCAATCTATAAATTTTATATCTTTAGACATGCTTTGCTTGCCCTCAGACAGGAAAGATCATTCTTAATAATTCTGGTCACTCATGCAGGTACTGACTTCGCTCGATGATGCTTAGCATTAGTAATCCAACACAAACCATTCATATAATAGTCCGTGACGGACTGAGCCAAAAAAGCCCAAGAGAGGTTTGGCCTAAAGAGCCAATAGGGGTGGATCCTATATTGCTTCCCAAGTAGAGGGGTCTACTTTTAACTAGAGTAGTATTAATTATTACAGCAAGCTTAATTTAATATTATATAAAATTAAATCAAATGAAATTATTTTATTCAAGTAAATTTAAATAAAACAAATAAGTAAGTATAAAATGAACTTAAAGTCAAATTTAAGTTTATTTATTTAAATGTAATATTTAATTAAACTATTTATGTTTGATTTCCAGGGCCCTGATCATGAATTTTAAGGTCCCCTTGAGGCCCTAGTCTTTTGTCTGGGACCTTTAAAAGTCCAGGTATAAAGGATAGGGGCCTAAAAGGACCTAGATTTAGGTAGCAAATTGAGAATATTTCAAGTACTTAAAAAACACCAATCTCTAAGGCCCTGACCAAAAAGTAAGGGACATCATTGGCTCTAGTCTTCATGCGGGTAGACGTCTAGGTATAATGAATTGGGGCCATAAAGATCTAAAATTTAAAACATCTTTTTAATTACCTAAAAAAACATAAATATCTGCTTTAGAGCCCTGGTCAAAGCCCTTGAAGACCTTAGACTGATGTAACAAATTGAGAATATTTATTGTTAGTTGATTTGTGAAACATTTTTTTTTATTTAAAATATTTAATATAAATATTTTAATATAAAATATTTTAATATAAATATTTTAATATAAAATATTTTAATATTTAAAATATTTCTAAGTACTTTTAAAACATTTATGTCTAGAAGCTCATTAGGCCCTTATCTAAAAGTATTAGGCCCCTTTGACTCAGGTGTTATGAATATATTACAAAATCATATTTGAAAAATATTTGATATGTTAATCATTTATTTTTTAATTTTCATTGTTTTTCGTCTAAGTTTATTTTTGGCTGAAAGGCCCTAGAAGGGCTGCCACTTTTGCTGACCATACATCTACAACTTGGTAATACTAATCAGGAGGTGTTAATAACATCTCAGGATAGTTACCCATTTTGAATTTTTGGTACAAACAAAACACTTTTCCTATCCAAAATCAATCTTCAGGTTTAGTTGGGATATCAGAAAAATATTTTTTTTGACGTTATTAACTGTCATTAATGACTGCAAAATGTCATAAATTAACAAAACACGCATAAATGATCATCAATGTGAAATTTGGCATGCATTTTGGTAACATAATTTGGCAAAACCAACAAATGTGCCCAGTTTTATCTTATTATAGTCTAGTTCAATTTTTATCAATTGATATGTATAAGTATTTTAAAAATTGTGAAAAATCCGAAAAATAACTAATTGAGTTAAAATTGGCTAGAGTGTATTCCTTTATATAATACACAAGTACACCAAGTTATCGTATAGTACAAGTATACCCAAAATTATTTTAATTTTTGATGTTATTTTTATCCACAAAACTGGTTTGTAAGACATTGTTCAACAAGAATAATATTGGTGTATTTGGACATTTGAACCACAATAGACTGACTCTACAGCCTGGTGTAATTCGTAAGTTATAACCAGTACCAACATAGCACACCCAAGCAACAAATGTTATTACGTCAAGTCTTCAAGAAAAGGCTGCTAGTAGGCAAGATGTAGGCATAGCCGAGTAATTGGTATCCGGCTCTGTCATGTCTTGCCCATTCGCAAGCTTTACAACTCATCGCTGATTCTTCCAAATTCTAAAACTTTGGATACATCGGATTCTAGTTATTTTATACTGATGAATAAAAGAAGGAACTAAAACTGGAATAATCTCAGCAGGTGAGAGATAAAATAAGAACTTGTCAAAAATATATTTTTTTCACTAAAGTGAAAAACAAATATTAACTTTTTAGCTATACTAGGAACATAATTATAAATTATTAGGAAATGCAACAAAACTTGATAAGACTTGTAAGAGCTAGGATTCAGTGATGGTACTCAGACAGAAAATGGTTTTTTTAAAAAAACTTATCAATAGCTATTGAAGTAAGCGTGTTTTTTCTTTCAGTATAGAAAATAGCTAAATCAAAAATAAAATTTATTCATTTGGATCTTTCGTGCTGAGAAGACCATTTAGTCCAAATCCTGTAAGTCTAAATAAATAAATTAAATAAAAATTTCTAATTTTTTTAAGGAAAAAAATTAATAAAGAACGTTTTTAACAAAATGTAAACAAAATATTTTATTAAACACAACTAAGAAAATAAGGTATTTAACCAAAAAGTACATATCAACATAAGTATACTTATATATAAAAATATGACTTATTTGCATAACTATATACCTTTCAGATATATATACTAAGACATAACTAATCAGAAAATATACTTCTATAATAACATTTTAGGTAACAAAAATAATTTAAATAAATTAATAATACAATTAATGTAAGTTCATTGAAGATAAAACAGTCAAACAAATACTTGGTTCTGTTCCATACTAATTTTGAGTATTTTTTATTTATTTGAAAGCTCTATATGTTACTAATGTCAATAAAAGAAATTAGATGACAAACGAAAACAGAAAAACGTAGCATTATAACTCTTCATGGCTTATCATACATCTGATTTGATAAGTATACGACAAGATGGTTTAGGATTCCACTGTTCATATCTAGAAGTCCACAATCTTCCCGTAAAGACAGTGTTGACAAGAAAATTGAAGTTCATAACATTTTGATCTACAGTTGGAAACATCTCCAGAGCCATAAAGTATTATAATAAGCAATACACACTGAAAACAAAGGGTATGCTAGAGTTATGCATTTTTAACTCTACAAATGCACTCGAGAGTGTTGCATCGAGGAAACCATTACAACGTTCTGAATCCCTAAAGATGTTTCCAATAGTGAAAAAATCATCGGCAATTTAATTTCTTTTAACATCATTTTTGACAACAGTCTTCACTGGAAGATTGCAAATTCATCAGCATATGGAAAAGAAACATTACAATTCTTCATGAGCAACAAGCTATAAATTCAATAAGCCCATGAAAAGTAATACTCTTCTTCACAGCCAACACGCTCTGGATTTAATTAACAGATGAAAAGTAATATAATTATATACAGCCATTGGTTTTCAATTCAATAAGAAGATGAAAAGTGAACACAAAACAAAAAGTCAAAAATACACAGCCAACAAGTTTTGGATTTGATTAGCAAATGAGAAGAAACATTACAATTCTTCGTGGCCTTTAAAAGTACCTTCTTCATTATTATTGCTTCCTTTCATCACCTGATCAATATCCTTACTAACAAGATAAGCAACATTATGGCCACCAATTGCACTCATTTCCATTGCACTAGCAAGAGCTTCAACAGCATTCACATAGTAAATGTTAATTGAGGGATCGAAAAGGTAAAACGATTTGTTTTTTGCACTATGTGAGTATTCAGGATAAGCTAACCAATCAGTAGTGGATATTACTTTATAATTACCAAATATTTTATCTAAATAGTCCTTTGAGAGTATTTCGTCAGAGAAAATTTTCCACACAGGTACACCAGGTATCTCACAATCTCCATCTACAGGAAATATTTCAGCTAAAGCTTTTATTTTATAATTATCCGTAAATAGTAAAGTATCAGGTAAGTCATTACTGTTAAAGAACTTAGGTTTTATTAATCCTTCAACTAAAGTACAGATTGTCTTATGATAGTTTTCTCTTTCTGGTTCCTTTTGGAACCCTTCAAACTCAATTTCATTCCTATTAGTTAAAGGAGCAGCCAAAACTACATAGTCATAAATTCTTTCTGAAAAATCGCCCGATAAAACAAATTTGGAATTATCATACTTGATTCTTTTCACTTGTTTGTTAATTAAACTAGACTGAGATTTGTTCACCAATAGCTCCGCCACTCTAAAGTTGCCACCTTTGACTGACCATAAATTTGGATCAGCTCCGGCAATAGCAACACTCCCTAAACAAATTTAATTTAAATTTAATATTATTAAGACAGTGGAAAAAGAAAAATAATACAATGTTAGAAATTGGGAAAGTAATGAATCACTCAAAAGAACATAATCCAATAAGACAGTATTAATCAATTTTGCATTTAAAACTTATTTTCTTATGTTTATAGCCTATTAACTCTTATAATTCCAATTGTCTATTGTTTAGAAAAACTTCCAAACCTTTTACGCAATATAAGATCCATTTATGTGTCAGATATTGTTAGACTATATTTACAAAATAGATATTTATCTAAAAGCTAATTTAGATAAATTCTTATCTCTGATTCCGGCCCTTTCAAATCTTAAGGAAGGATAGGTTGATTAACTATATACATTTCTCAATACTTACCAACAAATAGATGAATTCCAGGAGATTGACAATAGTTACAATTAATAATAGCAGAAACTAATTCGTCCACTATTATTTTAGAAAAGCCCATCTTTTCAAACCCCTCAGATGTTGAAATATTTAAAAATTCAACGGCATCAGTTCCAGTTAAAGCTAGAAGTTGATTAGAAGTAGCAGCAGGGTATCCAGTCTGAGTAACATCATAAAGCCTACAAAAATAAAAAAGATTAAATCAAAACTAAGTCATCTTAAAAGTTGATTCTCAGGAACAAATACCAGAATTATGTGTTCTTGGCACCACATTGTCTTTGATATGTTGCGGTTTCTCAAGAGTCCATGTTATTGAATACTCAAATTTCTTAAGTTAATAGATAATAACTAGGTAATATAACCTTGTTACTATACTAGAAACATGGTTGTTAAAGAATTTATTGTCTATTTGAACTTGCAGTAGTAGACTTAGTGAGAGTGCAAACCAATTTTATTGAAATAGTTCCATTAGAAGCTGATTCATTTTTTAAAAAAATTTCTGGTAGAAATATTTCCAAAACACTTAGACCTCTGATGTGGGTCCAGTGTACCTATTCCAGACAGGATATTAAATAAAATAATATTATAATGAAAAAAGAAATGCTCAATAAATATTTTAAAATAATAAGATAGGATAATATTAAGATAACAGTAATAAAATAATATATATTTTATATATTGATATTTTAGAGTCACTTATTGTGTTCCCCCATTCGCTTAAAAATTAAAGAAGAGCGACAGGATCTTATTAACTTCACAATTTTTATTTCCTTTAGCTGGTCAGGTGGAAAGGAAAATAAGTTGAAATCTAGCCAACATTGTGTGTGGAGAGCAGGACATGACCCAATGAGATGAGAAGGCGTTTCATCTTCTTCGTTACAAAATCTGCAAAGTGTGCTATTCACTAGACCCATTAGATTTAAATGTCTGTTGAGTCAGCAGTGTCCTTTAAGAACTCCAGTAAAGTTCATGACAAGTTCCCTTGCATAATATATAATAATAATAATGCCCGTTTAGAGCCTTGCGGCTCATCAGAGATAACCCCTGCGGGAACCACCTTGGGTAGTAGTAGCAACCGTTACGCTCAAAGTGTATTCTAAAGTTGGCGATAATTTATCTAAACAATAATATTCTATAAACTGAGAGCGTAACCTGGGATGCGAACCCCAGACCTCCGTGGGTGTCAAAGGTCAGTTAAGACTAACGCCTTAACGACCTCGGCCACGGAGGCGGTTTCCTGGCATAGCGACAATATAATCTTAGTGCATTTCTGAGAAGGACCAGAAAGCATAAGCTAAGATTGTCTCATCCCAACCACGCCACTCATCATAAAAGGCATTGCTAAGCGACTGTTGAAGGTGTGACTTCACAAGACATTTTGGGATGCCAAAAATAGGTTCAGGGCTTATGGGTGATTTGCTCAAAGGGTTGCATTAGACCGATAACAAGATAAACCCCACTCAGAAATAAAATTAAAAGCATGATGTGTCAAGTGAAATCTTGGTTTAAGGTTTTAGTGCTAACACATAACTCTTCATAAATACTTATATTATAAATGAGGAAAAATAAAAAATATATTTTAAAATTTTAACTAAAGCAAAAAATATTATTTTAACTAAATTTTTGTAGTTAAAAAAGCCTTTTTTCACAACCTTTAAGTTATACCCAAAAAGTAAAAAAATATTGATAAATGATAATGATAATAACTAGCTTAAAAAAGCTACTATATTAAAAAAAAAACAATAAAACTATTGAATTAGAAAAAAACAAAACAACTAAACTATTGAGCTATTGAATTGGAAAAAAACAATTAACTGAATTAATAACTATGAACTTGACTAAAATAGAAGTTATCAAAAAGAAAAAATAGTAATAACAATTTGTTCATGTATAATAAAGAAGCCGTAATTTGGAGAATAAAATAGAATTTTCTGAAATATGATAGAACTGAGTTAAGTTACAAAGTCAACATTATGAAGTAAAAACAAGATGACAATAAATCTTTTGTTTCAATAAAATCTTAATATAACAAGGTTTACCAAGTTTTGGACAATTACTTTATTTTTGAAAAATTTAATAATAAATAATTTACCTGGCAAAGTTTTCAAGAAGATTTTCGAGAAATTTTTTCAAATTAACAAGGTCAAAACCATATCTCCATAGTAGTTTGGTTAGAGTTATAAAACTGTAATCACTTGTTCTGAACAGCATTTCATTTTGATTAAACAGTCCGAATGAGCCTGAGCAATCATGCCACTTTTCTAAACCTAAAATTCAATTCATAATCAATACCAACTAATGGGAAGTCATAAAGTCAACCAAGGGTTAATATGGAATAAAAAAGAAAAAAATTGTGTACGAGGTCCTCTGAACTGATCCTCATCACATCGGATTCGCTATGATCATCCTCCCTACTTCAGACTCGCTTCCCTCGTCCTCTGAATATACAATTTGTCAAATGTATACAACAGAACACTTCGCTCGTCCTCAAATAGTGAATACATTTGTTTCATCCTCAGCGGTCACCCATCCAGGCGCTAACTATGTGCGATGCTGCTTATTTTATTTGATCCAACAAAAATCATAGATATACTTGTCATATTGAAACAAAACTTGGTGTACTTATTTATTACGTAAAGGTGTTAGACATTGACACTTACATGTCAGATATAGTTTATAGTTTCAATTGTATTATTAAGTTAATTTATATTATTGTATAATCAATATATGATATAGTGAAGGAGTGGTAATAAGAGTTATATTATCTATTAGTTAAGACCTCATTATAACAGGTTATGGGCCGCATCATAAATGAAGGTCAAAAATTAGCCAGAAACTTGAGATTTTTTGATTTTGAAAAAAAAGTGACAGAAAAAATTTAAAAACGTCAAATCAAAAAGAAATTTAAAACTGAAAAAAAAATTCCTAAAATCGAGTAAGTTTAAATAAATTAATAATAAAATTAAGATTTAAATATGAACTCGTACAAAATTGAATCTCTAAAAAGAGAAAATTATGATACATGGAAAATTCAAGCCAGGGCAGTATTGACGAGAAATGCTTTGTGGAAATATGTATCAGGTGATGAATATAAACCAACTAAACTTGAGGACATACCAAAATGGGAAGAAGACGATTTAAATGCAAGGTCAGAACTAGTGTTAATGATATCTCCTGCTGAATTGAAGCAAATTAAAAACTGCAAAAGTTCCAAAGACATATGGGACACACTAGAAAATAATTTTCAAAGTAAAGGGCCAGCAAGAAAAGCAGCTCTATTAAAACACCTAATAGTAAAAAAGATGAATGAGGGAGAAGATATTAGAAGTCATATTAACGACTTATTAGAAACTGTAGACAAACTTGCAGAAATGGAAATCAACATAAATAGTGATCTATTGAGCATAATGATGCTATACTCATTACCATCATCCTACGAGAACTTTCGAATAGCAATCGAGTCTCGAGATACTCTACCAACTCCAGAAAATCTAAAAATAAAAATAATAGAAGAATTTGAAGCACGAAATAATAACAATCTGTCAACGTCATCTCAAGAAGCATTTATAGGACGTAAAAATAAATTCAACAATAAAAACTATCGAAATAACCTTGAAAATAAAAATGTAAGAAATTATAATAATAAAAATAAATCAGATTATAAAGACGCAAATCAAACATGCCAGAGATGTTTTCGCTACGGACATGAAGCTAAGGACTGTTATTCGAAAACAAATCGTAACAGGAGAAACAACAAAAACGCCACATTCATAATAGAAGAATGTTACTCAAATGAAACAGAAAAATCTGAAAGTAAAAACCAGCTTTGGTGTCTGGATTCAGGATGCACTTCTCATTTTTGCGGAGACAAAGAAAAATTCGACAATTTGGAAAAATCAAAAGGAAAACTAAACCTAGCATCAAATGGATGTACTGCTGAAATCAAAGGAACCGGAGAAGTAAATCTAATGGTAAACCAAAGCAGATCTGAAACATCGGTAAGGATGACAGAGACATTGTACGTACCAACACTCAGCACTAACCTCATGTCAGTAAGTAAAATAACTGAAAAAGGGTATGAAGTAGTATTTAGGGCAAAAGATGCAACAATAACAGATAGGCGCGGAAATAAAATATTAAAAGCATATAAAAGACAAAATGGGTTATATTATATAAACGCGGGAAATGAAACAAACAAAAATAACAATAACAAAACACAAATAAATAATATTGACACATCTTATAATACAACCAAAAATAAAGACAATATAGATATTTGGCATAAAAAATTAGCACACCTAAACGAATCAGATATGAAATTAGCACTAAAAAATAACTTACTTATAGGGTTAGATTTTACTCAAACGTCAAAATTAGGTGATTGTGAAACATGCATTCAGGGAAAATTATCTAGGTTACCTTTCCCAAAACATAAAGAAAAACCAGAAATAACTGAATTACTTCACACAATACACTCAGATGTATGTGGACCGTTCCGGGTGCAGACCCCGGGAGGCGCACGATACTTTGTCACATTCATAGATGAAGCATCTAGGTACACAAAAGTATATTTTCTAAAACAAAAAATGAAGTGCTTGATAAATTTATAGAATATAAAAACGAAGTGGAAAATTCAATAGGAAATAAAATTAAATACTTGCAAAGCGACAATGGTATCGCAGAGTACTGTTCAAATGCTTTTGACAAATATTTAAAAGAATGTGGAATACAAAGAAGACTCACTGCACCGTACACACCGCAACAAAACGGAGTAGCAGAAAGAAAAAATAGATCATTGGTGGAAAGAGCTAGATGTTTATTAATTGAATCAAATCTACCAGCGACATTTTGGGCTGAAAGTATTAACACAGCAAACTACATCATTTATAGATCTCCATCAAAACATTTAGAAGGACAAATACCATTCACGAAGTGGGTAGGACATGCACCGTCTGTACGACATTTACACGTTTTCGGTAGTAAAGCATTCGTATTAAAAAAGCAACCTAACAGAGGAAAATTTGAAACAAAAACAGAGGTAGGAATGTTTATGGGATACTCAGAAGTATCAAAAGCATACAGAATTTGGAGTCCAAGACTAAGAAGAATTATAATATCCAGAGACGTCAAAATAATAAACAAATTTTACAAAAATGATGAAAATTATAATGATGAAGAAAATTTGTTAGAACAAAAAGATGAAATCAAAATTGATGAAACTGAAAATGAAGATATTGAAAACATGGTAGAAATAACAACAAATCCGATGAATGACAAAGATAGACAAACAGACAAAGAAACAGAAAAACAAGTCAGAACATCAAAAAGACAAAAAACACAGCCGAAATGGTTTCAAGATTTTGACATGTCATACATATGTGATGAAGATAGCACATCAGAAGATGAAAATACAGATGAATGGCATGAAGCGATAAAATCCGAACTCATATCACACATTAAAAACGGAACATGGATAATAACAGACAAGAAAGAAGACAAAAATATAATAGACTATAGAATGATACTTAAAAACAAATACAATTCTGATGGTACATTAGAGAGAAAGAAAGCTCGACTAGTAGCGAGAGGATTTAAACAGCAACCTAATGTAGAATACAACGAAACATTCGCACCAGTAGTAAAACTGAGCACTATACGACTACTATTAGGACTTGCGGCAGAAGAAAACATGAAATTACACCAACTTGACATCACTACAGCATATTTAAATGGAGTCATAGAGGAAGATTTAAAAATTTACATGAAAGTACCACCATATTTAGAAAAATATTTACTAGAAATAATTTTGGAAGAAAGTATGAATGAAGACGATACAACTCTAAACAAAGCAAAAGAAATGTTAGGAGAACTAAGGAAAGGAGAAAAAAATAAAGTATGTTTATTAAAACGAGCTCTATATGGACTGAAACAAGCCGGAAAGAGATGGAACATAAAACTGGACGAAACACTGAAAAAAATAGGATTCAAACCCTCAGGAGCTGATCCATGTTTGTACGTGGCAGAGATAGGGGAGAGAAAGTCATTGTATCAGTGTATGAAGATGACCTTATCCTAGCATCTAAGAAAGAAGCCGTTCTAACTGAAAAAAAACAAAAGCTAAGGGAACACTTCGACCTAAGAGACATAGGAGAACTAAAATATTGTTTAGGAATCGAATTTAACTTAAAAGAAAATAATATCTCGGCGAATCAAATTAACTACATAAATGAAATTCTCAAAAAGTACAACATGGAAGACTGCAAAGGGGCAGCGACACCGATGGAAGTAGGACTGGTATTAGAGAAAAAATCAGAAATCACTAACAGAGACATACCATATCAAAACCTCATTGGAGCCCTTATGTACCTCGCAGTAGCCACGCGACCAGACATAGCATTCTCAGTCAGCTATTTAAGCCAATTCAACAACTGCTATGGAGTGGAGCACTGGCAAGCCGCGAAACGTGTACTAAGATACATCAAACAAACCAAAAACATGTCTATAAACTTTAAGAAAACTCAAGAACCCTTGTATGGTTTAGCAGACGCCAACTGGGGAACGTGTTTAGTAGATAGAAAATCTTACACAGGGTACTGTTTCTTCTATGGAGGAGGACCGATCAGCTGGGAAGCAAGGAAACAGAGAACAGTAGCCCTATCTACAGCTGAGGCTGAGTATATGGCCTTAACTGAAGCAGCCAAAGAAGCCATGCACTTAAAACAAATCCTAACTGATTTAGGAATAAACCAGAACACTATCAAAATTTACAATGATAACCAAGCGGCACAAAAATTGACAAATAACCCAATCATTAGTTCGAAATCTAAACATATAGACATTAAGGCACACTTTATTAGGGAGTCAGTAGCAAATGGACATATCGAAATTGCGTACAAACCAACCGATGAAATGGAGGCAGACTTATTAACAAAAGCACTAAGAGGGCCAAAACACAATCATTTTAGGCAAAAAGTCAATATATATTAGGAAATGGCAATAACTGACAATGTTTCGTGAGGGGGAGTGTTAGACATTGACACTTACATGTCAGATATAGTTTATAGTTTCAATTGTATTATTAAGTTAATTTATATTATTGTATAATCAATATATGATATAGTGAAGGAGTGGTAATAAGAGTTATATTATCTATTAGTTAAGACCTCATTATAACAAAAGGTATACATTTGTACTGAATTTCAACTCGATTGTATTTAACAATTTTTTTAAAAAAACGTACAAAAGACAATTGATAAAATTTGAACTAATGCTGATAATGAGATGAAACTCAGCATATATGTTAGTCATATACATGGCTGCACCAGTGCCAAATCTCAATCTGATCGCATCTTTTTTCTGTGTTGCATGATTTTTCAAAATTATGGCCGAGTCATTATTGTTGATTAATGATGTCATGAAGACATTTATTTTCCGAATAGTACAACTACAGGGGTAGACAAAATTTTGTACAAAATTTCAACTCTCTAGCATAAATACACAGGGCACAATGATGATATCAACAGTCTCTCTCACACACACATACAGTCAGGCAACTCTGTGAAAACTACTTAAGAGGCCTTAAAAATGCCTGAAATGGATAACATCCATTCCGGATGTCCGGTGACATCCTGGTTTTGGACTTTTTTGTAAACAATACTTTTCCTATATACCTACGGTATAAATGAGAAAAAGTAAAAATAAAGAAGAAACATTATGACAACTAGGCTGGATAATGTTAAAACAATGACAACCATAGGAAAGTTTGTCATTTAGAGAAAGACAAACTAAATTTCTCAACCTTCAGAAAAATTTTAGAAAACAAAATATCAAAAACAACATACTTTGAATTTAGCCTTTAAAATAAAATATACAGGGCAGTGCATTTCATATACATCATCAGGGTGATGATAACTCAACAAAAACTCTTTGGTTTTAGTTTTAGCACTTTGGAATTTAGTAATATCAGTATAAAATTGTCCAGGATAAGATACAGTTTAAGAAATGTTCCATAAAATGGTATGCTCCAATTTTGCAATCAGATTAGTATATATGCCAGACGATTACAAAAAAAATTGATTAGTATTTAAACTTCCAGTGGACAACATAGTAGGGTAAATACCAATTTAATTGCTGAAGATGAGTAATCAAGGTGATGTATTTGAAATGTACCACCCTGCATATGCATTGCATTTAAAAAAATAATAAGATAGTGATACTCTGTGCACTCAATAAAAGAAGTTAAATGTACTTTATATTCAAATTTTAACATTAATCACCTAGTGTCAATACTATAATAATATAACTTTACTTAGAAATTTTTTTAATAGATATTTTATAATCAACTTGCCTAATTCTTCGACAAAATGATTCATGTACTTATTGTCAGGATGTATGACAGAACCGCCAATTTCATAATTTGATCCCTCCCACTGAAAGGTTGCGAGTCTACCTCCTACCTTATTACTTTCATATATATCAATCTCGACTTTTTGCTGCTTTAACTTTTTCAAGAAATAAGCAGTAGATGTTCCACCGATACCAGCACCAATGATAGCTGAAAATAATAAAACAGACTTGGTCATATGAGTCTTCAAACAATAAATACAAATTTTACTTTGGTATATTTCTTTTTATCTTATTTCTCCACTTGATTCTATACAAAACTGTCTCTACGCCGGCCCCTCATTTTTACATCACTTCAATCACTATTTATTAGTCCGAAAAAGTCAGGGATTCAAAATCCTTTTTAGCAAGCTCCATGATAAGTAATCTATTTTGATCAGATGAGAAGGCAGCCAAAAATCAATGAGAAAAGACATTCCATAGGCGTATGTTGCTTGCTTCAACGATTAGGGTCAGAATGAACCAATAACATGCTGGTCTTCACAGATTTTTGGTAGACAAAGAAACGATCAAAACCAAAACTACACTAGGTTTTTTGTCATGGTTGTTCGAGGTTCTTTAGAATATAAATAATCAAATTTAAATATAATTGACTTAATTATTTTACTTACCTACACGGGAACAGCATATCGACGAAACAAAAGACATTATAATAAGTGATAAAATCATTTTTCCGAGCAATAAAACTTGAAAAAACCCTATGGCAAATAACACCGGCTCTTGTTAACAGGTCGTATAATAAAAACATTCACTTGTTAACGAGTCATGTCAAGTCTTTGCATGCTGAAACATAATGTAAAATTACTCATAATTATTACTAAATAAGGAAATAATAAATTTAAAGCCTTTAAACACATTAATCTCATCAAAATTTTTGAATTAGATAAACGATTAAACTGTTTTTAAATTCTTACCAGTTTGTCGAAAAATATTTAGCGAACGAGACGTAAGATCGAAAGGTTAAAACTAAACTAGCGATAACCCAGGTTTAATTGCATTCAATTTGTGTTTCTGAATGACTTTCAAAACCTGTGAAATATCATTAACGACGTGAAAAACTCGCAACATAATAAGATATAAAAATCAAAAATATAAAATATTTCGATATCAAAATTTTTTATAGATAGAAACAGATCCCAGTAAATTACAATTAAATAAGTTCTTACTTAATATTAATTGGTATTCTAAGCAAATATTAACTATAACTGTGTATCATTATTATTAGTACTTTATAATTATAACTATAGTAACTACCAAAATATGATTGATAAAAATGCTAATCTTAAACCATGCTAATGGGGAAAGATAAAATTTGTAGAACGAATGACGCCTGCAATTGCCAAAGTATGCTATGCAAGCAATTTATATCTGTAAACTTGTATTGCATAATGTAATCGTTTAATAATTTTGGGCTGTGGAAAGTTAATTTAGGAATCAAATGAAGAGACGTAACTATCTTTGTTTCGATAAAAGAGTTTTAGATAACACAGTCTAGGACTCCTTTATAATTCAGCTATGACATAAGATCGAACCAGACAAGCCTACCTTCAAAATACAGACTTCATAATCAACGTTCCTGTAAATCTTCAATGCAGTCGTGTATTTCACAATTAGCCTACTCAAACAATATCACATTGATTGTAATTGCTTAGTTAATTTTATGCTTGATAAGACGATAAAATATGGTAATCCTTTAGACTTAAATAAAAAAATTCTGGCGCGATGGTCCGCAAGTCGGGTGAATTTTCTTTGAAATGCGCGCTTTCTCACTCATCAATCCAATTTTTGCTCAATTTTTTGCTATATTTAATAACCTTTAAGTAGCGTCACAACTTGCTATTTTAGTTTTTAGAATTTTTCAAAGAAAATGCGCATATTTATCCCACAGATTATACACTACAGTCACAACACGACACAGCATTTTGCACTGATTTGAACTCAGTTTATGCTAATTTTTAGCGCATTTTCTATGAAAAAATCCGGTCAAATTAAATAACATGATATGACACTACTGCTCAGGTTATTAAATATATACCGAAAAATTAAGCAAAATTGGAATGATAATTGAGACTCCTTAAGGGGAACAAAAATCGTCCCATGATATAAACCCCGATCTCCAACCGTTTTCCCACAAAGTCAAATTTAATATTTTTAAAAATTATTTAACCTCGCATCATAAAATTGTTAATAGCTCTTTAACTGTTCAAGCTAGAAAAATAAAATTGGTCTCATTGGAAAGCTGAGTAAATTTCCTTAAGTACGAACTATTAACTATGTCAAAATATTTTAGAACTACTAACCAAAAAATTTGTATGGAAAATTATTTTCTGCTAATTATTTATTAAAAAATTATTTTTTGGAATTTTTATAGCATGGCATTAGAGGAAGATAGGGATGAGCAAAAATTTAGCCAAGAACGGAAAAACTTCTCTTATCATTGCCCTTTAAGGAAACCCAAACATTTTCATACATTCAATAGTCAAAATTTTAAGCTGTTGCTAGAAGTTGGTAAAATAAAATAATTTTTGTTGTAGTATAAAAGTAAAAATAATGTGTTATAACAAAATTTTTTTTTGAAATTGAACAAATAATGAGAATTTTAGACACTAGGGGGTAAAATAAACACACTTTAGTCCTAAAACCACTCTTTCCCCAAGTTTTAGAGATTTTTAATTATTTTGTTTACAATTTAATTAACATACTTTTTGAGATATGCTAAAAAGCCAAAAATTGTCAGTTTTTTCAACTTCTAGCAACAATACCTAGAAATTTTGATAATTGAATGTATAAAAATGTTTGGGTTTTCTTGAAGAGCAATGATAAGAGAAGTTTTTCCGTTCTTGGTTTAACTTTTACTCATCTCTTACTTCCTCTAATGCCCCACTAAATAAATTCCAAAATTAAATTTTTACAAATAAATATTTTCCGGAATATTTTACATAGTTATAGTTCGTACTTTAGGAAATATACTCAGTTTTACAGTGAGATCAATTTAATTTTCTAGTTTGAACAGTTAAATAGTTATTAGAGGTCAACTAATTTTTAAAAATATTAAATTTGACCTTTTAGGAAAATGGTTGGAGATTAGGGTTTGTATTATAGGAAAATTTTTGTTTCCCTCGAGGAGTGGTATCACCTCCTTTTTTGGTTGACATTTTATATAAAACACCCTGTATATAAAGTTTTGCAAAACGTATTTCTCCGTGATTTGGGACTCTAAAACGGAGTTGGGACACACGCATCTCAGCGAATTTCTTCAAACAAAATTCGCTAAAAATCAGGCGAGGAGATCCGCAACCCGGGCGAATTTTTTTTGCAATGCCTGCTACCGTGCTAACAATCCACTTGCATAAGTTTCAGGTACATGCTTTATAACCTGAGCAGTAGTATCACAACTTGATATTTAATTTTTCCAAATTATTTCTAGAAAATGCTCATATTTATCCTACAGACATAGATTATACAAAACTAAAGTCTTTATTCCAAAACCTACAATGCACAGCATTATTTGCACTGACTTAATGCTCTGTTTACGCTAGTTTTTAGCGCATTTTCTATGAAAAAATCCGGTCAAATTAAAACACAGATTGTGATGCTACTACTTAGGTTATAAACCACATACCAGAAACTTAAGTAAGAAATAGATCGTTACGCACGAAAGCACGAATTCAAAAGAAAATTCGTCCGGCTTGGGGACCTTATTTTGTATTTACAATCTTATATGATGTAAATAAGACGATAAAAAATATCCCTGGTGCCAAGATTCGGACCTGGGAACCCAGGCTTTAAGTACTTAAAGAAATCGCATTGACTCCGGACTGAGTTTTATTCGATTCAGCACTCGAGAAAACATGAATAACGACAACGAGTTATTTATCACGGGTTTTCGACCTTTTGTTCGCTTAAATTGGTCGTATTGCCTTCGGAGTAGTGTTATTTGATTCAGTGCTTTGAAAACCATCATAAAAGACCTTTTTCCGGGCGTTTAACCCTAAGTTTAGCGATTTTTTATCGTAATTAAAAAAATCCCGTTAAGTTTATTTTTGTCCCTTAAAAAATAAACTTAAAGAAGAAATCAACAAAAATTAAAAAAAAGAGTAACATATTAATTATTTTTAAGCCTATAATATAAAAAAATATTTATTTATTAGAATTATGTAATATATTCATAACATTAAAGTCCAAGTGGCTCAATACTCTGAGGTAGTCCCGAAAGATTTGCTAAGATTCTATAAAAGGTTTATGAATCAGACCCATACCCCACTTCCATAAGCAGACCTCGGGTATATTGAATACTCAGACCCATACCTCACTTCCATAAGCAGACCCCTATTTACTTTACTTGGACTTTAATGGTTATGTATATACATACATATATATATATATATATATAATATATATTATAATATATATATATATATATATATATATAATATATATATATATCTATATATATATATATATATACATTTTATATCTTTATGGCCCCAATTCATTTTCCTAGACGTTTAAGGCCCCAAGCAATTATAGCCCTTAATATACTTGATCAGGGCCCTAAAGCAGCACAAAAAGCATTTTATTATTTATAAAATAAATATCATTTGATTTAATTTATTAAATATGAAATTAAAATTAATAAATTAAATTAAGCTTGGTGTATCATTAATACTACTATAGTTAAAAGTAGACCCTTTCACTTGGAAAACAATATATGAACGCTCCGACCCCTCCCCATTGGATCCCTTGAGATCGAGGTTTGGACTCTTTCAGGCCAAACCTTCCTTAGGCCTTTTTGGCTCATTCTTCCACTGACTCAAACCCATACCCCACTCCCATAAACAGACCTCGGGTACATTGAATACTTAGACCCATACTTCACTCCCATAAGCAGACCTCGGGTATATTGAATACATCAACCCATAGCCCACTCCCATAAGCAACCTCGGTATATGAATACTCAGACCCATACCCCACTCCCATAAGCAGACCTCAGGTATATTGAATCCATCGACCCATAGCCCACTCCCATAAGCAGACCTGGGGTATATTAAATACCTAGACACATACCCCTCCTATAAGCAGCCTCTCAGACCCATACCCCACTTCCATAAGCAGACCTCGGGTATTTGATACTCAGACCCATACCCTACTTCCATAAGCAACCTCGGGTATATGATACTCAGACCCATACCCTACTTCCATAAGCAGCCTCGGGTATATTGAATACTCAGACCCAATACCCTACTTCCATAAGCAGACCTCGAATACTCAGACCCATACCCTACTTCCATAAGCAGACTCGGGTGTATTGAATACTCAGACCCATACCTACTTCCATAAGCAGACCTCGGGTATATTGAATACTCAGACCCATACCCTACTTCCATAAGCAGACCTCGGGTGTATTGAATACTCAGACCCATACCCTACTTCCATAAGCAGACCTCGGGTTTATTGAATACTCAGACCCATACCCTACTTCCATAAGCAGACCTCGGGTATATATTGAATACTCAGACCCA
>JACMZG010001893.1:10277305-10321931 GCA_018340805.1 Microvelia longipes
CTGCCTTGTAGTTTAAAGTGTGAGGAGGTTTGGTTTAACATTGAGAGCACGTGTTGTTCCCAGTTTTCACTAGACTATAAGAGTCAGTGAAAATATGTATGATTGCTTGAAAAAGCATAAGAGGAACCATAGAAATTCACGGCTCTTCTGTCTAGATTAGATTAAATATACCTACACTTGAAATTAAAAGGAGTAGAACACTATCTTAGGGAGCTGGCAAAAAGGGCCCAACCACGTGGCCTACTTGCCTGGTAGTTACTACCACTCCCCCATATTACTACTACTTGTATTATCAAAACCTTACCATTTCATTCTCTGTGAAACAAAAGATGCATTTTTAATTACACTCCTCATTACGTAATGTCTGATTAATCTAAAAATTCACTATGGTCAAATTTGACTTTTCCTCATTTATACCGTAGGTGTATAGGAAAAGTATTGTGTTTGCAATAAAATCCAAAATCAGAATGTCACCGAAATTATCCGTTTTAGGTGTTTTTAAGATCTCCTGCGTGGTTTTCACAAATTTGTCTGTATATGTGTGTGTGTTATTATCGTAGCTCCCAGCGTATTTATACTAGAGAGTTGAAACTTTGTACAAAACTCAGTCTACCGCTGCAGTTATGCTATTCGGAACATATTTTTTTATAACGTCATTAACCTGCAATAATGACTGAGGGAAAAATTCGAAAAACCATAAAACGCGAAAAACGGTTGCGATCCGGTTAAAATACGGCACACATGTAGCCAAGTATAAGACTAACATATATATGTACCAAGTTTCATTTCATTATCAGCAGAGCCTAAATTAATTATGCATCTTTGATGATACTCATTATTATTCTGATATACATAACAAGATAAATTATAATGATTTCGATTCCACTTTTTTTTCGTAATGGCTTATTCATTATTTTAGCTTCTTTAATTTATTAAATCTAAGATTTGACGATAATACAATGTATAAAATAATACACACACATTAAAATAATATATATATATATATATATATATATATATATATATATATATATATATATATATATATTATATATATATTTAGATTTTTTGATTTTATTGAGTGTTTCTAGTACATTCATTTAACGTTCAGGTAAATAGGAGATAAGAATAAACCTTTTATTGACCTTTTCAATACCGTAGATTTTCATGCCATGCACACATAAAATAAAACAGGATTCGGCTCCTAAAGGGTTAATAATAAAAATTATTTTTCAGGGTTGCAATGGAGGTTAGATCCGGATAGAGGTCTGGAGTTGTGACAACCTCATGAGGCGCTTACCTGAGAGACCATGCGAGATGATACCATAGCCTTGAAAAATCAAGTAAATATCATATTGTAGACACTATTAAGCAGCCTTATTATGAAACATTATATGGAGAACCCAATTTATTTTAATAATCATTAAAAAAAGAAGAAGACTGTCTAGAAAACAAAACTTTATTGCTAAAGCTCCAGACTCAAGAAGAACGTTGACTTCTTTTTTTTCTTTACATTATCGGTTAACGGTTGTGCTGTGATGATTGCCAGAGAGATTTGATCCCGTTAAGGAGTCTTTATAGTTACAAAGCGCTGTGCTTAAATAAGTTGTTTTCTAGATAAATTTCTTTGTGAATTATTCGGGCATTATAACTAGAGGAGTTATAACTAGGAGTTAGTAAAAAAAGAATGGAAAGATAATTTTGCTACTACTGAAAAAAAACGGGTGCGGGGTACCACGGAATTTTTCCCCAGCACATCGGATTCGCTATTCTTCACTACTTTAGACTCGCTTCACTCGTCCTCGAAATATACAAATTGCCAAATTTATACTTCGACACGTTTTCAGACTCGTTTCGCTCAACCTGTGATAGGCAATGCATTCGTTTCATTTACAGCGGTCACCTTGCTCGAAGCTGTTTAACTTTTAGGATCCAACAAAACCTTTCAATCTACTCGCCGTATTGAAACAGAAGTTAGTACACTTATTTATTAAAATAAAGGGATAAACTTAAACCATATTTAAAATGAATGGGATTATTTTCCAATTTTTTGAAACAAAATTGTACAAGCCAATCGATAAAAATTGAACTAATGGTGATAATGAGATAAAACGTGGACCGTATTTTGGTCTTGTATATGACTACATGCATCCGAAATCTTAAACCAATCGAAACCTTTTTCCGAGTTTCATGGATCTAACATTCACTTTTGGAAATGTTAGCTCATTATTTCCGGACAATGACGTCACAATAAATATTTCCCTGATAGCACAACTAGACCTAAAGGTTGATTTAAGTACTAAGTTTCAACACTCAACTAGCATAAATACGCTGGGAGCTACGATGATAACAGACACACACACATCTATACATACAGACAACTTTAGAATAATACTATATATAGAAGGAGCACAGGACCGTAAACACAATGTAATTCCACTGATAACACGAAAGCCGGTTGACTGGTGCACTTAAGTAATGCTGCCAACCTGACAACAATACATTATTTTAAATATGTGTCATAAATATCTATTAAGGAAGAAAGATCGTAAAGAACAAATATTATAACTTAAAACACCTGCTGAGTATTTAATAAAACCCATAGAGATGTATACTAGAGGGGGCATAGCCTATCTCAATACATTGAAAGGCCTGAAACATCGTATTAGGGGCTCTCAGGGGCTCTGTGTAACCTCATTGAAACCTCCTTCAAGAGTGAGTTAAGGCAATAATAAATCTATTGTTTTTGGCTTCCTATACCTTGCTTGTGTTTTAATTTGTGTTTTTAACGTACTACTATATAAGTTATTGTAATTTTGTACTGATTAATTGATTACATTATAAGCGAAGGTGGTCAGGTTATTTTGTCAGTGTTTCAAAATTCAACCAATAGGGCCCCTCTAGTAATCATATCTCTATGATAAAACCGGTCTTAGATGGCAAAAGGGTGGCGATTACAAGAATCTACATTTAGTTGACGAGGACTACTTTTAATATAATTTTAATAAATACGTTAAACTACCATTTAAAATACTTTAAATATTGTAATGCACCGATATTTATATTAGTGTTTTATGAATAATCAATCATTAATTAATAATATAACATAATAATTCAGCAACCGGAAGTATTGCCAACTTTTTTATAAGAAAATTGTATATTGTTAGGGTGGCAGCATTACTTAAATGCACCAGTGAACCGCCTTTCGTGTTATCAGTAGTGCTCCTTCCATACATAGTATTATTCTAAACAGACAACTTTTTAAAAATGACCCTAACATCATAAGCTCATCTATTCTATGAAACTTTCCTCAAACCACTTAGAAGATCATAAAAACACCTGTAACGAATAATTAAGGTGTAATACCGGTTTACTAACTAGATATACCACTCAGATCTGTTTTAACAGTTTCTCTTATTGATCCTTAAGATTTACTATCTTTTTAATCCTGGCTCAAGGAATCACCATGATTTCCTTTTTTTAAGGATTTCTTTTTATTGCAGGTAAAAACACAGATTATTAATGGTGAAGCGAGACCTAGCGCTGTCCTACTCACTCAGTACCAGCCTCATTATGTATCTCAGGTAAATAGGATGCAAAAGTTTATATTAATTGTTTTTTTAGCACTTTTAAAGATTTAGAAAACATAAAAGGTAACATAAAGCATTACTGAATGTTTTTGGGTATTACTACCAACGATTATTGCTATAATTCTGTATTATTGCTATAATTCTGTATTATTGCTATAATTCTGTAATATTGCTATAATACTGTATTTGATGAAAAATTATAATGTTGATAAAGGTCTTAACTACTCCTTAGTTTAAGTGCGTAACTGGAGATGTAATCATAAAAAGGTGATGATTTTTAATTGTATATTAGACATACGTTATATTTTTTATTCAATTATTTGTGTATTGTTTTTACTTGTTATATACGTATTTATTAAGTCATTTAACCAATATAGAAAAAGAAGAATAATAATAGTACTAATAACAATAACCTTGTATTTATAGAATTCCAGATGAAATGTCCCTTAATAAAATGGTCCCCGGATAAAATGTCCCTGGATAAAATGAACTCTTTTATACATCTTTCGCTATGTAGAATATAAAAACTCTTGTGACGTACTCCCAACTAATTATGCGGGAACCAGAGTGCCATTTGTGGATTTTGGAGTTATGTACTTACAGAACATATTCTTATTAAGCTTCCCGTAAAAAAATTATAGGATGATAATACGTGTCCTCTGATTTTGTACTCATAATATATATATATATATATATATATATATATATATATATATATATATATATATATATATATATATATATATATATATATATATATATATATATATATAAAAAATAATATATATATATATATATAATATATATATATATATACTTAATTATAAAGAAATATAAAGAAACATTTAGAAAACTTACAATAAAAACGTAACGTTTCGAACTGATTAAGTTCTTCCACAGACGAAGAGAGACTGAACGGTAAAGATAAGATAGGATCTACAGAAAATGGATTAGGAGGGGTATTAAGAGAGGTGGGGTTGGACCAATGGGAAGGAGGTATACTATATAGCACGGTACCGGACATGTAAGACTTGCTCGAAAACACTCTATACGATCATGCATTAATTTCACACCACGTACCGTTATAAAGACATATTCAAAAAACAATCATTCGTACAAAATAAAGACAAGGAAAATATCAAAATAAAAAGACAGGAAAAAATAAAATAAATAGAGAGGGAAATTAAAAATATATAAAGAGAAGCTGAAAGAGGGAGTGAGGTGAAAAAAGGGGAGAGTATACAAAGAAATAAAAAATATGTAAAATAAAAATATGAAAATAATATAAATAAATGAATAAAAATATATACGAAGGAAACATAACTAAATGAAAATAAATGGTGAAACGTATATATATATATATATATATATATATATATATATATATATATATATATATATATATATATATATATATATATATATATATATATATATATATATATATATATTCCTTTGATGATTTCCTCTGATGATCTAGAATTGAAAATGAGAATTTCCTAGAATCTATGTTTGTTGTAATAGGTGATAGCGGCATTAGCAGTGGCCATAGGGTCACTAGCAGCAGGTCTTGGAAAAGGATATAGCTCGCCTGCTATAGCGTCGCTTCAAGAGAAGCAAAGAGTAGCCATACATACTGGAAATTTCACAAACACAGTCAGAATCAGCCAGCAACAAGCATCATGGGTGGCATCACTGTCTCTCCTAGGAGCCTTGTTTGGCGGAATGTTCGGAGGTATAGCTATGAAGTTTGGCAGAAGACCAGTGATATTAGTTACTTGCATACCGTTCTCGGCATCCTGGCTTGTCACTGTGTTTGCAAGTAGCGTCGAAATGATGTTTGCCACAGGATTCATAGGAGGATTTTGTTGTGCAATTGTTCTGATGGTTTCACAGGTATTACTTTTAAACTTAAATATGTCTTGAATAGAAACAATTTACTCAAAATAAATTCTTCCGGTACATATTTATACCATAGCCTGGTTTATGTGTTTCGAAATAATTTCAAAAGAAGAAAGTTATGTTCTTATAATAAGTGTATATTATTTTTAGAGTATGATATTATTGTATTATAATAATATTTTATTATAAGTTAGTTCATCAGATGAATACTACATCTTTTTCATAGCAATTACACGCCGTTTGTTAAAAATATAAGACTTGTCATTATAAAATGAGCACATTTTCAGATTGATGGCTAAATTATTAATTTTCGATACCATGTTTTGTATCTTTTGCAGGTATATATAAGTGAAATTGCAGTTCCGGATATTCGAGGGTGCCTCAGTGCTTTACTCAAGATGTTCGGCCATATTGGTGTTCTTATAAGTTTCGCCGTAGGAGCTTACTTAGACTGGAGAGAATTAGCTATGGTTATAGGGTGTGCTCCTCTGCTCCTTTTCATCAGTGTAGCCTACATGCCTGAAACACCGAGCTATTTGGTTCTCATAGGAAGGGAGCAAGAAGCAGCCAAGTCTCTACAATGGTTTCGCGGGCCTCATACTGATGTAGGAAAAGAACTTTTAACTATAAGAAACAACGTATTAGCTGCTCAGTCGGAACGTTGTAGAAACCCCAATAAGCACGCATTAGCAACGATACTTAATCCAATTCTGATAACGTGTGGTTTAATGGTCTTCCAAAGATTTTCGGGTGCCAACGCTTTTAATTTTTACGCAGTCTCAATATTTCGTCAGACATTCGGAGGTATGGACCCTCACAGTGGAGCTGTAGCCGTAGCACTCGTCCAACTCTTATCCTCGTTGCTTTCCGGTTTGCTCATAGATACGGTTGGAAGGCTGCCTCTTCTAATAGCAAGCAGCGTATTCATGTCTATGGCCCTGGCTGGCTTTGGTTCTTTCGCTTACTACGAAAACGTACATCGAAACAAAGGCTATGTTCCGGCTCAATACGATTGGATCCCTCTCCTATGCGTCCTGGTTTTTACTATCGCCTTCTCCATGGGCATCAGTCCTATTTCGTGGCTCCTCATAGGGGAGTTGTTTCCCCTCGAATACAGAGGTCTAGGTAGCGCGTTGGCCACGTCGTTCAGTTACGCTTGCGCTTTCATCGGGGTTAAAACATTCGTCGACTTTCAAGAGATGTTCGGATTGCATGGTGCATTTTGGTTTTATTCTGCAGTTTCGATAGGTGGCCTATGCTTTATAGTTTGCCTAGTACCGGAAACTAAAGGCAAAGGGCTCGCTGAAATGAATTCTTCGCCCTGCAACCACAACTGATCTCGTGTCTCCGATTCTCGTTCCAATCGGGATATTGACGATATTTTCAATTTAACTATTTATTCTGACAATCGAATTTACCTGTGACCCGTGCTCGTGCTACGGAATGTTTATTAAGTCGATAAATATAATGATAATATTAAATTTAAATAATCATGAGATTGGTGACTCGGAGAAGAAAGGAGCCATTCTCTAGCGTAGGATAAGATTAAAACTACATAAATATTGTATTAAAATCAATGTTGTGTATATTTCCAAATTTAATACATTGCTCGACATAGATCTCATAGTAAAAAAAAGTAATAATAAACTTATAAATAAAATACAATTTATATAGATGATAAACATTACGCATCTAGGTGCCTTTACCAATACTATTTCATGTATCAGTAACAGTATATACACAGGGTATTGTAGGGGCACCGATTTGATCCTTGATTTGTTCGTATTTGTTCGTCCTGGAACATATGCAGCTATCGCAATAATTGTGTTTTGAAACTAATGAAGTTTTAAAAATTAACCCCTACAAAAAATCTTTATGAAGTCTTATATAAATATATATATATATATATATATATATATATATATATATATATATATATATATATATATATATATATATATATATATATACATAAAGAAAGAGAGAGAGAGTCTCTCATCGCCTGTTAGTATATATATATATTATATATATATATATATATATATATATATATATATATATATATATATATATATATATATAACTATAGATCCTTTTGATGGCTTTATAGGACTTTCAATGCCCAGGATTTGTGATCCTACCCAAAGTCTCGCTAATTTAACCCCAATGCTCTTTATTAATGCTTTAAATCTCTTGGGCTTAACCTAACAAATTATCATTTTCGATATTTTGGTTGTATTTTATAAATTCTAAAATATATAATTTTTCTTCATGATATTTTACAGTGTATTACATTATACATCATATCTTTGAAGACAAAACAATAATCAAGAGAAAATTCTTTATTCTTTAATCTACTTAAGTTTGAGCAACTTCGGTGTTTCTTAAAAAAGTTTTAATGAAGTTATCTAAACTCAAACATACTCCTAAATTTACTTTTGTGGCCTTTAAACGATCTTGCAATAATAATCTGGAATGCCACTAATGTTCTATATAACTCCCTACAGTACCCTATTTTTTATACATATAAAAAACATATAAATAAATATATAAATAAATTAAAACAATTTTCATTCATTTTTAAGAGTAAATAAAATGCTTCCATAACTTACCGATCGCTTTCGTTAAATTGACAATAATTAAATTATACATTTTAATTTATGAACTAATATTATTTTATCAAAAAATAATAAACTTAATTAAAAATTAAAATAAAAATACTGGCCAAATTGTACTTAAATATACTTAGTCATAGGAATCGCATTAATATGAAACGCTATAATTTATTGATATTATTATTAATTTATTATTTATAACATTATTTGCCAAACAGTAATGGGTTGAAACCAAAACACAAAATAAACAACAGCCAAATTTGAAAATATGTATTGAAACAAAAAAAAACACTAAAAAAGCTTAATGCCAGCAATCGAACGACAATGATGCCTTGTTTAAGTTACCTGGAATAAAATAATTTGTACTCAATAACATATTAATTTATTTGTGAGCTTTATTTATACTTCTCTTCGTGTTATCAATTAGATAATCAAGCCAGTAGTTATGGTAATAATCAGAAGTAATTATAACAATAACGGTGTCTTTATTTTATACTTAAAGTTTGCATGTATAAAATGAGGTAATATTCTCAAAAAAAAATTAAAATGTACAAACTTCTTTCACACGCAGGGTGTGGCATGGGGTTCTACCCGTGTTCAATCCCCTTGGGAGTTCAATCCTAACTATTTACACGGAATTTTTCACTGTAGAAAACGAGTTTCAGGGTTGAACCCCGTGTTCAATCTCGTTTACACGACAACTACAAGGGGGTTGAACTGTCGGCCAAACCCCGCGTGGGGACAAAGTAATAGATTATAATTATCAATTATTTTTAATAATTGGTTTTAATTGGCTGGTTGTTGTTTTCTTTAATTTTAATGATACACTTACGTATCTTGTTTCAATAGGCAACAAATATTTACAGACGCATATTTAGTAAACGACATAATTACGAGGCATTATTGGATATTATTCGATTTCAAGTTATCTATTATCACCATTCTTGCAAAAGTGAAAATCAGCGAATTATTGTATAATATATTCTATGCGAATTTTGTGTAAATTTACCTTCTAGTTAGGTTTTCAGAAAAAAAACTCTACTAATAGGCATATTTGAGACGGCCTGACAATAACAATCTAACAGAAATATATTTTCACTTGAACATATAGTACTCTAAACCAGTGATTCTTAAACCTTGGGTTGCAGGCAATTAAATGGGTAGGTCGCGAGAAAAACGATTGGTAAAAGTACATTATTTTTAAATAAAATTTTAAAAAAATATGATGTAGGTACTTTTAAAACAAAAATATTTAATTAACTTTATTTTTTAGTTTAATCATGTTTTCACTTAGGTTGGCTCGGCTATCCTACTTCTTTTTGACAGTTGCCTTTTGCTCTTTACTAGATTTATAAGGCTCTATATAGGTTCATTTCTGTAACTAACACATTTTGTTGGTATATTAAATTGTTTATATTCAAAGCTAAATTAAAGGAAAGGGCAAATGGATGGTTTGTTGACCGTCTTAAAAATGAAATTAAGATAAAGGTAAAACCACAATTCTTCAAGAAAAAGCCCAAGAGCCCCAAAAATAGGAGAAAATGCCCAAGAGCCCCAAAAATAGGAGAAAAAGCCCAAAAGCCCCAAAATAGGAGAAAAAGCCCCAAAAATAGGAGAAAAAGCCCAAGAGCCCAACAAATAGGAGAAAAAGTCCGATACTGCAAGAATTTATTATGTGTTACGTGCTCCAAAAAATAAACAACTGTTAACAATTGTAATAAATTTTATTAGCTAATTATAATTAATTATTCTAGAAATACACTACTTTGTATGTACCTGCCTTGTTAGTTAATTTTGCCATCATTCAAAATCTAATAAAATGCCAACCCCTCAAAACTTTGAGATTTATAAAGTTTAAGAATTAGGTCGTGGATCATAAGGGTTGAGAAACGCTGCTTTAAACATACTATTACTTCGTTCACACGCGGGATTTGGAAGAGGGTTCAACTCCGTGTTCAACCCCCATGGGGATTCAACCGCAAGTCTTCACCCTGTATTTTAACCTATAGTTTAGACTCTACCCCGACAAAAAATGAGTTTCAGGGTTGAACACCGTGTTTAATTCTATTCACACGACAACTGCCGGAGGGGTTGAATTCCCTAAGGGACTGAAGACGGGGTTGAACCTCTCTGCCAAACCCTGCGTCTGAACAAAGTATACTGTAACTTTAACTAGCTAGGATAAGTACTCTCCTCATATCCTGTGTTCCTTCAACATCCATACATTCCTCAATTTTAAACAGATTCACAAAAAAAGAACAAGATATCTCCAGCTTACATCCAAATAAAAACTGCTGCGTATCTTCTATTGCGACTTCGAATAGACTGCAACAATTTTACTTTCCAGCCACTACAATTACATAAGTAATTATATCTTCTGTTAAAACTACGAACAAACTTTAACGTTTTTACTTCACCACTAAAAACATATTAGCTACATGGTTCATATTTTCGAAAACCATTTTTCGAGACTCAACCCTTAATTCTGATGCTACGAACTATTAAAAAGCTATCTTTTGACCAATCTTCGCATGACATCCACTAACAATCAAGAACGTTGCCAACTCAGACCAGACGAACTACAGGAAAACTCCATTTGACAAATACTGAAAATAATTCGGGAGAAAGTATTACAGAAGCAGCAACATCAACTCTACTTGACATTCTTGACAACTATTAGAAGCAATAATATTTCAATAAAACAGGCCTATAACTTTTTAAAGCCAATAGGGCCTAACTTAATAATGCCTATGAGCAAGATATTAGAGGTAGAGGAGAACCAATTGTTCAAACCCTAGTAAGTAGCTTAGTTACTTAAGGTCTTAGTTACTAACCCCCTTTAGGTTGGAATACACTATTACCACACTATATGCCGCCGAAGAAAATGAAACAAGTACTGTTCTAACCGGAGTTCAAATTCCGGTCAGAATATGCATTGCCGTTTAATATAGAGGTGTAAAGCACAACGCTTTAGACCCCTCCGGCATCTCACAACTAAACACTACAGACTAAAGACAGAATTTTATGTTAGCAATAATTTTCAATCTTTAATTGAGTTACTTCCGTGCCAAATGATAATTTTGCTGCCCTATAGCATTAGCGGGAAATAATTGCTATTAGAAAAAAGCTTCCACTTTTAACTTCATGGCCCACATTTCAGCGCCTACAGAATGGTATGACACAACTTTATAATACTTAATATTGATATACATTAAAATAATAATAGAGACAGATATAAACTTTACTTATTTTTCTAAGGATGTAAACAGTGGTTTTCGAAATTGTATCTTGTAGATCTAAAGCTGGTTCAGTAACTATTATTATTTTAGTGTGGACTACAAAATTTCAATTCAAAAGAGAATGCCGGTGTATTAATGAGCGGGTACGCTTCTTGAGAAAACAATATAGCTCAAATACCTGAGCAGAAATCTTAGTAAAAAATGCAAGAGCTATGAGAAAACCGATCTAGTTTTAGAAACAATTCAACATACCATTTTAAACCGATTTTGAAAAAAATGTCTGCTAAAATAATTTTAGTGCTATTTCGAAGCGTTTTTGGTCCGACGAGAATTCAACAAATTTTGTTGCTAGAAGGATTTAAAAGGCATTTAAATATAAAATATGGGCACTGGAACGGCCCGCGTACACTTTAAACATTTTTTAGGGAAGCTTAATTATATATTTGGCAGCTTTTTTTAAATGCATTAACTTTGCTGTTTTCAAAAATATTACCATTGACAAGACTTTGTAGAGTTAGTTTTATTTTTTTAATTCCTGAATTAATATTGTATTTTGTATTATTAAATATATTTATTAATAAAATAATATAAATGAAAAAGTAAGATGTCTAAAATTGTTTTGTTAAAAAAATTGCATGCAGTAATTTTTGTAATTTAAGTAATTAAGTATATGTTTGTATGAACAAGCAAGCAAATTAATAAGTGTAATGGAATATTACAAGTCAAATAATACGTTTCATGAATTACTTAACAGGAATTAAAGTTTGTTAACATAGTTAGTCTTAACATAGCCTCAACATGGTGAGTTAAGTTTGTTTAATTAAAAAAAATATTAAGCTATGCATAAACTAACTTCTTCTTTTTTTATAACAATTTTCTTCACTAAGACATGAGAAAAATAAACTCATGTCGGTTTTTATCCCTCCCTTATTATGCTAGGAAAGATAACTCATGTCAGTTTCTATCCCTCCCTTATTATGCTGAGAAAGATAACTCATGTCAGTTTCTATCCCTCCCTTATTATGCTAAAAAGATAAACTCATGTCAGTTTCTATCCCTTATTATGCCTCATGTCATTATCCCTTATTGCTGAGAAAGATAACTCATGTCGGTTCTATCCCTCCCTTATTATGCTAAAAAGAAAGATATAACCATGTCAGTTCTATCCTCCCCTATGCTAAAAGATAAATCAGTCAGTTTCTATCCCTCCCATATTATGCTGAGAAAGATAACTCATGTTGGTTTCTATCCCTCCCTTATTATGCTAAAAAGATAAAATCATGTCAGTTTCTATCCCTCCCATATTATGCTGAGAAAGATAACTCATGTCCTCCCTTAATATGCTGAGAAAGTTAACTCATGTCGGTTTTTATCCCTCCCTTATTATGCTGACAAAGATAAACTCATGTCAGTTTCTATCCCCCTCTTATACTTTTAAAATGCATTGGCAGTCCTACCATCTTTAGCTCCAATGTATCTATAGTCGAAAAAGTATATAAGCTTCTGTTAAATTAGTTTCATTTAAATCATACTGTTATGGACTGATACGTATTAGTTTTGTAATATACCATTACTGTTTATGAATTAGCGTTGAATGTTAATTAATATTTAGGTAAGAAAATGTTACCAACATAAAAATGTGTAATGTAATGTAATTTCTGTACTATTACTCGTACATGTCTTCCTTCGCTTTATACATTTCGTAAAAATGCATTATATTTATAGAATTTAAAAAAAATATTATAATATAGGCAAGAATATTGGATTGAAATATTAATGCGCAGGCGCAATATGTTTTGCAGAACGATTTGGAATTTAAATATTTAACTCGTAATTAGGTAGAGCGTAAGATTTTTTTAAATATATAATTAAGAAAATAATTCATGGTAAATTTTTGTAGGATTTGTTTATTAAAATGATATCCAAACGTATTGTAAACGTATATTGTTAACGTATCGAGATGTCTTGGATGAAAATCGCGTTCATAATCGAAGAAGTACTTGACGTTTTGTTTTGCAAATTTTCATTAGATAATAACGCTTGATGTTGTTATAGTTAATGTAACTCAGGCAGATAGCCTGCCTGGGCAAAAGCTGTAGGGGACATTGTATCCCTTTATTTATTTAGAACCTTACCTCTTATTAAGTTTAATGCTTAATTTAACTTAGAGCTTGAAGCCGTATGTTAAAAACGGTACAATAAATCTGTCGTGAAAGCAATATTTATGGTTAGTTGAAGAAGCGGTCGAGGCTATAAGCTACCGTCGATATTTACTATTGGATATGTATAAACCTGATTTTTAGTTAACTAAATCACCTCAAATTGATATTTTTAGAATAAAAGTTGAAATCAAATTAAGTAGAGATATACTTAAGGATATTCGTTTCCAACAGCAACAATTGTAGCTCATTCTTCAATTAGTTAACAATAATTATTCTAAAAAATATAAATATGAGTTTATAATTGGGGGGTTTGCCCCGGCGGTTAGCTATAGATTAATTGAATAATTTTCCCTGTTTTTTAAAAGTTACTGCAAAGACGCTTGTAAAAACTAGCGTTCAAAATCTAATGGTAACATACCTTTTGATTTTCTTTCACTCTTGTTTAAAGGGACTAATACTTAGAGGGAGGGTACAACAGCACTTATCATTCTGATAAGAATGATGATAAGGTGACATCTTTTGATTTTTCATAATAATTATAATTTCACGTAAATATTTCATTACATTTCGAATATTTTGTCTTAAATTAAGTAAAATGAATTTAAAATAAGATGCGATTATTGTCTATCGCATATATTCTTTAAATATCTGTGTTGTATATAGTGATTTAATGTGACGTCACTGAAAAATGCCAGCTATTTGTAGTGTACATTATAAATATCTCCAATAGAAGATGTAGAGGGGTGGAGAGTTTCTAGTCTCTTTCTAAGGAGGGTCTAGTTGGAGTAAGTACCGTTACGGCACCTTATGAAATCTTATTCTACATAAGTCCTCCCTTCTAGTATTTGTCTCTTTTCTCAATGATCAAATTATTTTGTGACTTGTTATAATTAAATTGTTTATTATTAATTTAAATGTTTATACCTGTGATTTATTTTTGTGGTATGTATTTTATTTTGTTTACTAGAATTTTTTTTTATTATTTAGGAAATAATTAGAGAAGAGAGAATACATATTTTTGATGAACATATTATTTGATGAAACATAACCATTTTTTTGTGATTTTACCATTATTGGCCAATTTTACGTGTATAATGCAATTAAATTATAGGAAAATTGGTAAATAATTTTTATAGTTTTTATGGTAAAAGTAAGTAACGTATAATAATTATTTTAATAAGTAAAGGCATCAACGCTAGAAAAATCGCGTATCAGCTAGGTCACGCACACGTCACGTACGTATCACGCGTAACGGTAACAGCTAGGTACGTATCACGCACGTAATCGCGTAACAGCTAGGTGCGTATCACGCAAGCGCGATTCAAGAATTAACGTGACCAACTTGTTGAATTAACGTTTTGTCGCTGGTGAAAACCGTCGTGATATCTTGACGCCGTGCCGTAAACTCATTTTTATACAGTTCGAACATAATTTCAACTTCTTATAAACGCGGTGTCTACATTAAAGCTAACTTTGCAACTTTAGATTTAAATTGACTTAATGAATGAATTATTATTTTTGAGGAACGTTATTGATCAGTGCCTCAAAAGTAGCTATCATTGGCGTTTAATTAAGAAGCTAATATTACCCCGGATGATAATTTTGGATTACAAACGCATAAGTCGTTTAGATATTAATGACTGACTGTTCTATAAAAATCGCTGCTTTCTTAAACTGTCTATTTTAATTTTTGTTTGATGACTATAAGAATAACGTCACGATATAATTTTGACTCGAAGTCCACTTCTTCTATTAAGTTTATTTTAAAGGATTTTCCTAAAACATTTAAGTCGCTGTTTACAGTAACTGCCCTGTTATTTACTAACATACCTTTCTTGGCCAACATAAATAAAAAGCATATGTAGGGAAAATTCACAAAAAAATGACTCTTAAATAATTAAATTTGATTCAAAATAAATAATGCATGCGACTTTTGTTACATTAAAATTATGATCGATGTGTTATATGAAATTTCCGCTTTCAGAAACTAACACTTATTCCTAGTGAACTTATAACTGAATGCATGCGTTAATAAATTTCTTCAGGTAATTTTCTGTCTAGTTTTTGCCCATTTATTTATTGATTACTGAGGATATGTTTAATTTACCAAAATTTCATCTGAGTAGACGTGATAAAATATATAAAAAATGCTTTCTTCAGAAATTGTTGGATACTCTTTTAAAATTATTTACGTGCTTTAAGATTGTATTATTTTATATTGTTTTAATCTACTTATTTAACTCCTCATTTGCTCACTATTTAAATCCTTTATAGGATTATGTAATGATCCTGTAGCATGTTTTGTTTATTTATATTAAATTCCTTTGTTTACTATTTAATTCATTTATAAGATTATGTAATGATCATGTTGTATGTTTTATTTGTCATAAAGAATTCCTTTGTTTACTATTTAATTCATTTATAAGATTATGTAATAATCATGTTGTATGTTTTATTTGTCATACAAAATTCCTTTGTTTACTATTAATTCATTTATAAGATTATTAATGATCATGTTGTATGTTTATTGTCAAAACATTCCTTTGTTTACTATTTAATTCATTTAAAGATTATGTATGATCATGTTGTATGTTATTTGTCAAAAAATTCCCTTGTTACTATTTAAATCCTATAAAAGATTATATAATGTCAGCCATGTTTATTTGTCATTTAATGTTCCTATATTGTCCTCATTAAATATTCTAATGATCCTATTGAAGTACTTATTTTCCATATTTTTATTCCTTTTAATGTTGATCAAAACTTATGTTTCCTAATAAGTTATTACTTTGTTCCTAAATAAATAATTAAAAATCGGGTATGGGGTACCTCGGAACTTTTCCTCGTCACATACGCCCATCCTTCCAATTATTCACAATTTTGAAAAAACATACACAATTAATTGAACTTATGCTCATAATGAATGAAACTTGGCACATATGTTTGTCTATACACGGCTACAATCCTGCCAAATCAAACTGATCGTAATATTTTTCAGCGTTATATGATTTTCGAAATTTTTGCTGAGTCATTATTATGGGTTAATGAGGTCATAAAAAATTATTTTCCGAATAGCACAACTCCACCTATAGACAGATTTTCGTACAAAATTTCAATACTCTTGCATAAATACACTGGGAGCTACGATGATAGACACACAAATACAGACAGACAACTTTGAGAAAACTACTCAGGAGGTCTTAAAAACACCTGAAACGGATAATTCCGGTGTCATCCCGGTTTCGATTTTTTTAAAAGACAATAATTTTTCTATATACCTACGGAATAAATGAGGAAAATTAAAAATTTCTTTTTAAACTTGATTTGGTTTATATCTTACTGTATAATTGAATCCTTTAGTAGTGTAATGTTGTTTTGCCTCGAACTATATTCAGGCTATATCCGTTACCCAACACATCAGAGTTCTATGAGATTACTCCATTGGAAACTGCGAATTGTTTCTGCGAAAATTTATTATCGAAACACAATTCAGAGTAGGGAATTGTTGTTCCTACAGATCTTTCCTAATTGCTTAATCATTGGATACAAAAATATATTATATGGAATTGGATTCCATATGATGTTATTTACGTTAATTTAGACTAGGTCTTATCAGGAGCAACGAATAGATAATCTAAATGATCTAAATGTTAAGTCAGTGAAGATTGGTGTTGAAATTGTTTATTCCCTGATTTCTTCCTAGAACATACATTTTTTACAACAATCAATTTTTAAATGTTTATGTACCTAATGTTCATACCTTATCTGATCTAGTTTATCTAATAATAATAATTGTCCAAGGGCCCGTTGCAAATTTCGTCGGGCCTCAAAGGTTTAACCCGCTAAATTGCTTTGTTTTGGCTCCCTGACATAAGATCAGGTTGTCTGCCATTTCTTATCGGGCAATTTCGGCCCCTATGCCATTTTAAAGTAAAAAATGGCCAAAATTCTGTTTTGACCTATAGCGCTGTTTCTATTGGGTTTATCAAAAAAGTTAAAAGGGCTCTTATTTTAAGTTTATAAAATTTGTGTCAAATCAATGATTAGCCATCAAAATTGATTTAATAGAACTAGATATATAACTGTTCAAATACATAATAATTAACTGTTTGACATATAATGCTCAAAAATAGGTAATATCGTGAATTGCATAAAAATATGTGTTTTTAGCATTATATGTCAAACAATAAATCACCATGAACGGGAGCTGTGTTACTCTCTTCCTCTAAATCAACTTAATATTTTTCTATAGTTTGATATAATATGGCTGGTTTTTAAGTCTGCCTACATATTAAACATGATAACATGTACAAACATGCAATTTTAAAGTTTTGAGGTGTAAATTATAGATTTTTGTTGTAGTTGTGATAATATTTGAACAGTTTTATCTCTTGATCTATTAAACCAATTTTGATGAATAAAAAATTAATTTCTCACAAATTTTATAAACCTAAAATAAGAGCCCTTTAACTTTATTAATAAACCCAATAGAAACAGCGCTATAGGTCAAACAGAGTGTTAGCAATTTTTCGGACTTAGAGCACAGGGGTTAAAATTCCCCGATCTGAAATGGCAGACCGACTGACCCTTATCAGAGTGCCAAAATAAATCAATTTAGCGAGTTATACCTTTAGGGCTCGACGGTCTATAACAACTATTTATATTTATTCTTTCATTCAGATTCAAAAATAGTTTCAAATTTTTAATTAGCTTAACGCTGTAACTCAAAATTCTTATCAGCCGCATACATTGGTATCCAACAAATGAAAATAGAATATGGTTGTATGTAAATAATTAATAATTATTTAAGAAATAATGATTAATAATTTTATAATAAATAATTGTTATTTATATAATATTATTATATTTTTTCAATAGTTTGTAATATAAATCAATTGTTTAGATTTATAGGTAATATAATTCTAGTTGGTTATTAAATTAAACAATAAAATCAATTATATAAAGACAATATTAATAGAATAATAAATATTTAAAACAAATTTCAGAAGGTTGTTATTTTCTTTCATTTAATTTTTTTATTCCTTAAACCAAGAACATTAAAGAGAAATAATTTCTTAGACGTAGCACAGGGCTTCTCTTATAGAATTAGGCGGTCTTGACCAGTAGGAGTACTATTATGTGACTACTCCCTCCAAAAGTTCTAGAAGTCCAAGAGCCGTACCTGAAAAAATGTGACTCATCATTTGTACCATTTCAAACCCTTTTTTTGAACACATACTTTAAATTGTGAAGAACAAATAGAGTCTGCCTATCCAGAGTATAATATTGCGCATGCTCAAAATTTTATAAAATCGCAAAAATTTCAGTTTTCTTGAAATAAGTGGTTCCCTGTGGGACGTGTGCAAAATATGAAGAGAACATTTTTTAAAGATAATAAAATGTCCAATAAAGCGAGTGTTCAATCGTCAAAATTGGTTAACTACAAAAAAATGTGGTTATTTCAAAAACATAAAAAAATTATAAATGTATGTATGTCAGCGAATTTCTTTGATAAAATATTGACTTTTATTGATTTTTTGGCCATTTAACAAATGTCACAACTTTAGTTGTAGTTATCTGATTTTGATAAAAAAGGAAATTTTATCAGCTTTAAAAATGTTTTCGTTATGTTTGCACAAGGCCTACATGAAACCACTTACTGGTATTGCAAGAAAACTGGAATTAGTGCAATTTCCGAATTATTTGAGCGAGCGCATTCATATGAACTTTAGTTGTAGCTATCTAATTTTTACGAAAAAACACTCATTTTATAGGATATTTCATTAGCTTTAAATAATGATCTCTTCATGTTTTGCACACAACCAACAGGGAACCAGTTATTACAAGAAAACCGGAATTTGTGCGATTTTCTAATATTTAGAGCGAGCGCATTCATATGAAGGGATCCACTCTGGATAGGCAGACTATGCTTTTCCTTCATAATTTAAGATAAATTTTCAGAAAAATGTGGTGTGAAGTTGTACAAAATGAGTCACATTTTATGACCTTTGCTCTTGCACTATAGGCTAAGTTTTTGAACATAATTAATAAAAAATCGAGTACGGGGTACCTCTGACCTTTTCCTTATTACACGGAATTGCTACGCTTATCCACGCTACTTCGAATTCCCAATGATCGTTCTTAGAGATAAAACTCGTTATATTTATACGGCAGCACCTCTATGGACTCGCTTTGCTCGTCCTCATTAAATACATTCGTTTTATTCCTAGCGGTCACTCATCCAGGAACTGACCAAGCTCGATGCTGCTTCAACAAAAATTAAAAATCATGGATATACTTTTCATATTGAAGCGAAACAGTGTATTTATTTATAACGTAAAGGTTATAAATAAATACACCGAATCTGTGCAACTCAATTGAATTATTTCCAATTTTCAATTTTTTACTGTTATTTAAAAAACGTACATTGAAAAAAATAGAACTAATGCTAATAATGAGATAAACTTGGCACATACGTTGGTCTTATACATGGCAACATGGATGCCAAATTACACATTGATCGCAACATTTTTTCGCGTTTTATGATTTTTCGAAATTTTTACTGAGTAATAATTGTGGGTTTATGACGTCATAAAAAGTTATTTCCGGATAGCACATCTACACCTATAGACTGATTATTATACAAAGTTTCAACTCTTTAGGATAAATATAAAGGGAGCTATGATGATAACAGACACACACACTCATACACACAGTCAACTATGGGAAAACCACTCAGGAGGTCTTAAAATAACTTAAAGCAGATAATTTAGGTGACATCCCGGTATCTTATTGTTTTAAAAACACAATACTTTTCCTATGTACCTAAGATAAAAATAAGGAAAAGTAAAATTATTTTATTGCGAAGAACTGAAATATATACTTGTATATTAAGAGCCTAGAACTATTGGACTAATAGTAATAATATTAGGGTAAAGTAACATTATTTTTCAAGATTTCATCTAACTGGCATCTCTAGGCACTAAATCACCATGAACACTGAGACTGAACTCGTGGAGTTTAAATACAGCAAGTCTATATAACACATCATCGCTCTGTTGCAGTCAAAAGACCACCTAAAGAGCTTATGAGATCCCTTATAAATTCTCTAAAAACATACATAAGGCACCAAAAAACGTCATAACGCTCTTCAGGAATAAAAAAATTACAAAATTTTTTTACGTAAAGGTATACATTTGTACCAAGTTTCAACTCAATTGCATTATTTTTTTGATTTATTACATTTTTTTTTTTTAAAAAACCTACACAAGTCACATGATAAAAATTGAGCTAATGTTGATAATGAGATGAAACTTGGCACATATATTACTCTTATACATAAGAGGAACGAAGAAAGGAAGAAAAACTAAAATTATAAACGTGTTAATAGCTGAATATAAGCTGCAAATTTATTAGCATACTTGTTGTTCTATCAAATTACGCTAATAAATTATGAAAAACTTTTAGCCCTGCCAAATTCTTCATCTAAGCTTGGAATTAGAAATTATTGAAATTATTGTCTTTCGAATAATGTAAATTATCTTTACTCTACAATAGTACACTGGTATATAATAAAACAAATTTCCATAATCTAATAAATAAAAACATATACTATATTTATTATCTAATAAATATATTGGTTTGATATGCTATATTATTATCTAATAAATATATAGGTTTGATATGCTATATTATTATCTAATACATATATTGGTTTATATGCTATATTATTATCTAATAAATATATTGGTTTGATATGCTATATTATTATCTAATAAATATATTGGTTTGATATGCTATATTATATCTAATAAATAATATAGGTTGATATGCATATTATTATCTAATACAATATTGGTTTTATATGCTATATTATTAATTAATATATTTTGGTTTGATTGCTATACTATTACCTGATAAATATTGGTTTTTATGATATATACTATGTATTGGTTTTATATGCTATATTATTATCTAATAAATATATTGGTTTTATGTATCTAATAATTATATGATATGTTATACTATTATCTAACTAATGTATGATATGATATATCTTATCTAATAATATATTGGTTTGATATGCTATATTATTATCTAATATATTTTTATATCTAATTATTTATTGATTTTTTACATTTTTTTTTTTAAAAAACTGACACAAGTCATGTGATAAAAATTGAGCTAATGCTGATTATGAGATGACATTTGGCACATAAGTTAGTGTTATACATTGTTGCATGCGTGCTAAATCTCAATCCGATCGCATCATTTTTCCGCATCTTATGATTTCTCGAAATATTAGTTGAGTCATTGTTGCGGGTAAATGAAGCCTTAAAAAATATTTTTGGAATAGCACAACTACAGCGGTAGACTGATTTTTGTTCGAAGTTTCAAGTAACTAGCATGAATATACTAGGAGCTACGATTATAACAGACACACACACACGTACAGACAGAAAACTTTGTGAAAACAACTTAGGAGGGCTTAAAAACACTTGAAACGGATAATTCCTTTGATATCCTGGTTTGATTTGTTTGCAAACACAATACTATTCCTATATACCTACAGTATTAATAAGGAAAAGTAAAAACAAATTCCTAGTGGTGGGTTTATCTTATTAGGAGAAAAGCGCCTTAAAATAGAAGGACGTCGTTATAAAATTTAAGATATAATAAATATTCTCGTAAGTAAAATAATGAAATATGTAGGGATATATAGGGTCTGGATTATATTGAACCCTTTTAATATATTTTAACTAAAATTAAAACATTTAATTTTTAAATTTTATTTGTTTTACCGCACTCCCCCCCCCCTTTAAAAAAGATGAAGTGATGCTTCAGTTACTTTTAAGGGACTCGCGCTAAAAATATTTCGTCAGAGATGTCGAATTTTTTTCTACGGGGAATCGCCCCCTCCCCTATAGAGCTATTACGCTATCAATTTAATAGTTCATGCTATTAAGAATTTAAGTTAACAGGTAAGCAAATAATTTATGTAAGAGTCAAAAAATGTTGTAAATGTTCTATTTTACTGTATATTATTTATACGCTGACAGGGTGAAATGTACTGCTCCTCATTAAAATCAAGGAGTTTAGGTAAACCAAAATTGAACAATCCTGGATACATTTTTGAAACAGTCACATCTCACTAAGACGCCGAATTAAAAAGCTGTTTTGTACCATCATCCATAAAGATATTATTACTAGAGGGGCCCTAGAGGCTAAATTGTGAAACATCGAAAAAGTAACCTTAGCACCTTCAATTATATGTACAATCAAATAATCAATACATAATTACAATAAATTATATAGGAGAATGTTAAAAATACAAATCAAAACACAAACAATGTGCGGGAAGCCAAAAATCAATTTATTAATTTGGACCTTAACTCACTCTTGAAGGAGGTTTAAAGGAGGTTTAAATGAGGTTGCATAGAGCACCTAAGAGCCCCTAAAATATGTTTCAAGCCTATCAATGTATTGAGATAGGCTATGCCCCCTCTAGTATATATCTCTATGCCTTCTTCTACCATTAAAATTGATGGTACAGATGACTGGCACGGCATAACATGTTTAAATTTCGCATATCTATGTGTATCTCTTTTCTCAGTATTACAAAATCCGAGCTTTTTCCTCCTAAAACAAAGTTTATTTCCTCTTTTAAAATCTTTTTTTCAAGAGGAAATAAACTCTTAAAATCTTTTCCCAGTATGTTATATAAAAACAAAATAATAATAATAAAATTAAATTAGGGCGAAGAATGAAAACTTAACGTGAAAAGGAAGGCAAATATCGATCACTGGGAGTTTTCCGAGGGGGCTCTGTGAACGCGTGCGCCTTATCATTGACACGAAGGCAGTCGATCTACAGGCATCGCGCTTATCCCCATAGTGCTATGGACAGAACCACAATATCATGCCTTCTATGTTTTTTTATATCAACCTTCACAAATGCTCAACTGCTAACTTTCCAGGAATCACAGTAAGTCTGTCATTATATATTTATAATTAAGTTAGATCATAGAAGCAAATTTATAAAAACGTATAAAATAGAAAAGCTTAAAAGGAGTGAAAATTACGTAAGATTTAGAGCGAATTCCTAGTTTTTAAATTATCCTTTATGTGACAATTCTAATCATAAATTATTAATTATTTCACTATTCCTGCCGTGCTACCAATAAAAACCAAAACATACGAAGAACAAATCACAAATATTGGAACCTCATAAATGTGCAAATCATAATTTACCTCAGTAAAAGTAAAATTGTATTTAATCTCCTCATTAAAAACTTAAAGCTTATAAAATAATTTATAAAAGAGAGTAAAACACAATAATCGAAAATAGTAAAGCTCTTTGACGAATAAAATATAATAGGATTCCTTTATAAAGTTCAAATATTGCCTTTTATGACACTTTCATATTATATCTCATAATGAGTAAAAAAAAAGAATTTTAAATTAATAAAATCATTTTAAATAAAATACTTTTTCAACTTCTAATGTATTCTTTTAATTCTAATAAATTGCCCAATAAATATCTTTATCTCTTGGATAAATATGAGCAATCCAAAAATAAAATTTGGTCTTTTTAAATTTCATAATTGAGCTCTGTCCGTGTTTATTATAAATACAAAAATTCAAAATAAATTCTTGCCTCATAATTTATTTAATTTATATAATATGCATTCATTAATAATAGATTTATAATTATACAGGGTTAATATCTACTATAAATATATACTAACCTGCCTTTTGTAGATCAAACTCAATGTAAATTCAGAAAAACATTATGATTAGTTATTGCATAACTGGTTATTCTGACATAAGATCAGAATTGCACAATACAATATCAGAACCAATTTCATTGATACTGTGGTACAAATAATTAGTTTTGGTAGGACATGGAGTGGTCTAAATGATTAGCTTTGATAAGGCGTAGAATTGTCCAGGGTCTAAATTAATAGTTTAAGTAGGGGACAGAATATTTTCAGGGTGCACATTAATAATTTTATTAAGGCAGATGGAATAATTTTAGAGATCGAATTAATAGGTTTAGTAGAGCATAGACTAGTTTTAGAGAGCAATTTAAGAGTTATAGAAGGGCTTATAGAATAGTTTTAGAGACCAATTTAAGAATTATAGTAGGGCTTATAGCATAGTTTTAGAGACCAATTTAAGAGTTATAGTAGGGCTTATAGAATAGTTTTAGAGACCAATTTAAGAATTATAGACCAATTTAAGTTATAGTAGGGCTTATAGAATAGTTTTAGAGACCAATTTAAGAATTATAGTAGGGCTATAGCATAGTTTTAGAGAAAGTTATAGAGGGCTTATAGTTTAGAGACCAATTTAAGAGTTGTAGTAGGACTTATAGAATAGTTTTTGAGACTAATTTAAGAGATTTATTTGCAAACATAATACTTTTTCTATATACTTATGGTATAAATGGGGAAAAGTAAAAATATGAGGAGGGCTATCTCTTAAAAGTCCCCTTACTTCTACTGGAGATAATCACGTGTCACAGAGTAAGAAGGTTCATTTTGTATTTAGATTCGTCATAATTTTATTAAAATCACATCAAATGTTATAAGGATATTAGAATAATAGAATACAATAACAATAGAATAACTAAATTAATAGTCGATTCTACTATTAAGCATTGAAAACTTAGTCCAACAAAATAAAGAAGATCAAGTAAACATTTTAGCCATCTAAGCAAGTGACTTACAGATAAGGAGTTGTATTGATCAGATTTATGCTGACACATGAAATATCCCAGCTGCATATTATATTTATTATTGATTCAAATGCGAGTCAGACTCTCTACACATTGTACGGTTTGGAAAAATAATATAATCATACCGACAAACTCTCATAATTAGAGAGTCGTCAGCAAACAAATGAAAATAAAAAATATTATGTACATTGCAAAAATACGTATGCCTCCTAAATGCTTGTTTATGAAGCAGTAATAATAGGATTAAATTAATTAGATGGATTAAGTATGTTACATGCTTATTGGGTGGTCAATCCCAGAAAATATGTGTAATATTTCATCTTGTTGTCTTGATCTTTATAAAGTTTGTCATTATAAGAATGTTATGTAGTCAATTTCTTTCCCAATTTACCTGGTGTGAAGGGTGCAAGTTTTTCAGTCGTGCTTGAACACCCACATGTGGTTGCCCATGAGGGCAATTTCCTTCAAACAATTAATAAAGAATTATTATTATAATTAAATAAATGAAGAAAACTCCGGTTTCAAATTCAGATAGGGTTCCTCAATACAGTTTATGTAAACCATTTAACCATTTGGTAAAGTGTGACTCCTTCTTTCCTCCATCACAAATAGTGATTTAGTTACTTTTCAGTATATTTTAATGTACTAATCATGATAAGTACATTAAAGATCTTATCTAATATAGTATGTAGTATCAATGTTGAACGAGAGTACAATGCACTTTTCTTTTTTATGTAAAGGCAAAGGAGCAACACTGAATTCCTAGTCTGAAACATTAATAGTCCAAGTGCCAGACCTGAAAAAATGTGATTAATTTTGTTTTAGTTCAAACCAGATTTTTCTGAAATTATACCTTAAATTATGAAGAAAAAAACATAGTCTGCCTATCCAGAATGGAGCCCTTCATATGATTGCGAATGCTCAAAATTTTATTCAATCGCACAAATTTCAGTTTTTTTTAAATATGTTGTTTTCTGTATGTCGTGTGCAAATCCCGAAGAGAAGTTTTTTTAAAGGCGATACAATGTGCTATAAAACGAGTACCATAACTACTACCAAAGTTATGGCTCTTTCAAAAACACCTAAAAAATGGTTAGTTTATGCAAAGTCAACGAATTTCTTTGAAAAATTATTGGCTTTTTGTAATGTTTTTGACCATTTAACAAATGTCATAAATTTAGTTGTAGCTATCTAATTTTTACGAAAAAACACTCATTTTATAGGATATTTTATCAGCTTTAAATAATGATCTCTTCATGTTTTGCACACGACCTACAGGGAACCAGTTATTGCAATAAAACTGGAATTTGTGCGATTTTCTAATATTTTGAGCGAGCGCATTTATTCAGGGCTCCACTCTGGATAGGCAGACTATGCTTTTCCTTCATAATTTAAGGTATGCTTTCAAAAAATTTTAGTTTGAAGTAACATTTTTTACGTCTGGCTCTTGGACTGTAAGGTATAAAACCAATAAGCAGAAGTAAAATTCATGACAAATTTCAAAATTCCGGTCATTCGGTAGCGTACAAACCTCTTATCTTGGTGGTTAAACGTTCAATTCTCACTAAAGACGCACACTTTCGACAGTGTTTTTTTATGTTTTATCACTAAGTAAATAAAATACCAGCCGCCTCCATGGTTGAGATCGTTAGAGCGTTAATATGTATACGAATCTTAGACAACTCGGAGATCTAGGGTTCGTATCCTAAGTTACTCTCTTTTATATAAGATTATTGTTCAAATAAAATATTGCCAACTTAAGAATACTCTAGGAGCGTAACAGTTTCATCTACCACTAGAGGTGGTATCCCTGATGGGTAGCAAGGCTCGTAAGGGCCATTATTATTATCATTATTTAGTTTAAGTTCCTAATTACTATAATTAGTTACATTGGTTCTTGCGTATATTTTTTCTTTGTTTCTGGATTTTTTAAGTACTTATTTGGATTCGACATATTCCGTTTATTTGAAACACATATAGAGGAAGGCCAAGACAATATTTATTGTCCACAAACTCCCTATCATGTTATGATGTTTACTCGATTTCAGCTCCAAGGAATATAAAGTATGGTAGGGCTTGTAGAGGAATGGTAATAGAAATTAAGAAATCAAGTCTGATAAATGAAGTCTCAAAAATATCATCATTTGGCATCCTTCAGGTTGACAAATTTTGATTTTCTTTAGTTATTTAAAAAAATCGGGTACGGGGTACCTCGGAACTTTTCCTCGTACCATCGGATTCGCTACGCTCATCCTACCTGCTTCGGACTCGCTTTGCTCGTCCTCAGGAATACAGTTCACCAAATTTATACTGCAGCAGGCCTTCGAACTCGCTTCGTTCGTCTTCAGATAGTAAATGCATCTGTATCATTCTCAGCGGTTACCCATACAGCACTAACGACACTCAATGCTCCTTAATTTTATGAACCAACAAAAATCATGGATATTCATGTCGTATTAAAACAAAACTTAGCGCACTTATTTATTAAGTAATAGTAAAATCTTGTACCAAATTTCAACTCAATTAGACCAATTTCATATTTTTAAAAAAACGTACAAAAGTTAATAAATAAAAATTGAACTAATGCTGATAATGAGATGAAACCTGGCACATATGTTAATCTTATACATAGTCCACATGCGTGCCAAATCTCATCTCAATCCGATCGCATCTTTTTTTCGCGATATAATTTTTCGAAATTTTTGCTGAGTAGCGAATAGCACAAATACAGCGGAAGACTGATTTTTGCACAAAATTTAACTCTCTAGCATTAAAACACTGATCCCTACAATGATAACAGACACACACACATACAGACAGACAACTTTGTGAAAACCACTCAAGAGGTCTTAGAAACGCCTGTAACGGAAAATTCTAGTTGCATCTCGGATTCGGATTTTTTTTAGCAAACACAATACTTTTCCTATATACCTACGGTATAAATGAGGAAAGTAAAAGATGGTTTTTCTAGTTTTTATTTTGATATTAGTAATGGGAAAACATTGTCACACTTTTCAGACGGGTATTGTCCATGCCATTATGTTTTGAATAACAGTTATTTTTAGATCGATTGTATTTGTTGTTTTTTTTTTTAAATCAAATTAATTGTTATTATTACTAATAAAAGTGTTGCTTGCTATTTAAGAGAATTGAAATTAAAAAATCCGCATTACGGCAAATGAGATATTGCATTAGAAAACTTCAGATATATAAATGTCTGGCTCACTTCCAAGGATTCCATCTTTAACTCCTCAGTTTCTATGGATGCTGGATACCCAAGAGGTGTAACCATTAAATACAATATTGATGGGTCCTTTTCCATTCCAACATCTTCTTTGCACATTTATTCACTCTTATAACAGGCTATAATATGATATTAGACATAAAAAGAGCGATATTAGACACCTAAGATTGATATCTATCCAACATAGATTATAATTATTAAATAATAATATAGTATTTTTATATTATTATTTTATTATATTATTTATATTAATTAGTTATTTAATATTATATTAATATAATATTAAATAATAAAATATAATATACATATCAAACCAATATATTTATTAGATAATAATATAGCATATCAAACCAATATATTTACTAGATCATAATATAGCATATAAAACCAATAAAATTATTAGATAATATATAGCATATAGCTAAACCAATATATTTATTAGATAATAATATAGCATATAACAATATATTTATTAGATAATAATATAGCATATCTAACCAATATATGTATTAGATAATAATAATATAGCATACCTAACCAATATATTTATTAGATAATAATAGCATTTAATGCTTAAAAAAATAAGTTTCATTTCATGATGAAAATTCGCTAAAAAAGAAAGAACAAATCGTGAGATGTAATTTCTTTTTGGTACATTCAGGGGCGGACTGGCTGGTGAGGGCGGGGGTAGCTGCCCTCCTTGGGCCCTTCAGCCAAAAATAAACTTAAAGTAAACACTAAACCAATGTTAAATGAAAATTAAAAAAAATGACTGACATCTAAAAATTTCAAGCTTATAATATATCAATATAATTATTTATGATTATGTAATTTATTCACCAGGGTGAAAGAGGCCAAACACTTTGAAGAGCTCCTTGAGACAAGTGTTTTAAAGTTCTTAAAAACATTCTCAATTTGTTATTGTTATCTAAATAAAAGGCCTTTCAATGCCCCTATACGCAAGACTAGGGCCAAAATGGGCCCTAGCATACTCTATCAGGTCCCTAAAAATATATTCTATATTTAAAATCTTTTTTGGCCCCTATATATTATACGTACATAGAAGAGCCTCATACGATGATGAGACCTAATGACGGCGACTTAATATACCTAATTAAGGCCCGAAAGCTGTACAAAAGGGTCTTAGATATAAAACATGAAATACTTTAATTAAATATTAAATTATTTAAAACAAGGTTGACTTTAGTTTTACAATTATTTATAAAGAAAGCTATACATTTCATATAGCTATATATAATATATATATATATATATATATATATATATATATATATATATATATATATATATATATATATTATATATATTTCTTTGTTTTCTTTCTCATAAGTAACTGTTTGTGTTATTTGTTAATTGTTTGTTTAGTTTATTTTACATTTTTCACTAAATGTAGTTGTTTAATAATCTTAAGAGGATATAGCCTGAAGATGACCCAAAGGGGTTGAAATATATAGCATTCTTTCTAAATAATTGTAGAACTAAAGTCAACCTTGTTCTAAATAATTATGGAGTTCTACAAAAAAGATGTTTCGCTAATTAACTTGTTAAATATTGAATTATTAAACTTAGGTTTATTTATTTTTTCCTTTTTATTTTAATAAAATAATTTCATTTGATTTAATCTTATCAAATACTAAATCAAAATTAAATTATGCTTGATAATCATTAATACTACTCTAGTGAAAAGTAGGCCTATCTACTTAGGAAGCAATATAGGACCCCCCCCCCTTATTGGGCCCCTTGAGATATGCATTTGGGCCCTTTTAGGCCAAACCCTCCTTGGGCTTTTTTGGCTTAATCCGCCACTGGGTACATTCATCTTATTTTTTAATAAAACTTATTTGATTTCAGAGTGGAGTCCTGGGCGGTCAAATTAGGAACAGAATTATGGAACTTCGGTGACGTTGTTACTAGAAGGAAAGAAATGCAAGGTGTTAGTATTTACTTCACAAATTATACCTTTTTATTTTTTAAAAACATTTTCTTCTTTATACTCATTTTTTAATTATAGTATATAATGCTACTAGGCAGTAAAGTAAGTTATTTTTTTAATTGCGACAATTATTGAGGAAAGCAAGGCAGTATAATAAACTCGCTTTACAGCCGTGTTGCATATACAATTTTTTTAAATTAAAATTAAAAAAAAATACTTTTTCTCATTTACTGTAACTACATAGATACCTAAGTACCGTAAGTAAATAGGAAACATATTGTGATTGCGAAAAAATCCCCAAACAGGCATTTTACCTGAATTATCCTTTTCAAACGTTTTTTAGACCCCTTGAGTGGTTTTTACAAAGTTGTCTGCCTGTGTGTGTGTTTGTTTATAAGTGTTTTATCATCTTATCACCCACTGAATTCATTTGTTGTGCAATAATTTATGAATGACGTCAGTAATATTTTTTTATATATTTTCGATTATTCATTAAAAAATCAAAAATTCATAGAACATGTAAAAATGTGTGATCCGTTCGAGATTTGGCAAGCAAGAAGTCATATATAAGACCAACATATGTGCTAAGTTTCATCTCATTATCAGCATTATTTTAATATTTATCGAATGACTTGCACCCGTTATTGATTAAAATTAAAAAATTATCTAATTGAGTTAAATTTAGTACAAGTATATCTTTTTAACTAATACGTCCCTATCTACGGTTTTGTTGGGATAGTAAAAGTTAAGCAGCATTGAGCGAGGTGAGTGTCTGGATGGGTGACCACTGGTAATACTATGAAACTACACTGAGAGAAAAATGACTTTTCTGCACAACTAAATTATAGTTAAGGGCATATTTGTTGGTGTGAAACAGAATTTTATTGCGGCCATCTAGAATTTAGTTAATTTAGAAGAACACGTTTTGTCAATCTAACTAAACGAATTTAGTTAAAAGATATTTAGTTGTGTCAACTAAACTATAGTTAATCACAACGTCAAAATATTGGATCTAAATAAAAAAATTAGTAGCGCGAACTGAAAGAATTTAGTTAAAGATTTTTTTTCATCCTTCAACTATTTGTTTGTTGAGCGCTACGTTCAACCAGTATGGGCAGTGAAAGTTTCAGTTGTAATAACAGAATGAAGTAGTTAAGTTTTAAGTGTACTGTTTTTAACTATTTTACAGTTGATACAAATGGTAAACTATAGTTAGTTACAAATAGCTTTTTTCTGTAGAGCTAACTAGACATATTTAGTTAGGATTTTTTAAACCTTTAACTATAACTTTTAGTTGTACTTAACTATATAACAGTTAGGAGCAATGAGAGTGCTAGTTAGTTATAACTGAACAAAATAGTTAAGTTCGGATTCGCTGCTACTGACTATCTAACAGTTGAGACCAATGGTAAACCCTAGTTAATTACAATAAGCGGCTTCTGTTTATCACTAGTGGAATATTTAATTTTTACTTTCTCTCACCTTCTACCAATAGTCTATGGGAAAAGTATTGTGTTCACCAAAAAAAAACCGAAACCGGAATGTCACCCTTATTTTCAATGTTAAAACATCTTAAGATTAGGTACAATTTTGTTATTCTAAGTTTACTCCCAGATTATGAAACACATGACATAGTATGTAAAAAGATATTACAATAAACCAGTAAATCCCGTTATAAGTTTATAAAATTTTGAGAAATAAAATGTGGGGAAAAAAATTAAATCCCTATACAATATTTGTATGATAGACCTAATACAGATTATATAATTGTTCACAAAAAACCCATGTCAAGATTACAAAATAAGTTAAGTGCCATATCCATATTATACAGGTATAATTCTCAGGAAAAAGATTACAGGAAAGAAGGCATATACAAATCCCGTTTTTTCATATATGGTTTTCCATGTCAGGTAAAAAGAGGGAAGAAGGCTTTTTCATTTGAAAATTTCTTTGTTAATCTCAAGATTAGTACTACAATAAAAGGGGTTCATCTGAGTGTTGATGACCCTCTGGTTATCTATATAGACAGAAATGTCAAAAAGAGAGCTTTAAAATTGTTAACAAGGCTTCATATATGGTATAAGGAAAAGTTTTAATAATTGCTTATGAAGAAATAAATATACAATGTATCAGAAGTTATGTCCAACAAGTTATAAGTTAAGTTTTTTAATTTTTGTATTGCCTCCTACTTTTTTTAAAAAAAGAAGGAAGCTTTGTAAAAGAAAAAAACCAACCCCCACTTTTGTTATCAAATGTCCTCCTTGCAGCACCTACTGAACCCAAAAAACAAAAAAAAATCTTGTCTGTGTGGTATATGTATGGATAGTTTTCATGATTTTTTCTTATTTAGAAAGTGTACGGTGAACTGTATTTCATCTGTGACTAAGCTATTGTATGTATGTATGTACATATACTGGCGAAATAAAAGATGTATTTATTTATCCATTCATATTAGGCTCAAGCTCAATAAGTCCTATCTGAATGTGTCTGTTTCAAAAGGTAAAAAAGAAATGTATATTACAAGTTGCGATAGTCTTTTTTAAATTCGCATAAAATATTAAGGAACCACCCCACCCCCCCATTATGAACAACCCCTTTATACAATGAACAACCTTTTGAGAACTGTACTACTTTGTGTATAGCAATCCGCAACCAAAAACGTTCACATGCAGCAATAATAGCGACCCTTAGGTAATGCTTAAGAACTATGATGGTGCTACTCTGTGGCACTGATGCAAGTCAAAAAGACCATAGCGAGCGTACAATAAAGAGCCCTAAGAAGAAAAGGATAATACTTTTAACTATCAACCTACAATACATTTCGTTGCAATTCAACCAATGTGACACAAATCTGATAGGGAGCAAACATTATGGGGGGCCCCCCAATACAATTTTACATTTGTAACTCATATTGATGCAGCTTTATACTTGGTAGTTTTTTTGTGCTCATTGTGATGGTGAGCCCATGGGACAATTAATATATAGGTCCACATGTTTTTGCTTCCCTATCTCCTATAAGGAGGGGGAAGCATAGTATTGGCAAAAAATGTGATACCCATGTTTTTCATGTAATGCCTATATACGTTTCAACATCTAGATATTTCAAAAATGGACAAAGAAAATGTCGTGTCTGTATATGTATGTAAGTGTGTGTATATGTATATGTGCACTTTTCCTTGTTAACACGATGTATGTAGACCAAATGGCTCAACCGATTTAAATGAAGTGTGACTTTTCTGTAACTGATGGTGATTTGTCACTCTGTTGTGAATGTTTTCCCTGATATGACTTTAATTTTATTTTTGATTCCTGTTTAATTACCTGTATTCATTAATAAATGTAGTAAGTAATTACCTAATTTATTTATTACATTTAATAATAAAATTATACAAAATCATAAGTATTATTATTATTTTTAATTCATATTTAATTAGTCCCTAATTTTCATGACCTCCCTCATCATAATTGTATTTACAAACCCCCGCACTCAGCCATAGGCTTGCCGGATTGTCAAAACTTGAAAATATATGAAAGTAAAGACAATAAAATAAAAATATAATATATTATATTTATTAGACAATAAATATAAAGGTAATGTATATCTCCTCTAAGTTTCATTTAAATTGGTTGAGGTGTTTCGTCTGTATGTAGTGTTAACAGGGAAAAGTATGCACATATACATACAGACTCACATATATACACAAATAAATACAGACATACACATACATGCAGACAGACATACATACAGACAACTGTTTTTCGATTTTTGGGATCTGTATGACTGTAAGTGCTCAAACGTATAGATATTTGATGGAAAAGTCGGTGTCACATTTTTGCGCAATTCTGCACATTTTGAATCCCATTTTTATTCTTTAGGACCAAAAATATGGACCTTATGTAGAGAATATAATTGGAGAATACGATGAAAACCGTATTCTTCAAATTGGGCCCATATTTTTGACCCTACAAATTCAATGTCGTATTTTTGATGTTTTTTCTATCATTCATAAGGTGGGAAAGCCTTTGTTATTCTATACTTGGCAGCTAGCGTTTGTATTCTGAGGCGTACGGAAAACTTGTTGCATATTTGGCAGCCTACTTTATTATTTTGAGATGTAGGGAAGCTTTATTCCATACTTGGTAGCTTGTTTTTATGCATAATTGTTGTATTCTGTTGCTACCAACTAATTGTTAGTAGAGTCCGAATGTTTTTTATTAAATCCAACAAAATTCTGTTTAAAACCAATGAATAATAAGAAATTTAGTTGCCTCTACTGAAATTATTAGTTGAAGGAAGATATTTGTTAGATCTAACTATTTCTAGTAGTATTAAACAGAACTTTCAGTTACTTCAACAAATGTATAGTTGGATCCATTGGGTTTTCCAGTTAGCTCCAGTGAACTAACACCCCCCACTACTACCTCCACCAGACGTTTAGTTAAGGTAGACGCTTCTGGCTGAGCATCAGTCCACTCCCAGACATCACCCTGCAGTGTTCATATGAAAGTTACAAAAAGCCAACATTTGATTTTATTTAAACCATATAATAATATACGGACTAGTAGTCGTTTAAATTTTGTGCGCGTAATAAATAAGTGTATATACACTTCCACTATGGACGAGGGGACAGCCCAGCTCTTAAAAACTTGGGGCTTGGAAGAGCTTCAAGACTCCTTCAACGGTAAGTTCAAACCTTTTTAATTTGTTAATGTGATAATTTTTAAACTTATGTTAAAAGTATGTTAATTTTTTTAAAATAGGTGTTTCTAATGCCTAGTTTTTACAAGGGTAAATAATTAGGTACCTGTTTGACCATGTTAGCCCTAATATCTTAAACTACATTGTGACTAAAGTTTTTCTAATAACATACAATTTGTCAATTTGCTTTTGTAGGCGGGAAGATAACCTTAGCGGTTTTAAAGGATGTGGCTGACGAAGATATTAGGGACCTAATACCCTTGGTTGGGCCACGCACAATTTTTAAGACCAAGTTAAAACAGTGGAGCAGGATTTGTCACGGAAGGAGACTATCAGTGATTTTGATGTAGGTGTAAGTTAATAAATAAACTAAAACTATATCTAATAACTAAAAAAGTATAATCTTTGGTATGAATTGCCTGATATTTCTAAAGTATCAATTCAAACCGTTATTTAACCCTTTCAGGAAAGAGTTGTTGCTATTCTTTCTTATTTCATTACTGTTAATCTATCTTTTATTGTATCTATTCCATTGATTTATTTTAATTTTTTTTTAATTTCTCTCTTATGTATTATATTTATTATAAATTTATTTCTAATCTATTTCCCTTCATTTACATTCCCTTTACATCTATTCCTTTATTTCCCTTGTATTTAACATTATATATTTTATTGATTCCAGATGTCTTGGCCACAAGGGAGCAATGTCATTGCTGACAGCGTTTCGCTAGTTGCAAATTTAGGAGAGGAGGGCGATTGGGGTTTAACTCTTCAAAGCAGAAAACGACTTCACCAAGTGTAAGTACAGCATTATTTTGATTGTTTGTGTAATCTTGACGTTTGTTTCATCTTGACGATGTTTACTTTTTTTATACTTCTATGTAAGTATTTATGTATGTCTGTAAGTACGTATATGTTTGTAAGTGTGTGTGCCATTCATATTGTCCACAATTTGAAAGGCAGAGGGATGTTACAAGTTAAAAAATTAAGTCAAATGTCTGATCTGTTAGCTCTATCGGTTAAGTAATCTGTTGCTTAACTCTTTTGCTCCTAATGTCAATTAATTAAGTCAATTAATTTTGTGTACTACTCTTTTTGTTTAGGCTGTTTATTCAAACATAGAGGGACAAAGCTCGTTGTCTCCAAGTGCCAGGTACTATTCAACTGAATCTGAGAGCTTATCCAGCACCCAAGAAAATGTCCATTTGCAGGAGCTTTCGCCCCCTCCTGTACAACTCAGATGCGTCCTATTCCTCAAGCTTGAATAGGGAAACAAGTACACCAACAAGACAGCCCGTTAAAACAACTCAGCCCCAGGCAACTGTAAGTAATCAGCAAATTTTATTGTTTTATTTATTGTCAATTCAAGTTGTCAGGTGGTAAATGCAATTTAACCACTTATACATAACTAGGGGTAGCAAGTGATTACTTGCAAGTTTAATTGTTAAGTAATTAGTTAAGGAATAATTAGTTACTTGACTTGACAGAACATTGAATTTGTACTTAGTTCAGTGAGTTTAGTAGTTGTTTGAATTAAAGAAGTTACATTTTTAATCAAAGTTACATCCAATTTGTAGTATGCCAGTGAAATAAATATACTGGCGCGGATGTACGCAAGTCGGGCGAATTTCCTTCCGAACCTGTGTATCTTTGATTTTTTCGCACATTTCAAATTTCGGTGGCAAAAAAGTCAAAATACAAATCCGTTTGAAAAGTAGTATATTCACAAAGATTCAGCTAGTTTTTAGTAACTTGACTGCACGTATGAATTTGAAACAGGTATCGATCGATTCGGCATGCCAAAAAATACATAGACAAGCCAAGAGCCTAACGAAATGTGCTTCTTTCCTTTGTTTCAGGGTAAGTTGAAGGAACTATTGAGGAGTAGTCTGGCGGGTGAGGATATCCTAAATAGTGAAGGACATCCACTGTCGCCTGACAAAAGAATAAGCTGTGCCTCCTAATTGCACATCACATTTTAAATAATAAACTAGAAGAAGACTTCACCTTTTGGGCAGGTGAAATCTGCACGGTGTTTTCCGGGGAGAAGCATTCGCTTTACTACAGACCCTATATTAATCTAGGGAGTGGCAAGAAGAAATCGGCTGGAGGGAAACTGTATGACGCCGTCAACAAATTAAAGAGGGAGTTCCGTAAATCGGGAACACTGCCAGCAACCACCAGGAGGAGCAGAACAAATAGCTGCAATAGTGACAGCGATTCTTCGCAACTGGATATATTATTTTCAACCCCTCTCAAGGTAAAATAGTTACTATACTTACACTATCACGTATAATTGTTATTAAATTATAATTTACTCACAAGTATTTATAATATAAACATATTAATAGCTTATCAATCAATTTATACGTCTGTTTCATTATGACATATCTACTATCAGCAATGAAGTATAAATAATAAACTTATTAACAACTGTAACATGAAGTTATTTAATTTGTGTGTTATTTAAATAATTTAATTGTGTTGAGTACAGTTGGTTGTGTGTCAAGTAGCTTGCAAACTTTTATGTGACATGGTGTCCTGCAGTATCTAATACAGTGCTTTTTATGTTAACAGATCAGATACAGCAGGAGGAAAGTCGACTGGACTACCTGAAGGCCCAGGTCGATCCTGTCGAGACTGTTCACCGGTACTGGAACGAGACAGCCAGGTATAGGCTGAAACGGATATATGAGCCTGGCCCTACGGATACAAAGGAAACGCTGGATGAGTACCTTCAGCAGTTCCCATGCCTTATGCAGAAGAATGGATACTTATAGTAAGTGGTTAATTTATTGTACTTACCCTAAATGAACTAGTACTACTACTACTACTACCACCTCGTAAACTCCTCGCTAGAATAAACTAGGACGGGCACCTTACTTACAAAAGTGCAGACTTTATGATTTCTTTACCAACTATGCTGCCTCATTAAGTAGGGTTAATGACTCATACTGGGGTGAAACTTAAGAAGTCAAACTTTATTGAATGACGTACATTGATTGAAACGACAACAAAAATGGAAAAGTGGAAATAAATAAAATAAATCGTTCTAATAAAGTACATGAAAAAAGCAGAATAATGAAGTACTTAGTGCCTTAATAATATGTAACTATGCATGGAATCGTTTCATTCCGGGGGCGATTAACTATGTCCAATAAACTAGTTGACTACACCAATCATGTATTAAACAGTTAGTTCACAATATGATGTTTTTGTTTCAGCTGGTTGATGATTTCACTTTATGTTCAAAAGCAACCTTAACAGCTTAACAGAGGCGCTGTCCCTGTATGCAACAAGAATAGTAGACACCGCGAACAGGAAGGTGGAGAATGTGAAAAACAAATTAGATAGAAGCTACTTCAGGAACATATTAGACTTAAAAAGAGGTAAATATACTAATTATACATTAGATTCACAAAACCTTGTTGAAACCTCACGAACAGGTTATCTTGAGCTTTGGATACAAACAACCCACATTTAACATTGTTCCTTATGGGAATTGTTCTAAATTTTTACTTCATTCATTTCTAATTTCCTCGCCTACTCTCTAGATATGTAGGAAAAGTTCTGTCATCTCAGTATTTTCAATAATGTAGAAAAATCCCCATAAAGAACCATTTCAATCCATGAGGGTTTGTTTTTTATCCAAAGCTCAAGATAACCTGTACTGTCTTGTACGCGAGATTTCAAGAAAGTTTTGTGAGCTTCATTTATTCATGCAATTATTTCTTTATCCTTTCCTTTTGCCTGATGTAGCACTATTTACCCATAGCCATCAGTCATCATAACACACTGCTATGGAGTGTATAAAAGTTATAAATAGTTACAAGTTGCAGTTAATTTTTCAAATCAATTTTAATTAATACTTACGTCAATACACTTCAAATTTATTGAACTAATTTAAATTCCAACAAATATAATGAAAATTAAATAAATATATACATTCATTAATAAATAAAGAAGTAAATAAATAATACATTTAATGCTAATTCATCAATGTTATGAGGAAAATTTACCTCATAAATTGAGGTACCCCCTTTTGTACTTAAAGTAATTGCTTTAAGCACCTAAAGCTGCCCCTGCAACTAGTATATGTATATTTATTTCTTTTTCTAGAGGATAAAGACCATGATGGAAACGTGGCACTGATGTGTCTGCCACTATTAGTCAGTACCACAATAACCAAAATAAAAGGGAAAGCGTGGAGGCCATCTAAAGCAGAAGTCTGCGCCTCATTCATAGGCACTATACCGGAGGCTAAAGATTGAGGAGTTTATCGAAAAACGAAAAGAACATGCTGCCAACATAGGAATATCCTTCCAACCAACCATTGTTTTGCAAGGCACAGCAACTAACGTACAACAGGTGTACTTGCAAGTTGGGCAACGTCCAATACAGTTTCCCTTCGCTAATCAAGGGAGTTGAGGTACTCTTCAAGATTTTACCATGCAACAGGCGCCGAGTATCCCTTTGAAAGTAAGGTAATATGGCTATTTATTCAAAAAGCATTTTTTCAATTGACTACTAAGTTTGACAGCGACCACAATTGTATTACGGAGTTAATGACTGACTTGGGCCATAGTCAAATAACCTCATAATGTTGATTTGCGGCGGTTGCGGTTGAAATTCTGCACAATAAGAGCCTTGATGAGGCACATACAAGTGGATTGTAAGCCCTCTCAGATGTCTGGCCTCTACAGGTGTGGCCAAGCAGGCTGCGTGAGGTATTACAGTTCTGCTAATTCCTTGAGGAAACATATCACAAAGCATACTGATCCTCAGGCCAGGAAATCATGTATAGCTGTGTCATCTGGCCCCAGAGGATGTTCTACGGGTGCCGAAGTGGAACCCAGAGGAATTAAGCAAACGATGAACCTGTTTCAACGAACTTGAAATGGAAAATGTGAAGAGGTTGCAGTTTCACAACATGATACTGTAGAACCAGAAAATACTTATGTCAGTAAGGAATGTCAGATTACTATTATCTTTCTAATTTTCATAGCTTCATTTTATGCCAATGTTGCAATACTAGGTCAGTAGTCAAAAGTATTACATCCAATGTTAAGACCTTAATTTCTAACTGTTTAACTTTGGAACCAGAAGTAGGTTCTGATGATGATTTAATGACCCTATTAATAAAAGTTTTAACTCAATTCAATACTGAATATAAGTGTCTGCAAACACTTTAAAGCATTAGGGACTTACATACCCCCAATTGAAATTTTCCTTACTCAAGGCAAGAGACAAAAAGAACTGACGGAATTTACCACTTAACCCCTGCCTCAGTGAGCATGCAAATGGTTCCCATGGAACAGTTGCTTAGGCTTTACTTTCAAAATCCTCAGTTATGTCAGATATCCTTTAATTTATTCGACAATTAGAGACAGAGTCAGATTTAACAATAAATTTCATGCAAGGTTCGCTATGGAAAGACATAGCTGCAAGTAGGCAGGCCTCAAAAAACAAATTTAATATTGCCACTCATACTGTACTTTGATGACTTTGAAACGGGTAACCCTTTAGGGAGCCATTCTGGCATCCACAAACTGGGTGGTGTTTATGTGTCATTGCCTTGTTTGCCTCTCAGTATACTCAAAGTTGGACAGCATTTTGCTGGTCGCTCTTTTCCATTCAAAAGATAGAGAAACTTTAGGCAACGACGCAATTTTCAACCCATAATAAAACAATTAAAAGAACTTCAGAATAAAGGCATACAAGTTGAAACTGACGACTTTTTTGGCAATATTAAATTTGTTCTGGGAGCAATTGTTGGTGACAACCTAGCATTCATTCAATCCTTGGATTTGTAGAATCCTTTTCTGCTAATTTTCCGTGCCGTATTTGTAGAGTCCACAAAAAGAAATGAAATATTTAATTTTTGAGAAAGAGACTCTTCTTAGAAATTCTCTGAATTACACTGAGGATTTAAGTATTGCCAACTGCTCAATGACAGGGATCAAAGACGAATGTATTTGGCTCTCAATAGACAATTTTGACTTATTCAAAAATGTAGGAGTTGATGTGATGCATGACATTTTAGAAGGCTGTGCCGTTACATATTTTCATTCATATTAAAAGATTTGATCCTCGATAATAAATTGGTCTCCTTGGATACTATTAATAGTAGAATCTTTGCTTTCGATTACGGTCCTGACACTAATTCAAAACCGTTGGTTTGACAATAGAAAACGGTTCCATCCAAGTTCGTATGTCAGCATCCGAAATGCTGACATTTATACGCTACTTTGGCCTCTTAACGGGTGACTTGTTACCACGAGGGTATCCCATTTGGCAACTGTACGTAGTTTTGAGGCAAGTGCTGGATATCCTCCTTGATAAATCGCCGCGTCCAGGGACAAGTGACGTATTGGCAGCTGCCATAAGTGAACTTAATCAACTTTACATTGACCTCGCGAAATGCACAATGATGAAACCAAAATTCCATTTCCTTACTCACTATCCGGCCATGTTGGACAGATTTGGTCCGCTATGTCATATTTGGTCATGAGATTTGAGGCCAAACATAGAATTTCGAAAATAGTTGCCCGGTCCTCTTCCAGTAGGATAAATATTTGTAAGACAATTGCCATTAGAAATCAATTATACTTTAACGCTTTTCTCTTGCAAAACAAAAACTTCTCTTTGAATGAGTTAAAATGGGGTCTTCTTAGAGCAGTTTCCTACATCCAACTTTGAGCCGGTCCAGCGCTTTGCCATGAACAAATATTCAGTGCCAAAATTGGCAAAGTGGCTTAAGTATTGGACAATGTTTATAGGAAGGGTGTCGTAGTTACTGGTGACGTCTCAGAGTCCACAAAATTTACCTGTATTTTATGTAATTGCTGAAGTATTTTCAGTTGATTGTAAAGCACTGTTTGGTGTCAATGTCTCACCACTGTTGACTTTGATGAGCATTTCCATGCCTATATAGGGTAACTCAAACTCACAAACGTCCTACATTTGGCTAGAAAATTTGTATTCACCCATTCCCAACAACTTAACTACATTAACCAATGGTTTTACTTATGTGACTTTGCGAAGTCCAATTACTTAGTTTCCATATTGAAATTTATTTCATTACTAACTTCTAAGTAATTTACTATGTAATAATACTAAATGTATTATAGTTAAGATATAAATATTATTTAACTATACTCAGTAAATTAAAAGATGGCAACTGACTCAAAAGTCTGAGATATATATGTCACTCAATAAAATCAGTAAACATGGTAGAAAAAATACAACACATACTAATGTAGTATTTAACAAAACTTTAATAATGCAGTGTTGCATTCTCTTTAATGTTATACTATTTTATTGTATCGATTGACATATATATCTCAGACTTCAGAGTCAGCTGTCATCTTTTTAATTTACATAGTACAATATACTGTTAAGAAATGTATTTTAGTAAAGATATAAATATTACTTAAGTACTATACAGTTAAGAAATTATTATACAAAGTTAAGAAATGTATTATAGTGAAGTGATGATAATAATATAGTTATATTGTATTGTACAGGAAAGTAATTATGTTACAGTACAGTTGTTAACTAACGTATACTTAATTATAACTGAAATAATATCACTGAAAAATTCTGTTGTATTAATTAATAAATAAACTTGATTGTATGTATATATGTCTTACTTCATTTTTCTTATTTCTTATTTAATAACTTCATAACATTTTAAAATTTGAATATTTAAATAATAAAAAGATTCGTATTTTTATTGTGATATTAATTATGATTGTAACAAAAGGATTATCTAAAATTGCACATGAAATTTTTTTTTCTATTTTTATTGTAATATTAGCTATGATAAAAAAGGATTATCTACAATTATTTATGATGTAGATAATCATATTGTTTTGACATGGATTGTTTGAATTGTATTGTTATATTTTTTAGTATAAAATAAAATTAGTTATCCAAATTTTTCAAATTTTCTTATTCTATTAAATACCCCACCATATTACTTACTATATATATATATATATATATTATATATATATATATATATATATATATATATATATATATATATATATATATATATATATATATATACTACTGAAACAGAGTTGTAGATCCTACTGTACTACAGTAGAGACAACTAGAAAATACAGTTGGCTCTCTGTACGTACAGTACTAGAAATACACTGTACGTACAGTAGAGGCAACTAGAAAATAGAGTTGGCTCTACTGTTGTACAGTAGAGGCAACTAGAAAATAGAGTTGGTTCTACTGGTTGTACTGTAGAGACGACTAGAAATTATAGAAGAGGCTACTAGAAATTATGGTAGAGGCTACTAGAATTAAGAAGAGGCTACTAGAAAATTAGTAGAGGCTACTAGAAATTATGGTAGAGGCTACTAGAAATTATAGAAGAGGCTACTAGAAATTAGTAGAGGCTACTAGAAAATTTAGTAGCGGCTACTAGAATATATAGTTGCTGGCAACAGAATATATAGTTGTTGGCAGCAGAATTGTTATGTAGATGCAAGAGAATATGGGATGCGCCAACTAGAAGTTCTAGTAGAGTCAACAAGAAGTTACTTGGTTTGACTCAAAAATTCTTTGCACCTAACTAAAAGGTTTAGTTGTACCTAAGCACCACTCAGTATTTCCAACTGTACGGCTTACACTGCCCCTTACAACACACTAGTTCGACCTACTAAATTCGTTCAGTTGGCTTACTATGTTTTAGTTCCTTCTACTAAACAACCTTAACAAATGTTTAGTTAAAGTAACTTGATCCTTTAGCTATGTCCAATAAATGTTTATTTGACTCAACTGAAAGTACTTAACTGAAACCTTTAGCTGATACCAACAAACTCCTTTAACTAAAATATTTAGTTGAATTCGCAAAATGCCTTTAACTAAATCTGTTCTGTTGGATTAGCTATATTCTAGTTGTCCTTAGATCTACTGAATTTTCTGTTTTGCGACAATGTTTTTCCTATTGCTCCTACACGGAATTTTTTTCTCAGTGTAATGCTTTTATTATCCAAGCATTATCAAAGCGTGTCCAAAAACACGCTGTAACGTGTCTTTGGACTAATTGTACTGTGTAATCACTAACTGTACTGTAGTACAGTAGAGTGATTTTTATATTCTGAGGATGAGCGAAGCGAGTCCAAAGACACGCTGTAGCGTTTCTTTGAACTAACTGTACTGTCTAATCACTAACTGTACTGTAGTACAGTAGAATGATTTTTATATTCTGAGGATGAGCGAAGCGAGTCCAAAGACACGCTGTAACGTTTCTTTGGACTAACTGTACTGTCTAATCACTAACTGTACCTGTAGTACAGTAGAATGATTTTTATATTCTGAGGATGAGCGAAGCGAGTCAAAGACACGCTGTAACATTTCTTTGGACTAACTGTACTGTCTATTCACTAACTGTACTGTAGTACAGTAGAATGATTTTTATATTCTGAGGATGAGCGAAGCGAGTCCAAAGACACGCTGTA
>JACMZG010001893.1:10324118-10551618 GCA_018340805.1 Microvelia longipes
ATCAAAGGAGTTGAGGTACTCTTCAAGATTTACCAATGCAGACAGGCGCCGAGTATCCCTTTGAAGTAAGGTAATATGGCTATTTATTCAAAAAGCATTTTTCAATTGACTACTAAGTTTGACAGCGACCACAATTGTATTACGGAGTTAATGACTGACTTGGGCCATAGTCAAATAACCTCATAATGTTGATTTGCGGCGGTTGCCGGTTGAAATTCTGCACAATAAGAGCCTTGATGAGGCACATACAAGTGGATTGTAAGCCCTCTCAGATGTCTGGCCTCTACAGGTGTGGCCAAGCAGGCTGCGTGAGGTATTACAGTTCTGCTAATTCCTTGAGGAAACATATCACAAAGCATACTGATCCTCAGGCCAGGAAATCATGTATAGCTGTGTCATCTGGCCCCAGAGGATGTTCTACGGGTGCCGAAGTGGAACCCCAGAGGAATTAAGCAAACTGATGAACCTGTCTTCAACGAACTTGAAATGGAAAATTGTGAAGAGGTTGCAGTTTCACAACATGATACTGTAGAACCAGAAAAACTTATGTCAGTAAGGAATGTCAGATTACTATTATCTTTCTAATTTCATAGCTTCATTTTATGCCAAATGTTGCAATACTAGGTCAGTAGTCAAAAGTATTACATCCAATGTTAAGACCTTAATTTCTAACTGTTTAACTTTGGAACCAGAAGTAGGTTCTGATGATTAATGACCCTATTAAAAAAAAGTTTAAACTCAATTCAATACTGAATATAAGTGTGCAAACACTTAAAAGCATTAGGACTTACATACCCCCAATTGAAATTTCCTTACTCAAGGCAAGAGACAAAAAGAACTGACGGAATTTACCACTTAACCCCTGCCTCAGTGAGCATGCAAATGGTTCCCATGGACAGTTGCTTAGGCTTTACTTTCAAAATCCCAGTTATGTCAGATATCCTTAAATTTATTCGACAATTAGAGACAGAGTCAGATTTAACAATAAATTTCATGCAAGGTTCGCTATGGAAAGACATAGCTGCAAGTAGGCAGGCCTCAAAACAAATTTAATATTGCCACTCATACTGTACTTTGATGACTTTGAAACGGGTAACCCTTTAGGGAGCCATTCTGGCATCCACACAAACTGGGTGGTGTTTATGTGTCATTGCCTTGTTTGCCTCTCAGTACTACTCAAAGTTGGACAGCATTTTGCTGGTCGCTCTTTTCCATTCAAAAGATAGAGAAACTTTAGGCAACGACGCAATTTTCAACCCATAATAAAACAATTAAAAGACTTCAGAATAAAGGCATACAAGTTGAAACTGACGACTTTTTTGGCAATATTAAATTTGTTCTGGGAGCAATTGTTGGTGACAACCTAGGCATTCCATTCAATCCTTGGATTTGTAGAATCCTTTTCTGCTAATTTTTCCGTGCCGTATTGTAGAGTCCACAAAAAAGAAATGAAATATTTAATTTTTGAGAAAGAGACTCTTCTTAGAAATTCTCTGAATTACACTGAGGATTTAAGTATATTGCCAACTGCTCAATGACAGGGATCAAGACGAATGTATTTGGCTCTCATAGACAATTTTGACTTATTCAAAAATGTAGAGTTGATGTGATGCATGACATTTTAGAAGGCTGTGCCGTTACATATTTTCATTCATATTAAAAGATTTGATCCTCGATAATAAATTGGTCTCCTTGGATACTATTAATAGTAGAATCTTTGCTTTCGATTACGGGTCCTGACACTAATTCAAAAACCGTTGGTTTGACAATAGAAAACGGTTCCATCCAAGTTCGTATGTCAGCATCCGAAATGCTGACATTTATACGCTACTTTGGCCTCTTAACGGGTGACTTGTTACCACGAGGTATCCCATTTGGCAACTGTACGTAGTTTTGAGGCAAGTGCTGGATATCCTCCTTGATAAATCGCCGCGTCCAGGGACAAGTGACGTATTGGCAGCTGCCATAAGTGAACTTAATCAACTTTACATTGACCTCGCGAAAATGCACAATGAAACCAAATTCCATTTCCTTACTCACTATCCGGCCATGTTGACAGATTTGGTCCGCTATGTCATATTTGGTCATGAGATTTGAGGGCCAAACATAGAATTTCGAAAATAGTTGCCCGGTCCTCTTCCAGTAGGATAAATATTTGTAAGACAATTGCCATTAGAAATCAATTATACTTTAACGCTTTTCTCTTGCAAAACAAAAACTTCTCTTTGAATGAGTTAAAATGGGGTCTTCTTAGAGCATTCCTACATCCAACTTGAGCCGGTCCAGCGCTTTGCCATGAACAATATTCAGTGCCAAAATTGCAAAGTGGCTTAAGTATTGGACAATGTTTATAGGAAGGGTGTCGTAGTTACTGGTGACGTCTCAGAGTCCACAAATTTACCTGTATTTTATGTAATTGCTGAAGTATTTCAGTTGATTGTAAAGCACTGTTGTGGTGTCAATGTCTCACCACTGTTGACTTTGATGAGCATTTCCATGCCTATAGGGTAACTCAAACTCACAAACGTCCTACATTTGGCTAGAAAATTTGTATTCACCATCCCAACAACTTAACTACATTAACCAATGGTTTTACTTATGTGACTTTGCGAAGTCCAATTACTTAGTTTCCATATTGAAATTTATTTCATTACTAACTTCTAAGTAATTTACTATGTAATAATACTAAATGTATTATAGTTAAGATATAAATATTATTTAACTATACTCAGTAAATTAAAAGATGGCAACTGACTCAAAAGTCTGAGATATATATGTCACTCAATAAAATCAGTAAACATGGTAGAAAAAATACAACATACTAATGTAGTATTAACAAAACTTTAATAATGCAGTGTTGCATTCTCTTTAATGTTATACTATTTTGTATCGATTGACATATATATCTCAGACTTCAGAGTCAGCTGTCATCTTTTAATTTACATAGTACAATATACTGTTAAGAAATGTATTTTAGTAAAGATATAAATATTACTTAAGTACTAACAGTTAAGAAATTATTATACAAAGTTAAGAAATGTATTATAGTGAAGTGATGTATAATAATATAGTTATATTGTATTGTACAGGAAAGTAATTATGTTACAGTACAGTTGTTAACTAACGTATACTTAATTATAACTGAAATAATATCACTGAAAAATTCTGTTGTATTAATTAATAAATAAACTTGATTGTATGTATATATGTCTTACTTCATTTTTTTTATTTCTTATTTAATAACTTCATAACATTTAAAATTTGAATATTTAAATAATAAAAAAAGATTCGTATTTTTATTGTGATATTAATTATGATTGTAACAAAAGGATTATCTAAAATTGCACATGAAATTTTTTTTCTATTTTATTGTAATATTAGCTATGATAAAAAAGGATTATCTACAATTATTATGATTGTAGATAATCATATTGTTTTGACATGGATTGTTTGAATTGTATTGTTATATTTTTAGTATAAAATAAAAATTAGTTATCCAAATTTTTCAAATTTTCTTATTCTATTAAATACCCACACCATATTACTTACTTTATATATATATATATATATATATATATATATATATATATATATATATATATATATATAATATATATATATATATATATATAGTATATATATACTACTGAAATAGTGTAGACCTACTACTACAGTACTCTAAAATAGTTGGCTCACTGTACGTACAGTAGAGGCAACTAGAAAATACAGTTGGCTCTACTGTACGTACAGTAGAGGCAACTAGAAAATAGAGTTGGCTCTACTGGTTGTACAGTAGAGGCAACTAGAAAATAGAGTTGGTTCTACTTGTACTGTAGAGACGACGACTAGAAATGAGGCTACTAGAAGAGGCTACTAGAAATTATGGTAGAGGCTAGGAAATTATAGAAAGGAAGATTAGTAGCTACTAGAAATTAGTAGAGGCTACTAGAAAATTTAGTAGCGGCTACTAGAATATATAGTTGCTGGCAACAGAATATATAGTTGTTGGCAGCAGAATTGTTATGTAGATGCAAGAGAATATGGGATGCGCCAACTAGAAGTTCTAGTAGAGTCAACAAGAAGTTACTTGGTTTGACTCAAAAATTCTTTGCACCTAACTAAAAAGGTTTAGTTGTACTAAGCACCTCAGTATTTCCAACTGTACGGCTTACACTGCCCCTTACAACACACTAGTTCGACCTACTAAATTCGTTCAGTTGGCGTTACTATGTTTTAGTTCCTTCTATAAACAACCTTAACAAATGTTTAGTTAAAGTAACTTGATCCTTTAGCTATGTCCAATAAATGTTTATTTGACTCAACTGAAAGTACTTAACTGAAACCTTTAGCTGATACCAACAAACTCCTTTAACTAAAATATTTAGTTGAATTCGCAAAATGCCTTAACTAAATCTGTTCTGTTGGATTAGCTATATTCTAGTTGTCCTTAGATCTACTGAATTTTCTGTTTTGCGACCAATGTTTTTCCTATTGCTCCTACACGGAATTTTTTCTCATGTAATGCTTTTATTATCCAAGCATTATCAAAGCGTGTCCAAAAACACGCTGTAACGTGTCTTTGGACTAATTGTACTGTGTAAACTAACTGTACTGTAGTACAGTAGGGTGATTTTTATATTCTGAGGATGAGCGAAGCGAGTCCAAAGACACGCTGTAGCGTTTCTTTGAACTAACTGTACTGTCTAATCACTAACTGTACTGTAGTACAGTAGAATGATTTTTATATTCTGAGGATGAGCGAAGCGAGTCCAAAGACACGCTGTAACGTTTCTTTGGACTAACTGTACTGTCTATTCACTAACTGTACTGTAGTACAGTAGAATGATTTTTATATTCTGAGGATGAGCGAAGCGAGTCCAAAGACACGCTGTAACGTTTCTTTGGACTAACTGTACTGTCTATTCACTAACTGTACTGTAGTACAGTAGAATGATTTTTATATTCTGAGGATGAGCGAAGCGAGTCCAAAGACACGCTGTACCATTTCTTTGGACTAACTGTACTGTCTATCACTAACTGTACTGTGTATACAGTAGAATGATTTTTTATATTCTGAGGATGAGCGAAGCGAGTCCAAAGACACGCTGTAACGTTTCTTTGGACTAACTGTACTGTCTAATCACTAACTGTACTGTAGGATGAGCGAAGCGAGTCCAAAGACACGCTACAGTACAGTACGAGTCCAAAGACACGCTACAGTACAGTTGATTTTTATATTCTGGATGAGCGAAGCGAGTCCAGACACGCTACAGTACAGTTGGTGATTTTTATATTCTGAGGATGAGCAAAGCGAGTCCAAAGACACGCTACAGTACAGTTGGTGATTTTTAGATTTTGAGGTTGAGCGTAAAAATAAATGTAGACATTTTACATCCGCCCTCAACAGCCCTCAAAAAGCAGTATTTAAAAACAAATCATACAGTTGTTTTAATATTTTTCAGAGCTTTAAAGATGCCAAAGTAGAACCGAGAGAAGGACTGACATTAGTTAAAGAAATAGCAAAAGAAATTAGAGAATTGATTGATTTAAAGGTGGCAGCAGTCAGGGTAAGCATTTTTCCTTGTTTTTGAAAAATTGCTGATAATTCTGGAAAACAGAATATTGTGTTTTTGTATAATATTTTTAAATTCAAACGCAATAGCGAGTTGTTATAGGACGTCCCATATCGCATATAAAACTCCGCAATGACGAAATGTTAATAAGAATTAAATGGTTTGACAAAAACCAGGCTCTAGGGTTAATAGACAGTTGGTCTTAAGTTTTGAAGTTAGAGGCAATGACTAGTGATAAGGTCGTCATCACGTAGTTACGGCAATCAATCCCGTAATCATACAGGGAATTTGACAAAAAGTTTATTCATTTAAATTTTTTAATATTTAAGGCAAAGTTTTATGCGTTTAAATAAATTATATGATGTTATATTAATTTTAAGAGAAATAAACTCTTAAATATTACTTTGCATTGATAAAAGTTAGTTTATACGAAAAATCCCATTGTAAAGGATAGGATAGGGTAATTTTTGGTCTTTCCATAAGATGCCTACAAAATACCTTTTTCTAGCTGTCTATTATGTATTATCAGCAAATCAAAATAATAAGCCCATATTAGCCTTAATATTATTTTATGATCCAAAAAATAAAACATATTTCACACCAAATACTTCTACAAACCCAAGACGTATAACCAATTAAGACATTGATATCCACTGGACGAAAAACGTACGAAGTAAAACCAATTAAGACATAGATGACCAATGGACGAAAAACGTACGCAGTATAACTAATTAAGACATAGATGACCGATGGACGAAAAACGTACGCAGTATAACTATTAAGACATTAGATACCGAGACAAATACGCAGTATAAGTAATTAAGACATTGATGTCCGAAGGACATAAAACGTACGCATAACTAATTAAGACATAGATGACCGATGGACGAAAAACGTACGCAGTATAACTAATTAAGACATAGATGACCGATGGACGAAAAACATACGCAGTATAACTAATTAAGACATAGATGACCGATGGACGAAAACATACGCAGTATAGTAATTAAGACATTATGACGAAGGACATAAAACGTACGCAGTATAACTAATTAAGACATAGATGACCGATGGACGAAAAACGTACGCAGTATAACTAATTAAGACATAGATGACCGATGGACGAAAAAACGTACGCAGTATAAACTAATTAAAGACATAGATGACGAAAAACATACGCAGTATAACTAATTAAGACATATATGACCGATGGACATATAACGTACGCAGTATAACTAATTAAGACATAGATGACCGATGGACGAAAAACATACGCAGTATAACTAATTAAGACATAGATGACCGATGGACGAAAACATACGCAGTATAACTAATTAAGACATATATACGATGGACATATTACGCAGTATAACTAATTAAGATGACCGACGATGACGACGAAAAACACGTAGTATACTACTAAGTAAGACATAGATGACCGATACGAAAAACATACGCAGTATAACTAATTAAGACATATATGACCGATGGACATATAACGTACGCAGTATAACTAATTAAGACATAGATGACCGATGGACGAAAAACATACGCAGTATAACTAATTAAGACATAGATGACCATAGACATACCAGATTAAGGACCGATGGACAAACGTACGCAGTATAAAACTAATTAAGACATAGATGACCGATGGACGAAACATACGCAGTATAACTAATTAAGACATATATGACGATAGATGGACGAAACGTACGCAGTAATGGACCTAATTAAGACATAGATGACCGATGGACCGATGGACGATACGAAAAACATACGCAGTATAACTAATTAAGACATTTACGCATACGACATATATGACCGATGGACACGACGCAGTTAACTAATTAAGACATAGATATGGACGAAAAAATACGCAGTATAACTAATTATGACCGATGGACGTACAGATTAAGTGACCGACTAACGTACGCAGACATAGATGACCGATGGACGAAAAACGTACGCAGTATAACTAATTAAGACATAGATGCGATGGACGAAACACGTGGCAGTATAACTAATTAAGACATAGATACCGATGTCCCCGATGACGAAACACGTGTGCTAACTAATTAAGACATAGATGTCCGATGGACGAAACACGTGTGCAGTATAACTAATTAAAACATAGATGTCCGATGGACGAAACACGTGTGCAGTATAACTAATTGAGACATAGATGACGATGGACGAAAACATACGCAGTATAACTAATGAGATATGACCGATGGACGAAAATACGCAGATAACTAATTAAGGTCCGATGGACGAAAAACGTACGCAGTATAACTAATTAAAACATAGATGTCCGATGGACGAAAAACGTACGCAGTATAACTATATTAAAACATAGATGTCGATGGACGAAAACACGTGTGCAGTATAACATAGATGACCGATGACGAAAAGTATAGTATAACTAATTAAGATAGATGACCGATGGACGAAAAAACGCAGTATAACTATTGACATAGATGTCGATGGACAAACACAGTATAACTAAAAGACATAGATTCCGATGACGAAACACGTGTGCAGTATAACTAATTAAGACATAGACGATGGAGAAACACGTTGCAGTATAACTAATTGAAACATAGATGTCCGATGGACGAACACGTGTGCAGTATAACTAATGAAACATAGATGTCCGATGGACGAAACGTGTGCAGTAGGACATAGTGTCCGATGGAACGTGTGCAGTATAACTAATTGACATAGATGACCGATGGACGAAAAACATACGCAGTATAACTAATTTAAGCTATATGACCGACGGACGACATAGAAAAACGTACGCAGTATAAACTAATTAAACATAGATGTCCGATGACGAAAAAACGTACGCAGTATAACTATTAAGACATAGATGTCCGAATTGCGAACATAGATGTCGATGGACGAAAAACGTACGCAGATAACTAATTAAAACATAGATGTCGATACGTACGCAGTATAACTAATTAAAACATAGATGTCCGATGGACGAAAAACGTACGCAGTATAACTATATTAAAACATAGATGTCCGATGGACGAAAAACGTACGCAGTATAACCAATTAAGACATAGATGTCCGATGGACGAAAACGTACGCAGTCGATGCCTGATCCATGTCGATGATCCAAATATTTGAATAGGACGATTAAACGAACTGACTAATATTGAAAACAATACGGCGATTAAACCTACCTTAAATCACCTCAAGGTAATTTACGACGAATAAACCTACCTTAAATTACCTCAAGGTAATTTACGACGATTAAACCTAGCTTAAATTACCTCAAGGTAATTTAAGAGGTTAAACCTACCTTAAATTACCTCAAGGTAATTTACGACGATTAAAAATACCTTAAATTACCTCAAGATAATTTACGACAATTAATAGCCCAAATTATTTAAGGCATTACATAAAAATAATTAAATAATCAAAGTAATGTCACAAATGAGTTGTAATTTCCACTGCAATATAGTCGAACATTTTTTGCAGCCCTTAACTTATTCAATATGCAAGTAATTCATTGACGGAATAATATACGAACTAATGCCCATAGACACGTAATCGATAGAATCACAAGTATTTTACACTTTCACGCCTATTGACCAGAATTTATTATATAATTTAAAATGTTACAGAGAATAATGGATGCTGCTCAAAATTTAGCCAAAAAAGATGAGAAAGTAGAATCAACATATGAGTATTATAATGGTAAACTTTTGGTTCAACCAGGTTTTGAGGGAGGTAAACCAAATGGTACTCACGAGCTGCTGTTAACTCCCAATCCTAGATTTGATAATATACCAGTAAACACAAGTGTTAGTGCCGTCCATGTACCGACTAGCGTGTATGACAGGTGTAAGTTTTTATTATTTTAATAACAAAATCTACTGAAGATTTAGGTCTTCCAGTGATGACCGCGTAAATGTAGATGAAGAATCCGACGTTTCGCTTCCACTGTGGGAGGCATCTTCAGGGACGTAGGAAACCATGGATGAAAACACGATGCTCTACAAAACTGAACTGAAGATAGAGATGAGGGTAGCTATATTTATACCTGTCTCTGAAGTTGTCTTCGAGGACAAAGACTATAGCCATGAGAAGGTCCGGAAGACCTAAATCTTCATGACAATAACTGCGAAAGTTTATGCAGTTTAAAATACACTATATTTGATATTTTCTTACATGGTCAATCCTTAAAACTATTTTATAAAATTTCGTTTTACTTTATGCATTATCTAGATTTAATTTTATCTTTTTTTGGCAATAATTATAGGGTGATAAAATAATTCTCCTGAAATAGGGTCTTTATTTGCAATCCTTCTAATCTTATTATTTTATATTATGACAGCACCAACAGTTCTACAAGGGATCAAGTGGTCAGAGAATTTAGATGAAATATTTAGATCTAATTATAAAAACGATGCATCTTTATCGTGGCAGTATTTCGGAAGTTCAACTGGCTTCATGAGATACTTTCCAGGTAATGAATGTAAAACTATATTTCGTTTAAATAAAAATATAGAATCCTCAATAGCTATATTAAAATAATAAATACTTCTGCCTTTAAAAAAATGTATACACTATATAATTTACTATTGTATAAGCTTGGTCTTATATAATAAGGTAGTATAACCTGATTCGTAAGATTACCTCAAATTTGACACTATGGAGCAAGTCTAAAATATATAGAAAGGCAATATTTAAGAGTAAAAATGGATTTGGTAGCTATATTTTTTTCATAAATGTCGATTGAACTTTTGATTACCGGGGTGCTGTGATAGAAAGTCTATGTTCCAGAATTTTACTCTCCTATTTTGACCAATATAAATCTTCCAAAATTGGAGGAAGTAGTCTACAGTCTAAGTCTACAGTAACTGTTTCTGTGCAAATGTCTCTCTTGAGATAGTTCAAAAAAAATTGTGGACATGTTATGAAATAAATTGTCACTTATTATTTGATACTACCAAGCTCAAAACAAAAATAGTTGACACAATATAATTTTACGAACGACATCTAGGAAATGTATCAAGCAAACATAAATGATATACCTGGAAACTGTTCCATCATTCGACATTCGTCGTCATTACGACATGTCCCACTCTGTTTCGTTACGTCTAACTAATTAGGGCGCCTACAGATCCTGAACAACAGAGCCTGTTATGAAATAAATACTTATTATTGAGGTGCCAGTGTTTAACTAAACTAGTTATCTTGACGAATTTCTCCATTCCAGCCTTAAAAACGGAACTAGCACAAGGTAAAACTTCAAGTGACCAATCTTTTTACCTTTTCTATCATTACAATTCTATCATTGTTCTTTCATTTAAACCTAATATTACAGCAATGTCATGGAAACAAGAACCAGTTGATCTATACGATTGCAGAATGAGATCGTGGTATATAGAGGCAGCAAATAGTGCAAAAGATATTGTTATATTAGTAGATAATTCTGGTTCAATGATGGGACAGCGAAAAGAAATAGCAAAACATGTCGTTAGCAATATACTAGATACATTAGGAAGTAATGACTTCGTTAATGTCTTCAGTATACAGAACGACACAGAAGAAGTGGTCGATTGTTTTGGAGAAAGGCTTGTCCAGGTATGTTTTGATCTTTATGTTGTGTGAGATGGGTGGATATTAACTGTGAAAGAACTATTTACATATCGTACCGTGGTCACATTAGAGGCCTGTACATTATCCTAGAAACTTCATTTTGAAGCACTAATTATATGACCTCAAGAAATCCATCAATTTCAAATTCTAATTATCATTCACTTTTATTTTTCATTTAAATGATTATCGCAACTAAAATGAATGTGTATCTGTTGGTACACCACAAAATAATTTTGACATAATGAAAGAAACCAGTGCAGTCCAGTGACTGCAATTTCTGGCTTAGACAGGGAAAGCGTGCGTACACCAGGCTTATCAGTGTTGATAAGAAAGTCAATAAGTCTAGTTAAACAATGAGATTCATTGACGTCAACCATGTCTGACAATCCAAATGTACTTAAATATACTTCTATATAAAAATATATAGTGATAAGGTTAACCTAGAATGATTTTTAAGGATTGGTTTTGGATGAGATGGTTAATATGATCAAGTAAGGAGTCGTGGAGTTTCTTTTAACGCAAGGAAATATATTTTTGGACAAGTAGAACGTAGAGTTCTCCATGAAACATAAGATTGAAAACAGAATATTTCACCTAGTTTATACTGCGTATGTTTAAACTAATAACTATTGTTCTGTTGATAACTGATACTTGTGTACAACTATTGATACTTGGACTGTGATACTTGTTATCTATTGTTGACTATTATATTGATTGGATACTATTGACTGGAACTATTGATACTGGACTGTTATCTATTGATACTTGGACTGTTATCTTATTGATACTTGGACTGTTATCTATTGATACTTGGACTGTTATCTATTGATACCTATTGATACACAACTGTTATCTATTGATACTTGGACTGTTATCTATTGATACTTGGACTGTTATCTATTGATACTTGGACTGTTATCTATTGATACTTGGACTGTTATCTATTGATACTTGGACTGTTATCTATTGATTCTCTTGGACTGTTATCTATTGATACTTGTTATCTATTGAACTTGGACTGTTATCTATTGATACTGTTATCTATTGATACTTGACTTATCTATTGATACTTGGACTGTTATCTATTGATACTGGACTGTTATCTATTGAACTTGGACTGTATCTATTGATACTTGACTGTTATCTATTGATACTTGGACTGTATATATTGATGGATCTGTGGATCTATTGATACTTGGACTGTTATCTATTGATACTTGACTGTATCTATTGATACTTGGTATTCTATTGATACTTGGATGTTATCTATGATATTGGATATCTATTGATTGTTATATGATACTTGGATATCTATGATACTTGGACTGTTATTGATACTACTTCTTGGACTGTTATCTATTGATACTTGGACTGTTATCTATGATTGTTATCTATTGAACTTGGACTGTTATCTATTGATACTTGGACTGTTATCTATACCTGTTATCTATTGATACTTGGACTGTTATCTATTGATACTTGGGTTTTATTCTCATTTAAAAGATTGAAACTATAGAGAGTAATGCGCTAGTTTTATTCTATAAGACCATTAGTCTTATAGAATAAAACTAAAAAAGAAACTATTAAAGAATATATCCAAAACATGTGCCCCAAAAATATTTCTTTCTATCACTAAGACCAACTCCTCCTATCAAATATATATTTTAGGGGAAATTAGATCATTTATGGCTCAAAAGCGCCTGCTAATGTTCACTACATTATCTACTTTGTAAACGTGAAACTGCATTTTCTTGAATTTACGTTGATTCTTCATTGATGAATAGTTTTGTTTCAGGCCGATTTAGCAAATGTTCGAGAGCTCAAAAATGGAATGAAAAATTTGAAAGGGGCTGCCAATATTGCTAACTTTTCGATAGCATTAACAAAAGCATTTGAAATCCTTAGAGAGGTAACTATTATTTTTAATTATATCTATGGAAGAATGAGTGATGGAACTAATAACTATCATGTAGAATAGCATAAAAAAGCTGGCAACAAAGACGAAAAGCTGGCAACAAAGACGAAAAGTGGCACATATATGTGGTGGATATTAAAAATTTGCCTCTCTGCGGCTTACTCTATTCTTCCTGCTTTTACGTCACCTCTTATATTCTAAAATAAGCATAGAGATATATACTAGAGGGGGCATAGCCTATCTTAATACATTAAGAGGCCTGAAACATCTTTAAGGGACTCTCAGGGGCTCTGTGTAACCTCATTGAATCATCTTTCAAGAATGAGTCAAGGTTATAATAAATCAATTGATTTTGGCTTCCGGCAAATTGGTTGTGTTTTGATTTGTATTTTTAACATTCTGCTATATAAGTTATGGTAATTTTGTACTGATTATTTGATTGTACATATAATCGAAGGTGGTCAGGTTACTTTTTCGATGTTTCAAAATTTAACCTATAGGGCCCCTCTAGTAATAATATCTCTATGATAATAAGGGATTATCATAGACATGATTCCTGATATGATTCCTGTATATGTTATATTTTCCTCATCCAGGGCTCTACGATTCATGTTAATTTTTCCCTCACACAATGTTTTATACATTTGCGTACATTGTTATATCTGACTAAATCCAGTTTTATATATCTTTAGAACCGACTAAGTAAAAAAGGTGCGGATTGCAACCAAGCAATTATGCTAGTTACTGATGGAGTGCCTTACAACTACAAAGAAATTTTCGAAGAGTATAACTGGAGATCTGTGGAAGGATCTGATGCTATTGAGATTCCAGTTAGAGTTTTTACATACTTAATAGGCAAAGAAGTTCCTGATGTTCGAGAAATTCGATGGATGGCCTGTAGTAATCAAGGTCAGTAATGAGATCAATGTTGTACTCATCCGCTTTCTGATCGTGGGTATAAGGAAAAGGATACTCTTGTGTTAATTGGAAACAAAGGGACTAATACTTAGAGGGAGGATACAACAGCTCTTATTATTCCTTGGGTAGGTGCCGTAACTGTAAATTGGTGACGTCATTTTTTTTACTAATTATTACAATCCTACGTGAATATTAGATTATTTCTCTACTATTTTATCTCAATTTAAGTAAATTAAATTTAAAATAAGTTTTAATGATTATCTATAGGATATATTCTTTAATTGTCTGTGTTGAATAAAGTGGTTTTATGTGGCGTCACTGAAAAGTGGCCGCCATTTGTAGAGTGCGTGCTACAATAGGAGTTGTAAAGGAGTGGGGAGTATCTAGTCCCTCTATGAGAAGACTATAGTAAAGGTAAGTACAGTTATGGCACCTAGGAAGCTGTCTCACTTCCAGACCCCTTATCACTGTGCTATTTTGCCCATGTACTACCTCTAAGTATTAGGCCCGTATTCAAAGACATCCTAACATTTTCCTAACATTCTCCTAACATTTTCCTAACATTCTCCTTGTTCCTTAAAGAGAATGTTTGGAAAATGTTTGGAAAATGTTAGGAAAATGTTAGGAAGATGTCTTTGAATACGGGCCTTAGTCTCTTTGCTTGGAAACCAGAAAGTGAAGATCGAATATTTGTTGTTTATTTGACTAAATTAACTTGCTTTCGTTATCTTCAACTGTTCAACTAAATTTATCCCAAATAACGTCTACACGTCTGGTTTCGGATTGACCAGGAAAGGATACAAGGGAATCATAGATTAAGCTAACAATGCAAAAATTGTTCTCATTTTAATGTAATTTTAAATTTAATCATCGCTTGGAAGATAAACAATCCTGGCGCGGTAATGCATAAGCCGAGCGAATTTCTTTTAGAATACTTGCTTTCTTGCTCAGTAATCCAGTTCTTGCTTCATAATTGAAGCAAGACTATGAAGCAAGCAGGAGAAGAACACAGAGTTATGCTACACAGTTGAAACAATAGCACTTTTACTTGTCTGTCAATGCGCATGGATTTTTTTCAAAAGAAATGCGCATTTTATAGCATAGATTGTACAAAACTAGGCTCACTCTTGTATAATCAATTCTGCACTACAATTTAGACGGTCATACAATGCTAACTTTATTCTAATCTGAAAAATGTTGTAACGCATTACCTTTGAAAAATCCATGCGAATTGACAGACAAGTAAAAAGGATAAAAGGATACTGTGTTCACAATGAACCATAACTCTAAGCAAGAATTGGATAGGTAAGCAAGAAAGGAAGCATGCCAAAAGAAATTGGCCCGGCTATACATACATACATATATATATATATATATATATATATATATATATATATATATTATATATATATATTATATATATATATATATATATAATATATATATATATATATATATAAAAATTATCGACTTGCATTTTATGACATTTCTTGTTAAATTTTAGGATATTATAAACATTTAAGTACTATAGCAGAGGTAAGGGAAAATGTTCTACAGTATATATCTGTGATGGCGAGACCACTAGTGCTTGGAAAAACAGTTCATCCAACCATATGGACCCAAGTCTATGCAGATATTGCTGTGAGTAATGACTTTTTGCGTTACACAACAGACTTTTGTGTCGTTAAAATGAGGAAACCAACACTTACGAACATTGTTCTTGGTTGAAAAAGTAGAGGTAGAGGTACTAGGATGGTAGAGGGCTAGGAATAATGAGCAGAAAAAGAGCATGTCACATTTAACCCCAGAAATTCTATCATTTTATACCAACGAGTTTCGCAAAATATAAATAGTTAACCTAATAGACCAAGAGCCCAGGGGTGTTTTGTTAATAAAAAGTGTAATGGCTGGAACCGGTTCTCAATTTTTTCGTAAATACCTTCCTGAACAAGGATCTGCAATTCTGCCGACTCGTATCGGATGGGTGTCCCAGGCAGAACCTTTGACCCCTAAAGTGCGTTCTGCCTGGGACACCCATCCGATACGAGTCGGCAGAATTGCACACAACTATTATTATTATCATTTAATTATTGGGCTCTTGGTCTATAATGTGATCCAAACATTTCTCTTTCAATATAATCTAAATTTCCGAATCAATCCAATAACTAACTGGGTCCTAGAGATTGAACTCTGGGATCCAACAAAACAACAAATCCAACATTTCCAACAATTCATTTCTGAGATCTAACAAGCCAAAATTCTCAAATATATTACTTCCCCAGCTTAAGTTTCTAACTACCCCATTTTGATAGGCCTTAACATTTTTTTCTTCTGTATAGCAATTTTATTGAACTCTACTCAATTCTACATCTACAATCCATGTAGCATTCTGTTACAAAAACAATTAGAAATGAATAGTCTGATAAATTTTCTTTGGAATGCTTAATTTCTTGCTTAACAATCCATTTCTCACTTCATTTGTTGTCTTAAAAGTTAATTTATATGGATTTTTCTTAGAAAATGGGCATATAAACTACACACATGTTTTTCCAAAATCAGCTTTCTGCACACATTAAAAGTTCAGTTTGTGCTTATCTTTAATATGTTTCAGCACATTTTCTTTAAAGAAAAATCTAGAAAAAAATAACTTAAAAATCAAAAAGTCACGCAATAAATGGATTGCTGAGCAAAAAATTAAGCATTCAAAAGGAAATGTGCCCGGTTTGTAAAAATAACAAAGAAATCGTATCACAGGAACCAGGCTTTGGAGCCGAGTTCCTAGCTTTATGTGTGCCAATAACTATGTTCTACTCTTGAGGGCTAATAACTAATCATAACAGCAGTTTCATTCGACTCATGACCCTAAAAATTACCGTAATATTGGCGTTAAAAATGAATATATTGACAACGAAATAATTAATTCAGCCACAATTACAAAATAATGGTTGTCTATTTCTCATTTCCTAAATAATGGCTGTCTATTTCTCATTTCCTAAATAATGGCTGTCTATTTCTCATTTCCTATAATTTCCTAAATAATGGCTGTCTATTTCTCATTTCCTAAATAATGGCTGTCTATTTCTCATTTCCTAAATAATGGCTGTCTATTTCTCATTTCCTAAATAATGGCTGTCTATTTCTCATCCTAATAATGGCTGTCTATATCATTTCCTAAATATGCTGTCCTCATTTCCTAAATAATGGCTGTCTATTTCTCATTTTCTAAATAATGGCTGTCTATTTCTCATTTCCTAAATAATGGCTGTCTATTTCCTCATAGCTTCTAAAATAAGAAAACATTTTTACTGACTTGTAGTTTTAATTTCATTCAGGACCCAAAAATGACGGACTGGCTGTGGGAAATGAAAGAAAGAGAAATACAAAAAGAAAAAACACTGCGATCTATAAAAAGTTTAGAGAAGAGTTTTACACAAACTGAACAAATTGTCTACACAGACGAAGAAGTTATTCCTAAACTAACCATCGAGGTAAGTTGCCTACGATTTCTTCGTTTAGTTCAAGGATGTTGAATAAAGAGGATGAAGCGATAAGTCTTATAACGTCGTATAAGAGTGAAAAATAGGAGTGAACTTACCTTCCCTAGCATGGTTATAGCTTAAGGCACGGAACGTAGGGTTATGTGAAAGGAATAAAACGAGTTCAACATATATTAACATTTTAAGGCGAGATTATAGATATCTATCCTCTTTCTCATTTCAAGGGGAACAGTATCTCAAATTTAGATGCATTCTATCCAAACTAAGAGTATGCTCTCAGCTCAGAATTAATAATCTTCCTGTTCTTAACTTTTACTTTAACAAACAAAAAAAATCCATTGACTTTGACAAGAAGTGCAACTTCTGTAACATAGCAACCAATTCAAAATACCATTTTCTTATCACCTGTCCAGCCTTAAGTGAGCTCAGATCCAAATATCTCGATATAACAAATATCAGTGAACATTCTTTCTATGATTGTAGAAACTTAAATGTTTATAACAAATAAAAATTATATATATATACATTTTAAGGCGAATAAAATATTTAATTTACCAACCTTCAGTAATTTTTCACTCACTTTTTTACTTTTACAACTTTTGTTAAGACACGAGGTGATAACAAGCAAAATAAAGTATAGCGCTTTTAATGATTTGTTTATAACCTAAACTAGGAATCCCTGCATTGGAAGGTAAGCTGTTCTCTAAATTTAAGACCTGCTGTTAATGTAATTATTGTAAGCATGTGCGAATTTTGGTTGGAAAAAATCGCTAATCCCCATTTATTCGACTCCTGCCATGCTTTGCTTACCCCTAAGCAAAGCATGGCAGGAGTCGAATTTTAACGTTAGCTGGGACACTTTGTTATATGGCAAATCGACTTAACGTGTCATTCCATTTATTCAAGAACCTTGAATTAGATGTCTGTTTTTTAAAAACAATATTCACTATGAAGCTGCTTTGCAGCAAGATACCCGCGACAATCTTAAAGTCAAAGAGCAGACCTGAAATATTGTGACTAATTTCGAACTACTTTAAACCAAATTTTTCTGAAAATATACCTTAAATCATGAAGGAAAATCATAGTCGACCTATCTAGAGTATCTAGTCTACCTTCATATGAATGCGCTTGCTCAAAATAATAGAAAATCGCACGAATTAACAGTTTTCTTGAAATAAGTGGTTCCCTGTGGATCGTGTGTAAAACATGAGAGAAAATGTTTTAAAGGTGATAAAATGTTCTATAAAACGAGTTTTTAATAATCAAAATCCGACGATTTCAACTAAAGTTATGGCTCTTTCAAAAACACCAAAAAATGGTTAATTTATGCAAAGTCAGTGAATTTCTTTAGGAAAAATATTGGCTTTTTGTACATTTTTGGCCATTTAACAAATGTCATAACTTTAGTTGTATTTATTCGATTTTGACGAAAAAACACTCGTTTTATATGAAATTTTATCAGCTTCACAAAAGTTCTTTTCATGCTTTGCACACGTTCTACAGGGAACCACTTATTACAAGAAACTGGAATTCGTGCGATTTTCTAATATTTTGAGCAAGCGTAATCATATGAAAGGTTCCACTCTGGATAGGAAGACTATGCTTCTCCTTCATAATTTAAGGTATATTTTCAGAAAAATTTGGTTTAAAGTAGCACAATATGAGTCACATTTTTAGGTCTGGTTCTTGGACCATTAACTTTCATGGAAATACTAAAGCTCGATTATAACACACATCGAAATAAAGATTATAGTCGATATGTTACATCCTGCTGCCTACCTACCCGTTATCTTTTATCAATAATATTTTGTTTGTTGAGGTATTTGAATCTATGTTTATGTTTAACGGTATTCTACGATTTTACTGCGCTTGTAATAAAATTTGTTCTTTTTTTACTTTTCTTCATTTATAACGTAGGTATATAGAAAAATTATTGTGTTTGCAAAAAAATCCGAAACCGGGATGTTACTGGAATTATCCGTTTCAGGTGTTTTTAAGGTCTACTGAGTGGTTTCCGCAAAGTATGTAGGTGTGGAGTTTGTGTGTCTGTTATCATCGTAGCGCCCAGTGTATTTATGCTAGAGAGTTAAAATGTTGTACAAAAATTAGTCTACTGCGGTAGTTGGGTTTTTTGGAAAATAATTTCTTTATAACGTCATTAACCCCCGATAATGACTCAGCTAAAATTACGAAAAATCATAAAACACTGGAAAATGATGCGATCTAATTGAAAGTTGGCACGCACGTAGCCATGTATAAGAGAAATATAATATATTTCTCTCTATTCTCGCTAACATATATTGAGTTAATACCGTAAAAACGTAGAATACCGTTAAACATAAACATAGATTCAAATACCTCAACAAACAAAATATTTAGCACATATTATGTGCTAACAATATAACATGTTATATTTGTTTCATCTCCTTATCAGCATTAGTTCAATTTTTATCGAATGACTTGTGTACGGTTTTAAAAAATCTAAAAACTCAGAAAATAATCCATTATTTAGTTTTTTATTAAGTTGAAATTTAATTAAGTTTGAGTTAAATTAAATTAAATTAAGTTAAATTGAATTTATTAAGTTGAAGTATAAACCTTTACGAAATAAATAAGTACACCAAGTTTCGTTTTAATATAACATGTATATCCACGAATATTGTTGGATCATATAAGTTAAGCAGTATCGAGCATAGTTAGTGCCTGGGTGGGTCACTGCTGGAATGAAACGGATGTATTTACTATCTGATGACAATCAAAGCGTGTCCGATGATGTGTTGCAGTATAAATTTAGCGACTAGTATATTCTGAGGACGAGCGAAGCGAGTCCGAAGCGGGGAGGATAAGCGTAGCGAATCCGATGTGATGAGGAAAAGTTCCGAGGTACCCCGTACCCGATTTTTTTCTGTATTTTTCGAAGGAAATGCACATACTTATCCCATTAGTTATACAACAATATGCTCGTTGTTCCAAAGTTGGCATCGCACATTTATATTTGCACAGATTTAAAGCTGATTTAATGCTTATCTTTGATAGGTTTCAACGCGTTCCCTTTGAAAAATTACATAGAAAATTAGTGAAGGCGAATTCACATTACTCCGGTAGGGATGCGTGCGTGCGTCACGTGCGGTGACAGCTCAAGTTCCAATCTGTGTAATCTTTTAGGACGTTCAAAAACAGCTTGCGGTAGCGTTGTGGAAAATTTCGCAAACACACTAAACCCCCGCAAATGCATAATTTCACTCTTTATCAGAATAATATATTATATCAGCTCTTCTATATAGTAAGAGCTTAAAGGAATTGAAACTTCCTCTTATGCTTTTAAAGAAATAATTTAAAATCCAGGCAGATCTTGTGCATCTATAATACTGTTGACTTATTTTCCAGGAGGACAACACTCATGATAGTTATCCTTACAAGATGATGACATCCATCGCCATTCCCGTATTCGATCAGCGTCAATATGGGGTAAGAATAGTCCCTTCTCCATTTTGATAATTATTTATAACTTTAGTTCATAAGACACAGCTTCAATTATATCATACTACTGCTGTATTAACTCTTTGCAGACTCCTCAAAACTTTTTTTTATTTATTTTATGATATTAACATGCTTAAAATTGTTTTAAGCTGCCTAAACCCAAAATTTGGTTATAATCTTTTACCTAAAAATAAAGAAATGTCGTAATATAATACATTTCTTTAACCTCTACTCAATATCAATTGTATTTATCATAAATTTTACCGATCTAAATCTAATGTGTTGTCGAAAAATAGTCCAAACTTATGATTTTTGTATCCAAATTTAAGTGTCTGATCAGACACTTAAATTGGTATAGCAATAGCAAGGTTATTTTAAGTATTAATAATAATACCCGAAAACGCAATCAGATATAAACTATGCGAAAGCAACCTAAGTTTTGTGGCAACCTCAAAAAAAAGGGTGGTTTAACCGGTCATGGATCCGGAAATCCCCCCTCATCCGGCTTCTAGAAAAATTGACAATTCTTGAAAAGTTTAATTTTCCATCGGTAAAAATTAAAGACTTGCAGTGATTAACTTCACAGACCCTCACAAGCACTGTAGTGTTATTGAGTGTGTGAAAAAATTTAGACCCTCACCCCTTGACGAAATTCTGGCTTTACCTTAAGAGTTTAGACTTTTTAATATAAACTTAGCCCCCAAAAATTGTGTTTAGGCTTCTTACTAATCTTATTATATTTACCTAACATTTTGTCTTTACTTTTATTCCAGCTTATAGGTAAAAAATAATGTATATTAAACTTTTAATCAAATTATGTTTATTTAACATACTTAAAAGTTAATATCATGAAGGATATTTTGTGATATTACCAATAATAATTGGTAGGAGGTAACTATTTGAAACGGTGTAGACGTGTGTCCCTAAATGTGCAGTGCACATTGTCCCTAAGTGCACATTGTGCACTTACTAAGTAAAGGCGCGCTTAGTAAAAGATAAACTCTAATTTACACCGTGTTTAAATGCTTTTTGTAATTTTTTAATACAATCATCAAAATAGGCATTAATGAGCAAGCATTATTTAGGCTCGCTGAAATAAAAGTGAAAATTTTTACATCTGAGTCAAATAGCTTTTCTTGAACAATTTCATAAGTTGCCTTCAGTAATATGTTTACTCATCCAAAGTCTTTGTTGCTTCAATTACCTAATGAATCAAAATGTGTCAGTATATTACACTTTCATAAACAAAAAAAAATCGGATTACCAAGATCCAGTGTAAAACACTTATTTGGTTAGTATAAATATAATTTTAAAAATTTACTTTAAGTATGTTACGTAAACTAATTGGGCTAAACAAGTGAAATTTTACATGAAATTATTCTAAAAGAAGATTATTTTAAGAATTAAAAATAAAGTTTTGAATTAACTGATTGTTTTTAACAGAATTTAACCGAGCGGGTTCTGATAAACGAAGCGTTCTGGGTATATAGAACCAGAGAGGTACACATATCAACCATATTTACAGTCGAAAAGTTATTATTTTAAATTAATTTTTATATAATTTAATTTTAGATAGAAATAAGAGGATGTAGAATAGAACAACGTAGATTTTATTTAACTGATACAGATTTAAACAGAATTTATTTTACAATATATTTTTCATATTACATGAAAAATACAATTTTTATTTTTAGGGTGAATTATTTAATATTGTCCTATATTATCTGTTTATTGTTCATATAATTTATTTCATTACATTTCATATTATTTATTTTATAATTGACACCTTTTAGCGAATTTCCTTTGGGAATAAAATTCGCTAATGTGATATTTATTTTTTTACACTTTTTCATATTCTTAAATATATCATTAACTATATTCCATATATTATTTAATATTTGATATTTTTTTAAATTTGTTATACCTGTGTCACAATATTTTATTTTTTCATTATTATTTTTATAAGAATTAGTCTACAAATGCATTATACATTATCTACCTATTTATTAATTTAATTTTAGTTTTAACTCTTCATTTATTTACTTTGAAATCTATACTTGTATATTCATTATTTTATCTCCAGACGGTGTATAATGTGAAGTTTATTGACTAGTTTTTAGGGAGTAAAGAATCACTTTTCACTCCCAAGGGAGAAAAAGTTACTTTTCATTCCCTTGGGAGTAAGAAGTAACTTTTTCCCTCTTGGGAAAAAAAAGTGTTTCCTATTATTAGAGTTGGAAACAATTATATCTTTTTTTAGGGGAGTGTTATCCTCTAAATTTACACAGGGGACCGATCAATTTTTGTAACACTTTCCCGGGGGCTTAACCCCCAAAATTTATAATGGGAACCCAACCAAAATAAATATTTTTTTGGGGGTAGCACCCCTAAAATATATAAAGGGTCCGACTCAAAACAAAATTAGAATAACAATAAAACGTATGAAAATAAGAATATAACAATAATTAATTGACGTCAACGTCTGGAGATAAAACCCTGTAAGCACCTTGGCAGTAAAATGTTATTTTTCCCCTCGCAATTACCTCCCTTGGCTTTGCCTCGGGGGTTAAACACATAAAACCCTCGGCTGCGCCTCGGGAGGTAAATGCTTTGGTTCCCTCGGCTAACGCTTTAAGAATCAACTAAATGCTTAGGGAAATAATAGCATTCTTTACTCTCTTGATGCATAAATAACTATTTCTTTATTTCATCTAATTATTATTAATTTTAATACATCATCTTTATTTTAACTTTCCAAAATAATTTAATATTAATATATTTATCTATGAGAAACAACAATGACTTTGAATATTTTTACCGTAGGATGTACGATTTTATAATAATAGTTCTTGATTGCTATAGACAAAACGAATTGTAACAAAAAAGTAATAAAGTGTCTTAATCATGATGATTTCTAATTAATATTATATTTTATTTTTGGGTTTGTATTTTTATTGGTTATTATGCTGTGTTGACGTAATTTTGTGATTCTTTTTCTTGCGAGTTATTTTTTTTTTAAAATTTATAAACTATGGTGGCGGTGCGTGTAGTGTTGAAAATAATGCAGCATCGATTTATTTTGTTTACACCATATAAGTCACTCCCTTTTCTTAAAACAGTCATGGTGAAAATAATTTAATGACAAAATACTAGACAAGGGTTTAAGATTAAGCAGGTTTAAAGTTCGGTGTTTTTAAAAAAAAACATAACCAGCGTTTAGAATTTGGTTTGAGCTGATCCAATACAAGGAACTATAGAGTAGTTATTACTAGAGGGGGCCATTTGTTGAATTTCGAAACATCGAAAAAGGAACCTGACCACCTTCGACTATAAAAATAATCAAATAAAAAAAACTTATATTCACTTACATACGAGAACATTTAAAATACAAATCAATACACAAAAAATTGCGGGAAACCGAAAACAATTCATTCATTATAACCTTAACTCACTCTTGGAGGAGGTTTCAATGATATTACACAGAGCCCCTGAGAACCCCAAAACGATGTTTTAGGCCTTTTTAATGTATTAAGATAAGCAATGCAAGGAACTAATAAACAAACGGGAATAAGGATCATATCATACCTTCCCAATGAAATCAGTGTCGCCAACCTTCACCCCTACTTCCTTGGATACTTATAACACAACTGAAACCTTCTTATAGTCAAATTATAAATCTGTGGAGCCTTAATTTAGTTCTTTATTATAAAGTAGCGGTAATTTACGTATTTATTGTAATTTTGCACCTTGTTAGAGATTATTAAGTAATAAGTGCTAAAAAAAGTTCCTAAGGTTAATGTATGTTGGTATTAAGCGAATTTGCATTATTAATAATAATACAAACTTTATAGGCTCCTTCAATACTAAAAAACTCAGTGTCGGATGATGTTGTCCTCTCTATTTTCCTTGTAAAACGGTGGCGACACAGTTTTCGTTTTAAGAGTCTTTGTGGTCTAACAAGAATGATAGGCAGCGGTGGTTTTTGGATACCATCTAAGGAAGGGTAATCAGAAAACAAGTTTTGACGTGGGAGGAGGAGGTAGTTGTTTTAGTTATAACACTTACTCATGTTACGTAGTTTAAATATTAAACTTAAGACGATTTTTCTTATTTTTGCAAACAAAATACGGAATTTTCCTCATTTATAGTAATCCAGGGGATTACCTCCATTCCCCGTTGTATAGCCTGTGATGAGAGGGTAACTTAATCTTAAATGGTACCCGATAATTTTAAACGGGAAATTACTGAATAATAGTTTAGTTTAAAAAATTGATTTGGAGTAGTCGTTGCCTCATGACGACAAGAGCCAATAACTTACTTTATATAACAAGATGCAACCCGCTGCATATTATACTACATACGATACTACATATCGCTCATACGCCCCTGTCAGACAGGACTATTTTTCTAAACCGCTTGATGATCAAGGATGTTGAATAAAGGGGATGACACATTAAGGAACATTTCTGACCCCATGGAAGTTGTATGAGATAGAGAAATAGGAGCAAAATTACCTCCCCTTAGGTTATAAGTTTGCCTCTAAATTTTAAGACCTGCGCTGTTATAAGGATCATAAGCATGCGCAGTTTGTACCAAGCAAGTGCAGTTGGTTTTTGACGTGTGTTTCGTGTTGCATTCATCTCTATGTTTTGATTTTCGATGGGGTCACTTTGTTGAATGGCAATTCGACTTAGTGCGTCATCCCCTTTATTCAACATCCTTGTTGATGATATAACAGACCCAAACACGTATTTCAGATACATTCAATTCTTCTTCTTCTTTATGCCAGGCTAATAATCTCATACATAATGATTCATTCAATTACGCCAACACTGTAGTCTTGTTAATATGTGTTTTGTTTACATTTTTTAAAATCTATTTTTTACTTATTTTTAACATATAGAATAGTGGACATAGAGCTATTAATAATGTTTTGAAGTCAAAAAAATAGATTAGGTAATCAGTAGTTTTTACGAACGGACCAGTTAGTCTTACCGATAACTTTTTAGCATTTTCTCAATACTATTATATTAATATATAATAGTTTTAATATATTATAGAATAGAATTTTTAATCTTTTTAATAGATGGTTTTTTTATTAGACATTAATATTTGTTTTATTTTTGTTCTTAATTATTTTGTGATTTTAATATATTTTGAAAATCGTATTTAAAATGACTGATATAGTATAAATGGTTAAATCATTTTATAAATTACATGAAATAATTTTACAATGTATTTCAATTTTAATTTTAGATTGGTCTCATTAATACTATACAAAATAGATATTTGATGCTTCACTTTTTTTTAATTACTTGGGCTAAATTATTTGCTATAGCGACAAATAAGCATTATAATTGCCATTGATGGTATTTTTAGCGAAACTTTATAAGAAAAATGAGGTTACGGCATGGAAAGGTATTAACTGATCGAATATATATTTATAAATGTTGGAGATTGATACGGCGTAGCGTATTAATTTATAAGCATGGGGGACTATCGAAAGCCGTGGACTTGAAAAGGACTGTTAGCAATATAGTTGTCCCTGAGTTAAGGCAACTTGGTAACTTGTCTTGTCGTCGACGAGACGGTCTTGCTCGGAATAATTCCATACGACTGCAGTGTTGCAGGGGTTAAAATTCTTAAGTCGAGGATCTCGGAGGTTGCTTGAGAGAAAGATCTCTAATGAGTAGAGGACAGCTGGTAAAGAGACCAGTGGCTTAGGCGGTAGATAGTTATCCACTTCGGCTAATCGCAACCATTTCTTCAGACGTCGTAGTTGACGGCGATGTCGGTGCCACTTACCACTTCGTAGACGATGATGGCGCTGGGTGGTCCTGAAAAGGACCATTGGTACTAAGTCCGTGCGCAGATTCGTAATTACGACAGCGGAGAATTTAGCTGCGACCTGCTAGTCTAAGGAGACAGCGGAAGCTAACCAACCAGCCAACACAAAAATTCCCCTAAGGGACAGCGTGACTACCGAGCATAGTTGTGAAGAGAGGTGAGAAGGGTGAGCAGATTAAAAACATCAAGCCAGTTTTAATTCCACAGTTAAGACCCCATGTCAGTAGTCAGCAGATGTCAACAGGTTAAAGTTAAGCGGGATAACTCAGGAACAACTCTTGAGACAAGTCAAAGATCCAGTCTTGGTACTTTTTCTTGCTTGAAAAATGCTCGATTTCGAGTATATATCCTATTAGGAAAAAAATAAAGATTGGTGATTGTCTTATTGAAAAAAATTAACATCTTTTTGATTGGCTACTGTGCATGGAGCATATAGTTAATAAGTATACAGAAATTCGGGTTTTCTGGCAACAGGAAGGCTACCGGTATCAAGATTTTGTTACTGGAAGTTTTTACAGCACACGATCACAATTTTGTTGGATCGCAATGACACTTGGTACCAAAATCTATCTTATAAATACCTCAAATCCTATTGTTTATGAAATATAAATATATTACGTCATTAACCCGAAAAAATCACTGACCCTTAAGAAGTCATCGGACCAAGCTAAAATTTAATATAAATTTACTGCTATGTAGGGTTAAGGTATAACTGAATATAAATGTAATAATCAGCATTGGTTATAATTTAATCAAATGGCTTATAACATTTTATGGCATATGTTATATACCTTAATAAATACGTGTATACAGTAGCAGTATGCCACTTTTAAAACTTCTAATACTACAACTGCATCAAGACAACAAATACTAGGAGCTGCGAATAGGTCCCCAGTGCCATCGACGCGTTGCGCCCAAGAAGCCGATGCCATGAATAATTTTTAATCTTAAAATAGAACACTTGTTGAAATTATGCCTATAATGCAAACAATTTTAGATGATTTAACTTTTTTTCAAAATCTCCATGTCGTTACGGATTAGTTAACTTTTTATTAAAATATTTTTTAATTAAGTTACAGTAATGATTAGTTGATGACACAAAAATCTCTTTCTTTATAAAGTGTTATTATCTACTCTTTCAATAATAATGCTTAGTTTGAAAAATAGTTAAGCCCAAAAAGATATATTACTAGAGGGGGCTTATGCTATCTAAATTCACTGGAAGGTTTAACACAAAAACATCAAATATCTATTTAAATGACTTTTTTTATGTGTGTATAAATTTTATCATAGGTAGGTAGTAAAGTAAAAATACTGATTCAATTTACAAAAAAGAATCAATTGTAGTGTATACCCTCTTTTTTTGGGGATATGTTAGTATAAAAGTTTTTTTTAAATTAATCTATAAGTCTATGATATACTTACAAAATAATATTTAGATTTATTTAGAGTTTCTATAATTTTAAACTATTAATTATGTTGAAAATGTAAGTTTGGTAAGGAATTGTGATAATGTGTGGAATCAAGGATATTAACAAGCTGGATCAATTCTCCTAATCGAGACTGCGCACACATTGCCTTCACAATAGTTGACTGGATTTCCTGCTTATAAGTTGATAAAACTTACAATATTATATATGATAATAAATATAATATATATATATAAGAGATATAATATAATATTGATGTATAGGATGATAAATAACTTATAATATTGATAGTTGCCTCGATTTGTGATAGTTTCGACATTTCCTCTAGTTTCGAAAGTGCCAACGATGCCTCTACCGTTATATTTTGAACTTTTAAAAACTGCGTTTCGAGATTTGGGGCGCATAGGATTTCTTAACTATTCCTCTGATTATTGTAACATTTAAAAAATCTTAAATGGAGCACTTAGTCTAATCCTGTTTTGAAAGATCTGAAGTTCATTTAAAGCATGCTTCATCCTTTAGAACGTATTGTCGAGGTACAACGTGTTTTAGACAAACAGGATAGTGGGTAATTACTCCTGGACTGTTGTCATAATTGAATAAAAGAAACGTTCCCTCCAAAATAAATAATTTGCCTGTCTGAAGACCTTATGTTTTGCCCTATGAGGCTGCCGAGATGGAAGGACCTTATGTTTTGAGGCTGCCGAGTGGAAGGACCTTATGTTTTGCCCTATGAGGCTGCCGAGGTGGAAGGACCTTATGTTTTGCCCTATGAGGCTGCCGAGTGGAAGACCTTATGTTTTGCCCTATGAGCTGCCGAGTGGAAGGACCTGCCCGAGGTGGAAGGACCTTATGTTTCCCTAGAGGTGGATGAGGACCTATGTTTTGCCTATGAGGCGCGAGGGTGGAAGGACCTTATGTTTTGCCCTATGAGGCTGCCGAGGTGGAAGGACCTTAGGCTGCCGAGTGTGTGCTAACGGTCCTGCTTTACTTTACAGTTCAAAACATATTTTATAAACCTTTTTACTAAAACGTAATATGTTTATAAATTTTGTAAACTGTATTTTTTTATTATAATAATCAAGGATTTTACGTAACGGTGTGTTATTTGCAAAATTCCTTGGACTACATAAATTGTCTTCTCTGCTTATGCTGTTCTTTTTACTATTAATAAATACTAATTTTTGGTCAAAGATAACCCCAAGGTACGTTAATATTTTGGTGACAGATAATCCCAAGGTACTCTAATATTAGGGAAGGATCATAGACCCTATGTTTCCCTAAACTAATGATGGCATTAAGACATAATCTTTATGTCGTCCCTCTAGATTATTCTTACAGCCTATTTATTCAGAATCCAAGTAAGTGGCCTCTTCGGGACTTCCACAGAACCCTAGAACACTACTACTATAATAATACTAACATACTATAATCGACACAAAGAACTCCCTCATACCCAACTGCAGAACTGTGGCCTAAATTCAGTAACATATATCAAAATCTTTAGTTTGCCGTTTAATCGTCACTTCCGATGGCTAGAGATATTTTAACATTATTGAATACGGGCTTCGGTGACGGAGACAGGAGTTTTAATACTTTAGAATAACTTGAAGATGGAAGAAGTTTTTAAACGCTTTAAACTCTAATCACAATGGAATGATTCCAAATAATTTTACAAATAATAAAATAATAAGCATATCATGGTAAATTATAACAAAATCAAGTTCAAGATTAAAAAAAATTGCTAAACAATTAATTATTTTTTCGTTCATTAGCTTTAGATGTTATAGTAGTTAGTGTTCCAGAAAAACGTCCTCAGACTTATAATATTCCTAACGGCGTTGTTCTAGAACATTATTTAAGTTTGAAAAAACTTCCAGAGAAAAATGTAAGTCTTACTCCAGAATATTTCTAAATTCAGATTAAAAAAGCGGTAGAGAGCATCGAAAAGTGGCTCAATGACTGGATCCTACATCTGAACGCTAAAATCCTGATGATCACTTTAGTGGAAAAAGTACGGCTCCTCACGTAGTCTCGACATCTCGATGTCTCGATAGTATAACGTCGACACTTTTCGAGGCACGATTCTACGTTTTATCGACACTTGATAACCTCGACACTTTTAACTGAACCATGTGTCGATGTTACGACGTGTCGAAACATTTAAGTGTCGAAAAAATGTAGAATCCTGCCAGGGTAAAAATATTAAAAATAAATGTTTCCAGTTCCAACGGGGTACCGACACTATAAAGCCTCGACTCAATTATAAGGACAACATAAGGACTCTACGTTGCACCGACACATGTCATGGTTTAACGACGCCTCAATAAGTGATAGTTTCGACATTACGTATAACATCGATAGATGGGGGGACTGAAAATATTTATTTTTATCCTGCCAGGATTCTACGTTGTATCGACACTTGAATGTCTCGACACGATTTAACATCGACACATGGATCAGTTAAAAGAGTCGAGGTTATCTAGTGTAGAGACAAACGAATAATGAGACCACGGAAAGTGTAGACGATTTATAGGGTCCAGACATCGTGTTGTCGAGACTGCGTAAGGGAACTCGACCGCGGGTCCATTCGTCTGCCGATGTTACGTAGTGTCAAAACTATCACATGTCGAGGCATCGTTAAATCATGACGTGTGTTGATATAACGTACATTCTGTACAGGACAAAATACGTCATGTGACACCGTTTGTCCTGATTTCATATAAGATCGACACATCAACGTTAACGTTAGATAGTTTCGAGACATCGTTATGTCAAGAACCCAGAGGCTACCCGAATCAGTATCAGCTAAAAACATCATAACTAGTATCAAATTCGACTTATTTACAATTTTGTGATAACACTAGTTTAGTATGAATTGGATAAGTCATAGTTTTAAGCTCAAACCCGCCAAGCAAGGAGAGCATCGGTATCCACTCTGTAAACCAGTTTTAAATCTTAAGGCCTCTCCTCTACTCATTTTACTCCAGTATTGCAGAAACCTTCTTTGGTGTTATAAAGTATAAATAATATCGTCATTACTATACGGCGATAGTATATCTAGAATATAGTTACTCTTATTTTTAAGAATATAAATAAAGGAGTGCTACTTTTTACGTATAAATATATAATATATAATATAATATATAATATAATATATATATATATATATATATATATATATATATATAATATATATATAATATCCTAAGCTTCATATTATTAAATAATATTACTAACGAAATAAACACTCCGTAACAGCTATGTTTTTGAAAAAGCCCAATTACGATGTAGTTTTATACTGTAGTATATTTTTCAACTAGTGTAAATCTTAATTTTTGTTTTTGTTTATTTTTCTAAATTCAATTGATTGGAGATTAACTTTTAGGCTATTTCTTGCATTTTAATTAAATTTTCAAGGGATAAAAAATTTAATAAAATATAACTTATAGTTGACGCCCGTTTAATTATTCTTCCTTATATCAAAATCTTACAGAACAGGTGAATTTTACGAATACGGCAGTTATCGTGACACGTACAAACACACGCTGACCTAAACTTATGAAATGAAAAATTCACTGACGTTCGTTCAATTATTCTTCCTCAGATTAAAATCTTACAGAACTGGTAGACTTTTCTATAAATTGTCTCATTAAAATCGGTTAATATTTGCGGCAGTTACACGTACAAACACACACGCTGCCCAAACTTATGAAATGAAAGAAATCACACACGTTCGTTCAATTATTCTTCCTTAGATTAAAATCTTACAGAACAGGTAGATTTTTGTATAAATTGTTTTATTAAAATCAGTTAATATTTGCGGCAGTTACACGTACAAACACACACGCTGTCGCAAACTTATAAAATGAAAGAACTCACTGACGTTCGTTCAATTATTCTTCCTTAGATTAAAATCTTACAGAACTGGTAGATTTTTCAATGGTAAGAACAATGGTAGAACTGGTAGAACATTATAAATGAAGCGAAAATCTTGGATTGTAAAGATTTACAATCTACATTTACGCTTCACATGTAGATATAGTTACATTAAGATAATATTTATTTTTCCTTTTCCTCATTTATACCGTAGGTATATAGAAAAAGTATTGTGTTTGCTAAGCAAATCCGAAACCGGGATGTCATATTATCTGTTTCAAAGGTTTTCAAGGCATCCTAAGTGGTTTTCACAAGTTGTCAGTCTGTATGTGTGTGTCTGTTATCATAGTAGCTCCCAGTGAATATATTCTAGAGAGTTGAAACTTGGTGTAAAATGTAATCTTAATCTATATACTTTTATGAGGAAGTGGTCAGATAGGTAAGAAAACACAAGATTTAGCTTTCGGCCGTAAATTAGCCTTCATCAAAGTAGTTTTATTCCAAACTGAATCAGATAACACAAAAAATAAAACATTATATATAATCTAACAATAGCTAGCTGTGTATACCATCGGAGACGACACCTACTTCTAAACAAGATCTAGTTTGAATACAAAGGGGGGTGATATTACAGAATATTTAAGAAAAGGAACACTATATAAATATTATCAAGAATAAAGTCAAACATTAACGCATAATAGACACAATTTTGAATAAAAATAATATTAATCTTATAATGAATGGAGTCGAAAAATTAACTAAAATTAGACTAAATTTTGAAAAAATAACAAAATAAACTATTAATGATATAAAAAAACAAAAATAATAATAATTAAGTTAATGACTATTAATGTTATTTAAGTAATTTCTGTATATATGACTTAAGTTGTTTGTGTCGGTTTTTTTATTGCACGCAGAAGGTTCGGAGGTTATATGTACCATTTCTTTAAAAAGTCTCTTTTTATAATTAGGTGTAATCTTAATGTTTAATTGTGCTGTCTGAAATAGTTATTTATGCCATAAGGCTGAGAAGCGAGTCGGGAAAAATTGCCAAGACATAAAGACATTCTCAGCCGGATGGCATACACTATTTTTTTTGAGGTAGCACTCATTAAGTAAAGCACTCATTAAAAAAAATCAAAACATAGCACTCATTAAACTGCGCTATATACTTAATTGAAAAAAACAAACGTCCAATTAACTCCATATTATCGTCGTCATTAAATTCATCCATAGCTTCACACTTTTACTCAAAAATGTAAAAGCTTTACAAATAAACACACAAAAATTGTCAATTAGAACACCTTTTAAAAACGAAAAAAAAATTAGTCTACGAACAAAAACAGAAACAAAATGAACGTTTTAAAGAAAACTCATGAAGGTTTAACACAGATTGTTTTTTGAACACGCTACATTACAGTAATGGCGGCAACATATGAATTACTTTTACGTCCTAGGAGTTTTTTTACATTCATTATTGTCCTCGGAGGTGAAAAGTACTAAATAACCTCCTATAACAATAATGATTGGCTTCTCATCCTAAAAACGGTCCAATAAAGTGCTCAATTACGTACTACCTCAAAAAAAATTATTATGACGTCATTAATGACTCAACTAAATTTTCGAGAAATCATAAGACGCAGAAAAAGTATGCGATCGGATTGAGATTTATGTAGCCATGTAGATTTATACATGCAGCTATGTATAAGACTAACATTGCCAAGTTGTTAACAATGTTGTTAACAAGTGCCAAGTTTCATCCTATTAGCACATATTATATCAGGCCCATTTCACTAATAAGCACATATTAAAATGACTTAAGAGAAGATATGCTTAGTCATTCTTAATCTGCTTTTAAATAGTCTTCCCAGTAAATGACATTTCTTCATTGCTTTCATGATCTGATTACGGCAAATCCTTTGTTAAGTTACCTCTCAATGTCATCAGGTCATAAAATACACAAAATAGCCAATAAAAGTTGACTCCAATCAAATCGTGCTATCGTTACTTAGATTTTACTATTTTGTTTTTCTTTTCCACTAGATTATTGTAACAAAAGAAGATAAAGACGGAAATATACTTGAATCTAAAGAGGTTTGTTTGCTTCAACAAACAGCTCGTATATCTCTTCTTTTTACTTATTTTTCAGCCAGCTCGTTTCAATGCAATGCAGTTTTAATTTTTTGTTGATTTGATTTTTAAATCCTTTTTATTTGATTTTTTATTTATTTTGTCCGGATTTTTTTATTCTGTTCACCCTTTTCAAGTTTTTTATTATTTTGTTTTTAAAAGCAGCAGTATTCATAAAAGACTTAGAATACTTTAAGCAATGTCGTAGATTATGCAAATACATGCTTACACATACCAATGGTCGTATAAAATAAATATTTATTCAATGCCATCATGAGTGGCGGACTGAGTCAAACAGGCCCGAGGAAGGGTTGACCTAAAAGGGCCAAAACCTACACCTCAAGGGGCCCAAAGAAGGGGGAGGATTTTTAACGAGAGTTGTATTATTGATTATAGCAAGCTTAATTTAATTAATTAGACCGCAGATAATTGGGGTCTGATCTTCGTATGGGGCCTTTAAACGTCTAAGTATATTGAATAAGGGCCATAAAGATCAAAATTTAAAATAAATTATTAATTTCTTATGAAACATAGCGTTCTTTAATGCTGCTATAGAGTCCAAAACAAGTTTTCTAGGGCCCTTTATGGCCTTAGTCTACGGTATAGGGCCCTTAAAACCCCAGGTAAAATAAATAGGGGCCTTAAAGTCCCTAGATTTACAAATATTTGTCTCTAGGAGCTCTTTAGGCCCTAACTTATAGTATTGCGCCCCTTTGACTCTAGTGTTATGAACATATTACATAAATGTATGAACTATAACTTTAAAAATATTTAATATGTTGATATTTTTTTAAGTTTAATGTTGGCTGATATATTTTTTTGTTTAATGAGGGGCCCAAGGAGGGCTGCCCCCCTCGCTTTCAATAGCCAGTCCGCCCTTGGCCATCATATAAAGGGTGTTGCATACAGCTACAGACAGTATAATTGACAATCATTTTTGCGACAAAAACCTTCTGCCAACAAAATATGTATAAAACGTTTCGAAATCTTCGCAAAACACTTGACTGGGGAACAGCGTTTTACAGCTTTTTATTTATTATTTTTATTTTTAATAAAATCTTTATTGTTTGCTTTCTTTCATTTTATTTCTTTATTGCACTCTTCAGCATCAGCAGTGAATTTTCCTAAGCTCGTGCTTACTACAATGCCTCTAAATCTAAACTTATTCTCTTAAAACTTTATGTTATACTTTACATTTTTTGTTTGTTTTAGTTCTCAACTTGAATCGGGTTTAACTTAAAATAGTATTAAATTTACTCTAATTAATTATTTAGAATACCTGTTCAAGTCGAATGCCTTTAAAAAAGTAAATATAATAGAAATTTGATTAACTTTAATTATGACGTCCAGATATGTTTGTTTGCCAGTTTCTCCAAAATATTTATTTTTGGTGGCAAGAATTAAATTTAACCTCTTAGCCGTCTACAAGCCTATATATATTATCGGTAAAAGATTTCAATATACATTAATTAAATGTATAGACATGATAATAGATCAAAATTTCCTCCGGAAAATTCGTCAAATAGTTTTCACATATTAATACAGTGTTAAATTTGCTACTTTTTGTATATTTTTTTTAAAGTCTTATATTTGATATACAAAAATCATCTTTGATTTTTTTTTAATTTTGTTTCAATCAACTTTTTCTAATTATGGTTTTTTTCTATAAGCCTTCTGGAATAAACTATTTTATACTTTTTTTTGCTTTGAACTGCTAAAGCGTTTGCGCCTGCTGGATGCGTAGAACCAAAGACCAGGCAAAAAGTGTTTGGAATCATAAAAAAATTGTGTTAAACCAAATGTTAAAGGCATATTTAGGATGATTTGGGTCTACTTATATACTACTTGTAATTGAGTTTTTAAAAAAAATCATTTTTTTTAGTTTTTATATAGTTAATTAACGTTTGTGGATAAAAAAAACTGTCAAATTATACTTGCCGATTTAAGATTAACATATTGTTTAAGCTTTCCATAATTTGTTGGTGCTTTGTATGATAGCTATACATTAACGAAAATGGATCTCAAAAAAATTTGATGTTTTTTTTTTTAATTTATAAAAAAATGAAACGTGCTACGTTCGCCATGAAAATTACTGAAATAAAAATCATTTAACGTTACAAAGTAGCAATAATTAAACAAAAAATTAAATTATCTTTGACTAAATTAAATACGCATTGTAAACCAAATTTTGAATAAAATTACAGCAACACTTGTACGTTAGGTGGGATAGAGTTTTTGGAGAAATGTTTAAATTTAAATCAATTCCTCCAAACCTTTGGGTATGACATATTTTATCCTAAATTTTAATCTTAAAACGGCCGGCGTGGTGAATTGTTTCTTAAAACTGTTTAATTTCATAGTGGTTGGAACTTTGTTAGAAATTTAGGCTTTTCTGTTCCTTTCACACGACATTCCTTCAGATCTTTGTATTATTTTTGGCTTATTATGGTCAAAAACCATGATTAGTAAGTATAAATATTCACCTCTAATCAAAATTAACCACTTTCAACCAAAAATGAGAATCAATAAACAGCCAAAAACAGAAAATGCTTGCTGGTTATAAATGACTCAAAAGAAGGTTATGTTATTGCAAGATTTTATTTTGGTAATTGGTGGTTAACATTAGTAAGTAATGTTTACCAGAAGTTTCTAATATTATAACTTTTACTTTTTACGTACCTAAAAGTAAAAGTTTGAACGGAGGGGATCAGAAAAAACCTGAACTTTGTAGAGGTACCTTAATTCCCTCAGAAATTTCACCAGCTATAAAATTCTAATAAAGTTTCAAACTTTTCTGAAATTACAACAGTCATTGTGATAAATAACCTCATTTGACTTCCATTCACTTTGTTCCTGGTCTTATTAAATTAAAAATTAAATATCTTTATAGCTTTAAGTTTGTTCCTAATAGATTGCTTCAATAATTTGAATTTGCAATATCATTCTGATACCCGACAAAAGTTTTATACCTTTAATACTGATTCCATATTGTCCGTACAGGGGACTCTTCAAAAATGAAATTTTCTACTTTTATTATTATTTTTCAAAGCGTTTAGTTACTTTTCGACTAATTTGTAAATAACGTTTGGTTTCATATTAGTGAAAATTTAGTAGAAATGTGTTTTTAATGCTGTTACAACTGACTCTCAAAAAGAAGTAACATCTGATTCTAAATAAGTATCCTAAACTTAAGTGTTAAAATTAGAATAGGGTGATACTCCCTGTCCGTTAAAATCTGAGTATACTAATCTTAAAAAATAGTAATGGTTACACTACGTCGAGACCTTTACCAAAATTAATCTGGCGTGACAATGTCCTTCTCATCAGTTACATTCAAAGACGCTCATTTTAAGCGAAAGCCGTGTGTGCTCGCTAAATGTGTATGAGACCATCTTCAGCTCTCATCTAAAACATGGCCAACAAGTAGCTGAAAGTTCATCATGTATCGTTTGGCATAGCCAATTTATGTGGCAAATGCTATTTGCAGGTATCTGGTGGCAAATTTACATCTTATATTAATTTATAATTTATATTATTTAAAAAAGAAAAAATAATGAAAAACTAAAGAAGGAATTGAACACCTCATCAGTAGTTTAGCCTAGCTGCCCATTGCTATTTTTTTGGGTTGGGGAGAAGGAAGAGGAGATGCAAATAACGAAATAATTAATATAATTTTTTTATTAATATCACCTTTTAAAATTAAAATTAAAAACAGAACAGATGGTAATTCTTTTAATTGGAGTGCAGTCAATGCAAACATGGTTTCATCTTTTTTAATTTTGGACAAACATCTACTGATATTTTTTTATTAATAATTTTTACAATCTTTTTTATAAATACATTTTACTTGCTTGGTCTTGTGTTTTTCTTTTATTTTGTGAATGTGATGAGGCATTTTAAAAGAATTTTTATTCTAAACTCAAGAATATCCTTTATGTTTTGTATTTTTATGGATTTGTTCTACACTTCATGTGTGATTTTATTCATATTTATTTCTTTACATCAAAGTACCGAAGATGTGTTAGCCTTTGGTTAAGAAAGAGCAAATATCATTGTTTACAAGTTTTAAATGAGTTATCTTTAACTATGCCTAAGAATTTGAGGCAATTTTTTCTAGAAAAGGTCCTCCGTCTTACCATTGCGTCTTTAACTAAGCACATAGGCTAACACGTCGGATTAAGTAAAAACCAGGGCTTAAGTTGTGACGAGATAGGATATAAAATCTTTCTCATCAGTTTGAGCAACCTTTGGAAAAATAAGCACAAATTTTGTCATGGTTCACTTTTAAAATTTACAGAGAATGATATCCAAGTAAGTAAAGACGGAGTCGAGGGTTTGCTTAGTCAGCTGGCAACCATAAATAATTGAGAGAAGAAATGCTATTGGGAAATATAAATCCCTCTAAGGGTGAGTCGAAATATAGCAAAAGAATTTCGACAGGTTGCACTTCCTTAATTTGTCAACTGATTAAAACCAAAACTTGCGACTTCAAAATTTTCTTACAGCCCTCATAAAAAAACTTATAGACCTAGAGCTCAGGGGTGTTTTGTTTATAAAAAGTGTAATGGCTGGAACCGGTCTCAATTTTTCGTAAATACCTTCCTGAACAAGGATCTGCAATTCTGCCGACTCGTATCGGATGGGTGTCCTAGGCAGAACGCACTTTAGGGGTCAAAGGTTCTGCCTGGGACGCCCATCCGATACGAGTCGGCAGAATTGCAGATCCTTGTTCAGGAAGGTATTTACGAAAAATTAAACCCATTTCCAGCCATTACACTTTTTATTAACTTGGGTGGTAAATTTGACCCCTAAAGTGCGTTCTGCGTGGGACACCCATCCGATACGAGTCGGCAGAATTGCAGATCCTTGTTAAGGAAGGTATTTACGAAAAATTGAGACCGGTTCCAGCCATTACACTTTTTATTAATAAAACACCCCTGGGCTCTTGGTCTATTATGTTCTTTAACAAGAAACAAAACATAATACTATCTCGCCAAATCTTTAGCGCCCGTAAAATTGGCGTCAAACAGGTCAATAAATATTATTCGCATTAAGTACCCTGAAACTTTATACTTAAACCAGTTTTTGTTTCAATAAGTTTATATTTGTATTCACTTGTTAAAATTAATGTGTGTGTTTGTGATACTTGTTTTTCACGTTTGTGCCTTTGTGTAATGTTTTCAGTATTTATCTTTTCGTTTCATTTTGACGTTGATCTTTAACTTTTATAAAAGTATTAATATTTGTTGTTTTTCTTTCTCTGCAGTCTAGGATAGCGAATTTGTTGGGTGTTGCTGGAACTGATGTGCCAAATAGTGACATCAAACAATTAATGGTTCCTCACTTGGTACGTTTTTAAGTTTCGGTACCTTTTCTATATTTATAATCTTTGTACCTTTAAACTTTTTATCAACAAAAGTTTCTGTTTTTTCAGCTTGGAGTCAACGCATATGCATTCTTAGTAACAAATAATGGATACGTTATGCTGCATCCGGACATTCGGCCTGTGGTATAGTCATTAATTTATATATTTAGATTATTACTTAAAATAAAATATTTTACAAAACAGAAATATGATCATTTTACTATTGACAAGATCAGTAAATATATATTTACTAATTTTTTATTAATTTTAATTAATTAATTCTTAATTAAATAGCCTATCTTACAAATTTTCGGATATATATCCGAAAATGTGTAAGATAGGCTATTTCGACCATGTAAGTCGAAAGAGTAAGTTGGATTTAAAAAATGTTGCCAAACATGGGCTTGAAAAATGTATATTTGTTTATAAATGCCAATTTGTTTATAAACGTACATTTTTATAAAACTTTTATGAAAAATGTTATATTGAGAGCCATAGCTTGAAATTAAAAGATAGAGCCCAAGGTGGAAAACATTTTGATTGCTTTGGCAGATAGCCATGGCTTTCCGTACATCCTATACATGAGTTTACCCGACTTTAATTTTTTGCCTCTTCTAGAACTTTGTCCCACCATAAATTTTTGAGTTGTAATTTAATTGCTGTTCCAGTTCCAAGGAATATTAAAACCAAGTTATAACAGCATAGATATAACAGAAGTAGAATTATATGATGAAGACACGGAGCAGTCAAGGTCTTTCAACGAACTTTTGCTTTTGGTAATTTTTCTACTTTTTTTTGTTCTGTTGGTAATTGATCTGACAAGACAACACTAAGAGTAGAGCTATAGTTGATTAAGATATATAATATTATAATAATGAACACTTTTATTTTACTAAATGTTAACGATATGAAATCATAAACCATACTAAAATAATTTGCCAAAAAAGCTTAATAGTCAAAAAGCCAGGCCTAAAAAATGTGACTCATTTTGTTCTACTTCAAAACTATGAAGGAAAAGCATAGTCTGCCTATCCAGATTGGAGCCTTTTATATGAATTCGCTCGCTCAAAATATTAAAAAATCGCTTAAATTCCAGTTTTCTTGCAATAAGTGGTTCCCTGTGGGTTTTGTGCTAAACATGCAGAGAACATTTTTTAAAGCTGATAAAATTTCCTATAAAACGAGTGTTTCATCATAAAAATCGAATAACCACAACTAAAGTTATGACATTTTTATTGCCACAAAAATGCACAAAAAATCAATATTTTTTCAAAGAAATTAGCTGACTGCATAAATTTATCATTTTTTAGTGTTTTTGAAACAGCCATAACTTTGGCTTTAGTCATTCGATTTTTATGATTAAAGACTCGTTTTATAGAGCATTTTATCATCTTTAAAAATGTACTCTTCATAATTTTTCAAAAGCCACAGGGAACCACCTAAAGTGCGATTTTGAGCATGCGCAATCATATGAAGGGCTTCATTGTGGATAGGCAGACTATGTTTTTTCTTCATATTTAAAGGTATATGTTCAGAAATATATGGATTTGAACTAGTACATAATGAGTCACATTTTGTCAGGTCCGGCTCTTGGACTATAACATATATTATGACATAATGTCATAATATATTATGTCATTGTGCTACGCTAATACATACAACCACAAGGGTATTACTTTTCACTTATTTACTTGCTATTTTGGATTGATAGAGTCAAATATGTCACATTCTAAACCCAACGGTATCACGCAAATACCAATTTATCGTTGAAATAGTTTTTCTTGAAACATTTGATGAATTTCTTGACTATAACAGTTTTAACCATAGCTTACCTGTCCATACTAAGGTGTATTACAAGGTAGTTTGTAAATTTTGATTTTATAATTTTGTCAAATTCTAATGACGGCTAAATTGTAGTCGCTTATAGTTTAAGAGCTGGACCTGAAAAAATGTAACTAATTTTGTAAAAACATAGTCTGCCTATTCAGTGTGGAGCCCTTCATAAACGTGCTCGCGTTTCAGTTTCTTCACACAAATTTCTTTTCTTGTCTTTAAATAAGTGCTTCCCTGTGGGTCTTTAAAATTTTTTAAAGATGATAAAATGTCTAAATAAGCGAGTGTTCAATCATAAAAATCGCATAATTACAACCAAAGTTATGGCTCTTTCTAAAACACCAAAAAAATGGTTAATTTATGCAAAGACACCTAATTTCTTTGAAAAAATATTGACTATTTGTCCATTTTTTGGCTATTAAACAAATTTTATAAATATAGTTGTAGTTATCCGATTTTGACAGAAAAACACTCGTTTTATAGGAAATTTTATCAGCTTTAAAAAATGTCCTCTTAATGTTTTGCACACGACCTACAGGGAACCACTTATTGCAACAAAATGGAATTTGAGCAGTTTTTTAATATTTTAAGCGAGCGCATTTATATGAAGGGAGGGCTACACTCTGGATAGGCAGAGTATGCTTTTCCTTCATAATTTAAGGCATATTTTCAGAAAATTTTGGTTAGAAGTAGTAAAAAAATTATAGTTTATCTTTAGTTTAAAAATCTCCAAGGTCATAAGTATTTTGGGAGTTGACCAATAAGAGAAGCCGCTGCAAACCTCTCACTTAAAAAGAGAAAAAAAATCCCTACCACAATAATCGCTGTAGGGAAAAACCTTCCCGGCAATTGTTCACTTTGTTTTTGGTTCTTCTTTTGATTCATCGATTTGAAAACTACTTTCAAATGAATCCTAAAATGATATTTTAAAATAAAACTACACAAAAGAAATGTAAAAAAACATTGCCGAGAAAATACAGGTAAAATAACCTGATTTGTTTGCATAGTTTTTTCCCGCACCCTCCTTGCAGGGATTTTTTTTTTCTTAAGAATCGGTGGTGTATAAACTGACCTGTCAAGATTTTTTAACAAAACGATAGACTGTAGTCACATTTTTTAGGCCTGGCTGACCATTAGTTTTATAAATAAAATGTGCATATTTTCAATCAGGAGGCCAAATAGAACGGGGGTGGTCCATTTTGTCATCATGACAACTGATAAGCTTAATTTTTCGATTAAAAATCGCTAAATGAAATTTTTTTTTCTTAAAAGTTTTTTTTATTTTCCTTGATGTTCTGATGATTCTCTTAAAGAGCTTTTCCTTCCCAATCCTAGAAGAAAAACGTAAGATATTGTTTAATGACAGCATTTCTTTAAATGTCCGACTTATAAATATCTCTATTAGCTTATTAAATGTATATAATAAAATTGATGTTTACTTTTACAGTTTAGAGAAAGGTTGGTCAATTTAACGAATGGCAGCAACAGTTTAAATGTTAGATACCACTATGATAATATGGTAAGCTTGTATTTTATGATTTTTAGATAATTAAATTTAACTCGCTATTCATTTAAATTAACAAAGAACGTAGTTAAGAAAAATAATGCTTTAATTTAATTATTTTGCTGATATGCTAAAAAATTATACATATCAAAGAGTGTGTCATAAGTCTTTTAATATAAATTTAAAAATTTTATGAAATTTAATATTATAATAATAATTTTAATATTTTAAATTAATATAAATGTGCATCTCAAGTTTAAATATCTGTGTTCAGCCAAGACAATATATTCTAGTTTTACATTTATTTAAAAGATCGATTCTCATCATCTCACTAAACTTGCTAATTTAAAAATCGTGCAAGTAGGAACTACAAGGTTCCATCAATTATATTTGACATTATTCTATATCTCATTAGCTAGCTTGATACTTTATTATCTTATTATTCATCCATTATCTCTAGTTATTATTATCTTCAAATCAAAATATTTACTATTATTAATTACTTATATTAACTCCTGCAAGATTGCGATCACTAGATTGTTTCTCTAACAAGTCATACCAAGTCACTAAACCTGTATTAACTCTAATACTTGTAACAGTTATTTGTTGTTCTATTAATCAATAAAAAAATGTCAAAAAAAATTTTATAAAAAAATAAAATTCTGGCGCGGTGGTCCGCATGTCGGGCGAATTTCCTTTGGATGCGTGCACTCAAACCCAGAGTACCTGGGTTCAAATCCTAGTAGGGACAATATTTTTTTATTGTTTTTTTACCTAATATAAGTAACTCATTTTGTCTGTATTTTCCAAAGGAAATGCGCATAATCATCCAGTTGTTGTACAAAACTATGCCTAAAATTAGAAGTACGCACTATTATTTGCACTACTTTAAAGATTAGTTACTTATCTTTAAGCTTAGTCAGTTATCTTTAAAGGTTTTAGCGCATTTCCTTTGGAAAATACAGACAAAATGAGTTACGAGCAGTGCTTGACAATTGAGTAACTGCTTAGGTTCTAAAGCATGAACCGGAACCACGCAATGGGCATGGTTCTTGCATAAGCAAGAAATGGGTTGTTTAGCACGGAAACACGCATTCTAAATGAAATTCGCCCGACAGCGGACCACCGCGCCGGAATTATTTATTTAGTAGTTGTAAACTTATATAATGTAAAAAGCACGGAAACACGCATCCAAAGGAAATTCGCCCGACATGCGGACCACCGCGCCAGAATTATTTTCTAGTTGTAAACTTATATTAGGTAAAAAAACAATAAAAAATATTGTCCCTACTAGGATTTGAACCCAGGTACTCTGGGTTTGAGTGCACGCATCCAAAGGAAATTCGCCGACATGCGGACCACCGCGCCAGAATTATTTTCTAGTTGTAAACTTATATTAATTAAAAAAAACGATAAAATATTATGGACCCTTCCAGGATTCGAACCCAGGTACCTTGAGTTTGAGTGGTCGTATTGACTCCGGACCACTGGTATTCAACTCAGAGGCCCAAAAAACATAGAAAACGACACCCTACTCGAAATTTAATTTTCAAGGACCGTAATTTTGGTTTTTTATAATTTTTGTGGTTTTTTCGACTTTTTGGTAACTTAAAGTGGTCGTATCGACTTCGGACCGGTTTCATTCGATTCAGCGCCCAAAATTACATAGAAAACAACACCCTACTCGAAATTTATTTTTTATCGACCTAAATTTTGGTTTTCGGTCATTTACAATGGTTTTTTCGATTTTTAGGTCACTTAGAGTGGTCGTATCGACGTCGGACCGGTTTCATTCGATTCAGCGTCTTAAAAAACATAAATATTGACCTTTTTCGCGGCAAAAAATATTAACCCTGAATTTTGCCGATTTTTTGAAAATTTCGCTGACTCAGCAAACCGGGTTGCTGACGTCACAAAACCTGGTTTTCAATAGGGTTCGTGTCCTCCCAAAGGTTGATTTTTGTACCAAGTTTGGTTAAATAATATTAATCCGTTCGAAAGATAGAGTGTTTACAAGAAAGTGTCTAGAAATACATATATATATATTATATATATTATATATATATATATTATATATATTATATATAAAGTCTCATGAAATTTTTTTTTCGTCATAAGGGACCTCTGAAACGGATTTGTGTCGTGGTCCGAGGTTCGAATTCCGCCATGACGCCTATCCCATTAGGCGAATTTTCAAAGGAAATTCGCTAAAAAGGACTAAAACTGAACTTATTATTGTTGTAAATGGAACCATTCTTGTTATGGTTCTTGTTGAAGTAGGTAATTCACAAGTAATAATAATAATAACCATTTATTATAGCTAATAAAAAAATTATACAATACATATTTTCTTGTAAAAATATACATAATTTTTTACTCATGAAAAAATTATAAAAAAATATTCCTGCAATAAATCGGCCTGAGCCGTGGTCACCTACTAGGAGGTCCAAGTTGCTAATTGCATTGGTTGACATTTACTTATAAGTTATTATTTTTTTTATTTATTTAGTTATTTTTAAAAAAGGAATTACTTCCTTTATATTACAATTATTTTATATTCAATAATATATATAATATATATATATATATATATATATATATATATATATATATATATATATATATTAGCTAGGATGGATTGGTCCTCATATTAATTATTTATGACATATTTATTTAATTGTCCTTTTTTATTTCATAACTTTTTGGATTATTTGTTTACATATATGTGAACAAACTCACACACCCACACACATGTACATACGTACACAAATATACATGCATACACACGTATACATACATATAAATGCACACACATACATACAAATTACACATACATTCATATAGACTGACTTATTTGTTACGTCATCTTCCTGCATTTTAATCCTTCTTACTATCGCATTTTATAGATAAACGTCGCAATAAACCTCTCTCATTCTCTTCCAATCTTGCCTCATGCCTGCTGCTCTTTCCCAAGTTACATCGCACTAGTAATCAATCTAAAATATTAATCTAAACCACCTAAAATCAGAAGGAGGTCTTACATCTAAAAACTAGTTTCACCATAATCCCTTTATCAATAGGGGTTGGTTTTAGTAATCGACTTGCCTCTTAGTAACTGTTTTAGAAAAGGAAATTTACATATCAGTGGGTTGATTGCACGACAACTTATCTTAAAACACTTCTAAAAACTATAAACATTAAACTATATGCTGTATCACAATTTTACCAATTTTCAGCTACTACTGAGAGTAGTAGAGTAAGCGCGACTTCGTATGCGAAGTCGCGTGTTCGGTGGCTTATTAGTTTCATAACCTAGATTTCATTGTGTTTCTAGAGACGAGCATCTCAAATGAAACGACGCTATTATCATAATGCTATTGGTGGTCAGCCATTCGAGCTTGTTGTGGCATTGCCTGATAGTTATGGTCTCAACAGGGTAGAGGCTGAGCTTGAAATCAGAGAGCTCACTCTAAAGGTAAGTTATCGGATGCAAGACAAGTAAATGTAATGTAATGCAAGGGGTAGTAACTTAGAATAATACTATATATAGAAGGAGCACTACTGATAACACGAAAGTCGGTTCACTGGTGCAACTAAGTAATGCTGCCACCCTAACAATATACAATTTTCTAAAAAAAAGTTGGCAATACTTCCGGTTGCTGAATTATTATGTTCTATTATTAATTAATGATTGATTATTCATAAAATACTAATATAAATATCGGTGCATTACAATATTTAAAGCATTTTATATTGTAGTTTAACGTATTTATTCAAATTATATATAATAAGTAGTCCTCGTCAACTAAATGTAGATTCTTGTATTCCAACACCCTTTTGCCATCTAAGACCAGTTTTATTAAATACTCAGCAGGTGTTTTAAGTTATTATATTTGTTCTTTACGATCTTTCTTCATTAATAGATATTTATGAAACATATTTGAAATAATGTTTTGTTGTCAGGTTGGCAGCATTACTTAGTTGCACCAGTCAACCGGCTTTCGTGGTATCAATGGAATTACATTGTGTTTACGGCACTGTGCTCCTTCTATATATAGTATTATTCTAAGGGTAGTAATAATAATGCAACATACCAAGGAGGTTAAAACCAGGGTTACACTTGCCAATTACTAAAGAGCTTACTTAGTTTTTTAGCAAGTAATGCAGAAGTATACTGAAAAATCGGGTACGGGGTACCTCGGAAATATTCCTCATCACATCGGATTCGCTACGCTTATCCTCCCTACTTCGGACTCGCTTCTCACGTCCTCAGAATATACAATTCGACAAATATATACTATAACACGTCTTCGGACTCGCTTAGCTCGTACTAAATACATCCGTTTCATTTCCAGTGGTTATCCATCCAGGCACTGACCACGCTCGATGCTGCTTAACTTTTTTGATTCAACAAAAATCTTATTGGATTTTTCAATAAGATATACTTATCGTATTGAAGCGAAACTTGGTGTACTTATTTATTACGTAAAGGTATACTTGTACACATTTCAGCTTAATTGGATTGAATTCCGATTTTTTTTTTTTTTTAAAAACGTACACAAGTCATTTGATAAATATCGAACTAAACCTAACAATGAGTTAAAACTAAGCAAATATATTATATGACTACATGCATGTCAAATCTCAAAACGATCGCAACATTTTTCTGCGTTTTATTTATTTTCGGATTTTTTGCTGATTCATTATTGTGGGTTAATGAGGTCGTAATTTTTTCGGATAGCACAACTATAGCTATAGAATAGTTTTTGTACAAAGTTTCAACTCTTTAGCATATATCAGGGGGCTATGATGATATACAGACAGACACATATACATACAGACCGACAACTTGGTTAAAATTACTCGGGAAGTCTTAAAAGTCTTAAAACCTGAAACCGATATGGTGATACCCCGGTGTCGGTTTTTTATGCAAACACAATACTTTTCTTACATTCCTACGGTTTGAACGTGGAAAAGTAATATAAACACAAATTTAGTACATATTTTTATAACGAAATCAGACATCGCTGTATCCAAACTTTCTCCATTGTCAAAAGCGTTTAACCCTAACTCTCATTGTTTCACATATTATACTCTGGCTATAAGTAATGAATTGTTCTTTTGATTGCAGGCTTTGTCACTGGCAAGAAAGTGACAGAATACTTCCGGGGAAGAAACTGGAAAGTTCATCCCGAATGGTACGTTACTTAAGTTAACATAGTACGTGAAGTTTACGAAAGAAATTAATTTGGTTTGGGCAACTGCAGAACTCTGCTAACAATCGAGTCACTAATAACTTCCTCGCGTTACTCTACCGCAATTTAATATACTCTCAATTTCTTAAAAGGATCCTTTAAGTAAAATTTGAAAGAAGCACCTGTTGAATATACAGGGTGTTTCATTAAAGTGTCCACCAGAAAAGGAGGTGATAGTACTCCTCAAAAAGGAACAAAAATGTCCTATAATACAACCCCGATCTCCAACCGTTTTCCCACAAGGTCAAATTTAATATTTTAAAAAAAATATTTGACCTCACATCATAAAATTGTTAATAGGGATTTAACTATTCAAGCTAGAAAGACGAAATTGGTATCATTAAAAAAATCATGTTTCATGCAAAATTTTGGGCAGTAGTTCCAAAATATTTGACATAGTTAGTAGTTTGTCCTTTAGAAATTTTACTCAGCTTTCTAATGATACCAATTTCGCCTTTCTAGCTTGAATAGTTTAATCCCTTATAACCTGACTCAAGGTGGGGCTTATCCTAACCGAGTACTAGTGGCTATAAATGTCCTAACTAGACCAGTGGAGGGGAGGTTCTTAGTACTAATATGAAAAACAATAAGTTTGATACAAAACAAATTAATCATATATTGTAGCGAATAAGACGCATAGGTATCTCGACTAACAATCATAAAAAAAAATATCAACAGTATACAAATAAGTTTTCTAATAACTAAGTGCGTGGAATAAATTGCAATTAGAATTCATTCAATTATTTAACAAGTAATAGAAGTTTAAATACACTTCCAAATTAATTTCTTAAATTAATAAATTATATAAACTAATATAAGACAGAATTAACTAGTTGCTTAAATTGACTATAGATAATTGACTAATTATATTAATAATCAATAAACATCTCAAATTAATAATTATTCTAAATTTATAACATATATTAATATTTAACAAATGTAGGAACTTAAATTTCATGCAAATGACTCAAATATCTTAAGACTAGATAAAGTAACAAGTAACATATATCTTATGGCTAACCTAAATTCTACATAAATCGATGACGTATCAGGCAACCAAAACCTTAAAAAAAATGATAATCTAAAGTAACTATCTAAATCTAACTGCCGCCGCAATTCCAACATGAATTAACGTAAAAGTTAAGTAATTGCCTAAGCAAATAAAATAATAAATAATATTCGTATAGTGGAGTACCACACAGAATTTATCGACTGACATATAGAAAAATTGATTACATAATATTATAAATAATCCCACAAATGGCGAACTTTGACTAGTACAGTAAATAATTATAATCCTAACATAATTATAATTAAAAGAGAAATAAATATAATAATAATAATTGGCAAATAACATAACAATCGTAGGCCTACTAAAATAAATCTAAATAATAAGACATAAAATATCAACCTAAAATACTCAGGCTTAGGTTGGCTGGTTCAAAGGGAAAAGGAAAGCTCGCAGTGGCGGCGCCGGTGATCGTAATTAAACATCCAATAATACAGACAGAAAAATAAGGCTACTTACGGCCATTATCACAAAATTTTAATAACAGTCCATTCTCCAACACAAACACATAAATAAGTCACTAACTTAACTCCAAACTTATAAAAAAAATAATTAAATTTAATTACAGGACCCTGGATCCGCTTATCGCCATTGAACGCCTTTCTTTTTCCTCCAGACCAACCAAAATTAGCTTAAAATATAAAATTTACGTAATAAATTCGGACAATAAATCATAAAAATTAAGTAAAAAATCGCATTAATTTACATATATTTCGTATTTCTTACAAACTAATAATAAATTCTTAACTCTAGAAGAAAAGTCAGATTTCCTTGGGAAAGTTTGCCACTGATTCGCCACTTCCCGGGAAATTCAAAATAAAACATAGATCTAGACGGGCGCAGGTCCAAACTGAAATAAAGGTGGCTGACCGTTCCTTACTCTAACCTCCACAGTAACCTGACCGGCTATAGCCTGGATTCGCCTTCATTGTTTATCCACATTGGCCGACGTAAACAAACCTCGAGAATAACCTTGCTACACAAGTTATTTCAAGCGACAGAAGTGGAAATCCATTAAACGATGTTAAGTTATCAAGTTTGTGAAGTGATACGGTGTGTTAGTGAAAGTTCGGAATACAGTGATAAGCATAACCTGCTCCTTCTGATGGAAGTAAACAAACCAGTGCGGAGTGTTCTAATGTAGGTTTGACTTGTAAAAGGTGGCATCAAGCTCGACGTAAGTTATTAGTGATAACTGGTAAATTCAAATACATTTACCAGTAGATAAAGGTTTCCAAATTGCTCTACGATGTCAAAATAACCTGGTACAGAACGTAAGGTACTGGTCCTAAAGTTTGCCTCATTACATCACCCTCCAATTCTAAGAGGGCAACCTCGATAAACGAGCTAACCTCGGGAATGATAATAGGGAAACGTCTTCACCCTAGCGAGGGCCGTCGCAGGGACTTTAAAGGAAAAGATCTTGTGGCCCATGATACCAAAGGAAAATATAAGGAAGGTAAGGAAAAGAATAGACCTGAGTAACTAAATGACTAACTAAAAGATAAGGTGATATAGTTAGATAGGACTGATATACATGATAATAGTGATGATAATTGACTAAACATACAAGAGATAGGTAGATAAATTTAAAATCCTAACCTAAAGTAAAGCTTAATTAACAGAAAAAAAAGGTAACTACAAAAATTATCAAAAAAAAAATTACAAGAAAAGCAAAACTAATCCGAGTTATCAGGTGGAACCCAAAGTTTTAAATCTTTGGTATGCCAGCGCCCTTCTTTCTTCCCGCCTTCACCTACTAACTCATATAATCTCGGTGAGATGACTTTAGTAACGGTGAAAGGACCGGTGAAATTAGGAGCTAACTTGGCAGAGAAGTTGGCAGCACCTGATGACAAAACATGATTTCTTCGCAGAACTTGATCTCCTACAACGAAAGTCTGGGGTCTTCTCCTAAGGTTGTAGTGATGGGCTTGTTTGTCACTCGCCTCCTTGAGGTTTTCAGAGACCAACTCCATGACTTCTTTTAACTTAGACAGACGACCTAACCATTCTTCCGTAGTCCTCGGCTGGATCTTGTCACTCTTCTCGATCTCTCCTAATATAGACTTAGGCTTAGGTGGATCTCGACCCATCAGAACGTAAGCCGGTGAAAACTTCGCTGAAGTGTGAACTGCGGTATTTAAAGCGAAACGGAACTGAACAAGGTACTGATCCCAGCTCTTATGATTCTTATCAACAAAAGAAGACATCATCGCCTTCAGCGACCGATTTACCCTTTCCACAGGATTAGCCTGAGGGTGATATGGAGGTGTCTTGACTAACTCCATGCCAAAATCTTTCGCTGCATCATTGATAACCTTATTGCTGAACTCAGTTCCATTATCGGTGAGAAGGTAACGAGGAGTTCCCCATCGGTAGATAATCAGGTTTTCTAACTCTCGGCGAACAGTCTCTGCATTAGCCTTGCGAACTGCCACCATCTCAACCCACTTAGAAAATAAATCTTGAAATACCAGAAGGTACTGGTTTCCTCTCGACGAAATCGGAAAAGGACCCATAAAATCCGCCGCAACTGTAACCCAAGGACCGTCAACAGAACGTTCACCAAATAACCCAGCAGTCTTCTGAGGACCGGACTTATGCAGTTGACAAGTAGCACACTTCTTACACATCTCCTTAACGTCCTTCCAAAGACCAGGCCAATAATATGAACTCGAAATTCGGTCATAGGTCCTTTGGACACCTTGATGGCCGCTTTCTGGACGACAATGATTTTCCTCGAAGACAGGGTTTCCTATTCTTAAGAGGCACGACTAATTTCCAACTCTCACCCGGAGAATCAATGCATTCGTCAAAACGGGTAGCATGATGGAAGTAAAGATGACCATTGCGAATACTCCAATCAGGGTGTCTCTCAGGATGTTCTTTAACTTTCTTCATCTTTGCCTTGTACCATTCATCGTCCTCATCCAACGTAACTGAAGCAACTCCTTGAAGTTCGGGAAGACGCGACATTGCATCTGGAACTACATTTAATTTACCTTTCCTATACTGAATATCAAAGTCGTGTTCTTGAAGTTCCAATGCCCAACGGGCGAGACGACCGGTCGGACTTTGCATCGACATAAGCCACTTTAAACTCTGATGGTCGGTAATTACCGTAAAATGGTAACCCTCCAGATATTGACGAAACTTACGGATGGCCCAGACGACAGCGAGACACTCTTTCTCGGTCGCTGAGTACCTTCTCTCCACATCTGACAAAGACCTACTGGCGAACGCGACAACTTTTTCCTGACCATCAATAACCTGAACTAATACAGCACCAAGACCAACATCACTAGCATCTGTTTGAAGCTGAAAAGGAACTGAAAAGTCCGGCAGTGTCAAAATGACAGCATCTGTAACGGCATCCTTCACACTCTGCATAGCTTTCTCCTGATCTTCACTCCAAGTCCACGAAATTTTCTTCTTAAGAAGACGAGTCAAAGGCTCTACTGTCGTACTAAACTCAGGTATGAACCTCCTATACCAGGATGCGATTCCGAGAAATCTCCTAACTTCTTTAATATTCCTAGGCACAGGATAAGATACAAGAGCATCAATTTTCTCGGGGTCGACCTTCAGGCCTTCCTCGTTAATCACGAAACCAAGGTATTTTAACTCCTTACGGCAGAAACAGCACTTGTCTGGGTTAATTGCCAAACCTGCTTTACGTAACCTTTCAAACACAATTCCAAGGAGTCGTAGATGTTCCTTAAACGTCGACGTAGCAATAACAATATCATCTAAATAGACCCAAACATACGGAGACAACTCTGGGCCAAACAGAGAATCTAAATAGGACTGGAACGTGTTGCTTGCTCCACAAAGTCCATAAGGCATCTTGACAAAACCAAAAGTTCCTCGACCAGGAACTGCAAACGCAGTGTATTGCTGACTGTTTTCGTCCATAGGAATCTGATGGTAGGCGTTGCGTAAATCAATGGTGGTCAGGTACCTGGCTCCTCGAAGTCCATCCATAATCGAAGACATGTTCGGAAGAGGGTAGAAAGTTTTCTTAGTAACGTTGTTAACCTTACGCATGTCGATACAGAAGCGATACTTTCCGTCCTTCTTCTTCACCATGACAATAGGATTGTTCCACGCACTACTCATCGGCTTGATAACACCCTCACTAAGCATCCTATCCACTTCAGCATTAATAGCTTCTTGAATTTTGGGCGAAACCGGGTAATTTTTCTGCCTAATAGGCGGACTGTCTCCTACATCAATAACGTGCTTGACACCCTTAGCTTCACCTGTGACCTCAGACAAACCAACTAACTGACTCGATAGAAAAGCGTCTAACTGCTTTTGCTCATCATCCGTCAAACCAGAAATACCACAAATAGAATTGGAGTCTGAAACGGAAGTTTCTAAAGACTCACCAACAAACAAAAAATCATACGGAGTATCCATCTGATCCTCGAAGTACCAACAGCTCTTGGCTGCGTTAATGACTACTCCGAAAGACCTCAGAAAATCAATACCTAGTAAACAAGGGACAGATAAAGATTCTAAGAAAAATGGTTTCAAAACAAGCTCCTTATTTTTCAAACCAAACTTGACATTAGGCAAAGACTGAACTCCGACCTTCGACCCATCTGCTAACGTAGCAGCCTTCTCCTGGACCGAAGACCCTGACTGAACATTACTCATAGCTAACGGACTTAAATAAGTTTTGTTGGAGCCCGTATCAACTAACGCTTTCACCTTAAAACCTTCCACTAAGACCTCGATAAATCCTCGACTATCTCCCTGGGAAACATTGGACAAAGAGTCGACAACCTGACTACTCTCTGAACAAGGGCGGTTTGGCTCTAAATGCTCTACGTTTGCCCTATCGTGAGCGGCCTTATTTAGTTTCCCGCAGAAGCGCACTTGGGACAATTGCTGGAATAAAAACCTTTTTTCCCACACCGATGACAAAATGGTCCCTTTCTAGATTGTGAACAATCCCTAAAAGCGTGCTCAGTACTCCCGCAATTCCAACATGTGAACTTCACTTTAGTGCTGACACCACCGGTTTCGGCACTCTGATTTACTGCGGCAGAACTGGTACTCTCACTAGGTTTCTTTTCCACTCTCGAAGACTTATCCATAGAGGACGTATCCATACTCCCAACAGAATGGTGAGGTTTCCCCGATTTTGATGATCCCGACGAAGAGGAGGACTTACTAAACTTAGGCTTGAACGCGGCTTCAGGAACAACTGACGACGCGGCATTAGGAGGAGGTTTGTACTCTTCCGCTTGCCTTGCGATGGATTCGTATTCGCGACAGCGTTCTAGCATATCCTTAAAACTCAAAATATCTGATCTGCGAACAAAAGGTTTGTAAGAAGGATGGAGGTTCCGATAGGCTCGATCAAGTTGGCTCTTAAGTGAAACACTATCATCTAGTCTACTAAACAATAACTGTAAAGCTAATAAATACTCGGAGGCTGGTTCACCTTTACCCTGAGTGCGGTTCCTAATTTCTTCACTGAGACGCTCCTGATAATCTGGATCTTGAAATTGACTCTTGAAGGCGTCAACAAAATCAGTCCAAGTCGATAACCACTCCTTGTTAAGGCGATACCAATGAAGAGGTGATCCTGACAAAAGTTGAGGTAGTCCTGATAATAATTCCTCATCATCTACTCCATAAGACTCCTTATACTCTTCAACCCTAAGAAGAAATTCATGAAGCGTAAGAGAACTCTCATTAGAGAACTTAAATCCCCACTTACGAATAACTTCCGCGCCACGAGGTCTGATAGACTCCCTAGAAGTCGACTGTCCTGCTCTGGCGGTTGACTGCTCACCATTATCCTCGTCACCTGACGGCATGGTTCTAAAAAGATTGATCCTACTATTAGTGTCAGAAACCGCAAATCGTAACCTTCTTCTAAGCTCTCTCCAAGTGCCGTTGGTCTGCAACCCTGAAGTAGCTAATATAAGTCGAAGTTCTCTCGTACTCAACCCGTTAATCCAAGCAGTAGGAGTCCTCAAGGATCCTTCTTCGTTATCTGACATAAACTACTCGTAATACAAAAAATATAAACTATAAATAAGGTACATACAACCAATAAACTTTTACGTAGAAAAAAGCCAGTGTTGGGCGCCAATTTATAACCTGACTCAAGGTGGGGCTTATCCTAACCCGAGTACTAGTGGCTATAAATGTCCTAACTAGACCAGTGGAGGTGGGGAGGTTCTTAGTACTAATATGAAAAACAATAAGTTTGATACAAAACAAATTAATCATATATTGTAGCGAATAAGACGCATAGGTATCTCGACTAACAATCATAAAAAAAAATATCAACAGTATACAAATAAGTTTTCTAATAACTAAGTGCGTGGAATAAATTGCAATTAGAATTCATTCAATTATTTAACAAGTAATAGAAGTTTAAATACACTTCCAAATTAATTTCTTAAATTAATAAATTATATAAACTAATATAAGACAGAATTAACTAGTTGCTTAAATTGACTATAGATAATTGACTAATTATATTAATAATCAATAAACATCTCAAATTAATAATTATTCTAAAATTTATAACATATATTAATATTTAACAAATGTAGGAACTTAAATTTCATGCAAATGACTCAAATATCTTAAGACTAGATAAAGTAACAAGTAACATATATCTTATGGCTAACCTAAATTCTACATAAATCGATGACGTATCAGGCAACCAAAACCTTAAAAAAAATGATAATCTAAAGTAACTATCTAAATCTAACTGCCGCCGCAATTCCAACATGAATTAACGTAAAAGTTAAGTAATTGCCTAAGCAAATAAAATAATAAATAATATTCGTATAGTGGAGTACCACACAGAATTTATCGACTGACATATAGAAAAATTGATTATATAATATTATAAATAATCCCACAAATGGCGAACTTTGACTAGTACAGTAAATAATTATAATCCTAACATAATTATAATTAAAAAGGAATAAATATAATAATAATAATTGGCAAATAACATAACAATCGTAGGCCTACTAAAATAAATCTAAATAATAAGACATAAAATATCAACCTAAAATACTCAGGCTTAGGTTGGCTGGTTCAAAGGGAAAAGGAAAGCTCGCAGTGGCGGCGCCGTGATCGTAATTAAACATCCAATAATACAGACAGAAAATAAGGCTACTTACGGCCATTATCACAAAATTTTAATAACAGTCCATCTCCAACACAAACACATAAATAAGTCACTAACTTAACTCCAAACTTATAAAAAAAAAATAATTAAATTTAATTACAGGACCCTGGATCCGCTTATCGCCATTGAACGCCTTTCTTTTTCCTCCAGACCAACCAAAATTAGCTTAAAATATAAAATTTACGTAATAAATTCGGACAATAAATCATAAAATTAAATTCATCAATCGCATTAATTTACATATATTTCGTATTTCTTACAAACTAATAATAAATTCTTAACTCTAGAAGAAAAGTCAGATTTCCTTGGGAAAGTTTGCCACTGATTCGCCACTTCCCGGGAAATTCAAAATAAAACATAGATCTAGACGGGCGCAGGTCCAAACTGAAATAAAGGTGGCTGACCGTTCCTTACTCTAACCTCCACAGTAACCTGACCGGCTATAGCCTGGATTCGCCTTCATTGTTTATCCACATTGGCCGACGTAAACAAACCTCGAGAATAACCTTGCTACACAAGTTATTTCAAGCGACAGAAGTGGAAATCCATTAAACGATGTTAAGTTATCAAGTTTGTGAAGTGATACGGTGTGTTAGTGAAAGTTCGGAATACAGTGATAAGCATAACCTGCTCCTTCTGATGGAAGTAAACAAACCAGTGCGGAGTGTTCTAATGTAGGTTTGACTTGTAAAAGGTGGCATCAAGCTCGACGTAAGTTATTAGTGATAACTGGTAAATTCAAATACATTTACCAGTAGATAAAGGTTTCCAAATTGCTCTACAATGTCAAAATAACCTGGTACAGAACGTAAGGTACTGGTCCTAAAGTTTGCCTCATTACACCCTATTAACAATTTTATGATGTGAGGTCAAATATTTTTTTATAATATTAAATTTGACCTTGTGGGAAAACGGTTGGAGATCGGGCTCTATATTATAGGACATTTTTTGTTCCTTTTGAGGAGTACTATCACCTCCTTTTCTGGTGGACACTTTATATGAAACACCCTGTATATAGGGGTTTTTTGGTTCTACGTATTCAGTAACTTGAGTGGCGGTGGATGTTAGGTGTGCGAAGAAGAGTTTTTGAGTGTTCAAAATTTGAAGTAGCTTTATTTTTTCTTGATTACGTAAATATTTTTATTGTTTCAGGTTCTACTGCAAATACCGATATGGGAATGAACATAATTTTGAAACCCCGGAAGAAGAGTTTTATCACTTTCTGAACAGGTCAGCTCAGGTGGGGTGGAAGTGGCCATTAAAACGAAGCGAAGCTCCACCTGATCATATGTGTTAGTAAATGTATTATTTCTTTTCAGCATAATACAGTATGCACATAATTAGCGATGATTCCCGACTATAGAGTATTAGAATATAAATATAGTTGACGTATAAGTGACATTAATGTTTGTGACATAAACCCTTTTTCGCGTACAAAGGTAATTCTAATTAGTTAGACGTCTGTGATCAGAAATAGAATGACTATAGGAACTATAGGTTGTCAACCTTTTATTTAAATATCAATGACAGATCAGACTGATAATTCTGTAACATCTTACAGAATCATTAATTTTGATTCAAATCTTACTTCCACAACTTTAATGCCCCAGTCAGGTTTTAAGTTCCTTATTAGGGTTTCGAAGATACTTTTCGTAACCCTAATACTTCGTGCCTGCCTATCCGATTTCACATCTCCCAAACTACTAAAGCTAGGCAGTTAAAATTTGGTGCACAATGTATATAACTATTTCATCCAACAAAAGGAAAATATATCTAACTATTAAGGATGCGCATTTTTCGATTTATAAGCAAATGAAATATAAGTAAATTTCAAAAAATATATATTTTTTGAAACAATCGAATGGGTTTTGAATTCTACAGTCTATCGTTTAGTTTGAAAATCTTGACAGGTCAGTTTAGACACCACTGATTCTTAAAAAAAACCCTGCAAGAAGGGAGCGGGAAAAAACCATGTACACAAATCAGGTTATTTTAACCGTATTTTCTTGGCGATGTTTTTTTACATATCTTTTGTGTAGTTTTATTTTAAAATATCATTTTTAAGATTCATTTGAAAGTAGTTTTCAAAACGATGTAATCGAAAGAAGAACCACAAAGAATGTGAACGATTGCCAGGAAGAAGGTTTTTTCCCTACAGCGGTTATTGTGGTAGGGATTTTTTTTCTCTTTTTAAGTGAGAGGTTGGCAGCGGCTTCTCTGATTGGTCAATCTCTAAAATACTTATGACCTTGGGGATTTTTAAACTAAACGATAGACTGTAGGTATCGATGGGTAAAACCACATATATGTATCACTTGTTAAGAATGGTGGCTACTACACTCCTTAAAGATGTAAAAAACCACCAAAAATTTGTGGTTCTAACTAACTTGTAAAGAGTAGTCCTAAAAATACAAAACAACTGTCTAAAAAAGCTCTTCATTGACTATTAAAATTTATTGCATTGGTTAATATAGTACTTTCAAAATTGCAAGTATTTTTTGACATAATTTCAAACTAGTGGGTACTACACCCCTGAAACATTTTAAAAACCACTACAAATATTGGTAAGGCGAGCGAAACGAGCCCAGTAATATTAAGTTAAGTCATTATTCTTGGCTCTAAAATTTTGTGGTGTAAACTCTTTTATCATCTTTGCTTTAAAGTAGACACAAAGAAACACATAAAGGCGAGCAAAGCGAGCCCTAGAATATTAAGTTATGTCGTTATTCTAGGCTCTAAAATTTTGTAATGTAAAACACTCACATATAGGCGAGCGAAACGTGGCCTAGACTTTTATGTAGTATCTCTTGTATAGGCTCAAAAACTATACATTGACAAAAAGACATATAAAGGTAAGCGTAGTGAGCTGTAGTACTGTTTGTTTATTTTTAACCTATGCTCTAAAACTAGGTTAACAAACTGGTATTTGCCTTATTTAACTTTAAAAGAATATTAATAAATGATATTTTGGTTATTACCAAATGTCAAAAATCTGAAACCCTAACAAATGCTTAACAACCAAGAACTTTTACGGCTTTTTATCCTATAATTTTCTTGTAATGGGATCTAATAAGCAGAAAATTTTCCTTCCCTAGTAGTAGTAGTAAAATGGGAGGGGAGTGGTAGTAGCTACCAGGCAAGTAGGCCACGTTGTTGGGCCCTTTTCGCCAGCTCCCTAAGAAAGTGTTCTACTCCTTTTAATTTTAAGTGTAGGTATATTTAATCTAATCAAGACAGAAGAGCAGTGAATTTCTATGGTTCCTGTCATGATTTTTTCAAGCAATCATACATATTTTCACTGACTCTTATAGTCTAGTGAAAACTAGGAAAAACGCATGCCCTCGCTGTTAAACCAAACTCCTATTAACTGTTAAACCTAACTCACTTTAAACTATAAGGCAGACACACTATAGTATTATAATGAATCAACTATGAGGGTCCTAAATTTTGCCTATACCCTTATATTTTCATTTAGGGTAAGGAATCATTAACGAGTACCTGACATCGCACAGGCTCGAGACCACCGGCTTTACGTCCCTTCTGAAGAACGTGGTACGCAGAATTTTTATCCCTCTCATAAAAATCCCAGAGGCCCGTGCTGGGATTGAACCCATGACTAAATAAACTCGAAAGTTTAAAGTCCATTCTCTGTATTGGCCGCGTACCTTAACAACAACACCACGGGTGACTCCCTTCCTTCCCTACTAAAACAATTAGTTAATTTTTCCTTTATGAAGTTCGCTAAAAATAGGTTTCGAAATAGGTTTGCTTTCGATTACACAGGAAGACGCCCATGGAAAATTTCACGGATTAACACTCACTTCAATTCCAACACAATGTTACATTACAATTTTATACGTAATGAATCCATCATCCATTAGGTGGATGATCTTAGGATTCACTGGTAAATCTTAGGATTTACTGGTAAATCTTAGAATTTACTAGTAAATCATAGTATTTACTGGTAAATTTTAGGATTTACTGGTAAATCATAGTATTTATTAGTAAATTTTAGGATTTACTGGTAAATCTTAGGATTTACTGGTAAATCTTAGGATTTAATGGTAAAATCTAGCTTTAATTACTGCAATTGGTAAAAGAAATTATCGGTACTTTGAAACTGTTGCTCTCTTACCAGATTCGCTTATCCCCGCCTCTTATAGGATCGCTTTGCTCGTCATCAGACAATAAATAAATCCGTTTTTCCCAACGGGCACCCATCCACGTACTCACAACAATAACCGTGTATTTATACAAATCGTATTGCCATGAAACTATGGTAGTTTGTTATATAAAGTGATACATTCGTGACAAATGACTCGATTGGTCATTTTTTTAATACTTTTTTAAAAATATACATATCGTTCTATAAAAGTTGAATGCTTATTATAACTTAAGGTGATACAGACACGCAGAGAGATAAATAAGTAAAAAGCACTCAGAAGGTCTGAAACTCCTAAAACATACGATTTAAGGAAATCTCGATTAGGAATATATAGTGCCAAAACATGACTTTTCCTCCATACCAACGGCATAAAAGAGGAGAGGTTAAAAATTGTGTTTCGGACTGAAGGTCTGCGAAACAGTGACCTTGAGTGGTCAGTGCTTTTTTATTACTTCGTTCACACGCGGGGTTTGGCAGGTGGTTCAATCTCGTGTTCAACCCCTCAGGCAGTTTTAATGTAAAACTCATTTCAATGTTATAAATACCGTGTGAACAGTTGGGGATCAACCCCCAAGAGGGTTGATCACGAAGTTGAACCACCAGCCGAACCCCGCGTATGAACAAAGTATTTGTTTGGATCAATACGTGACGCTTTTGACCCTCTGGCTTGGGTCACCTACTTCTTTACTTCTACCAAATTAAGTCTCCAGTCCAGTGGATTGTTATTGAAATATTGGTTGCAATATTATAATTCCACCCGTATCTGTTTTATACAAACTTAGATAATTTTGGATAACACAAATCCAGTTTTAAGTACTTTGTGTGTTTACTAGCTTTATTTGTTTAATGAAGGAGTTAGGAAGAAGTAAATATCTTGTATTATTCCCACGTAAAGGTGAAAATGTAAATATTTATGACAATTTCGGAATTATACAAAATTTATATACATATACTCACAGTGACACAAATACAACAAGATAAGCGACTAGGTCTAAAAAATAAATCACTTTTTACTCTTCCTCATTTATACCGTATGTATATAGGAAAAGTATTGTGTTTGCAATAAAATCCGAAACCGGGATGTCACCGGAATTATCCGTTTCAGGCGTTTATAAGGCCTTCTGAGTGGTTTTTGTAAAGTTGTCTGTCTGTATGTGTGTGTGTGTGTGAGTTGAAATTTTTACAAAAATCAGTATACCGATTTAGTTGGGCTATTCGGAAAATATTTTTTATGATGTCATTAACCCGCAATAAACGCTAAAAAAAGGATGCGATCGGATTGAAATTTGGCACGCATGTGACTATGTATAAGACTAACATATGTGCCAAGTTTCATCTCATTATCCGCATTAGTTCAACTTTTATTGCATAACTTGTGTACGTTTTTTAAATAATTGTAAAAAATGGTCTAATTGAGTTGAAATTTGATGAAAGTGTATATTATTACCTAATAAATAAGTACACTACGTTTCAATCGTTTCAATACGACAAGTATATCCATGATTTTTGTTCGATCATAAAAATTAAGGAGCATTGAGCGTGGCCAGTGCTGTACGGGAGATCGCTGAGAATAATATGGATGCATTTACCATCTGAAGACGAGCGAACCGAGTCAAAAGGCATGTTGCAGTATAAATTTGGTGAACTGCATTTCTAAAGGCCGAGGGAAGCGAGTCCGAAGCAGAGAAGATGAGCGTAGCGAATACGATGTAATGAGGAAAAGTTCCGAGGTACCCCGTACCCCATTTTTTTATTTGTGTACCACTCATAATGTATCACTTTTTACTAGTATAAGATACGTGAAAAGTGCAAAAAAATGAGCAATGAGCTCAAATAGGTTTATTTGGGCTCAATAATACAGCAGGGAATCCTACACAACCGCAATATAGTAATAAATGTCTAAATCGGCTTCAATAATAGTTTAAAATCAAGAATACATACGTAATTGATGAAAAGATTATTAATAACCTAACGTAGGTTTAAAACAGTGCTGTGTTTTTATACAATGTGAGCGATTCGAATGCAGGGGGCGCATCAAGTCTTGCATAAGCGAATATCACCTCAACGTTAGCATTCATGGGCTATTGATCTCATAGAAAATAAGAAACCGTTTTGAAAAGGTTATTTGTGAATGAATTAGTTAGGTTATCAAAACTTAAAATTACATTCATATATAATATATCAGAACTTAAAAAGGTTGTATTTACCGCAAGTTGAAGAAGCAATCGAAGAATCAGCTACCGTCGATACTTGCTGTTGGATATAAATATCCCTGGACCGGTTTCGGCATAACGCCATCATCAGCAGGCGGGGCAACACTCGAGCTCTCAACTAATTAAGTTAAATCAGTGATTAACTTCTAGATGAGCACGACGAGCCCTCTAAAGATAAGGGAGAAAGTAGGAAAGGGTTTTTAAAGGGTATGTGTACTGAGGGAATGTCAGTACACATTCCCTATTTAAACCCTCTCCTACTTTCTCCCTTATCTTTAGAGGGCTCGTCGTGCTCATTGAGACTAGAAGTTAATCACTTCTAGTAAAAGTTAATTGCTTTTTATGATTAAAAAGCAAAAATATTAAAATCTAATTTGTATCTTGCAAAATATTGTGACACGTAAGAGAGTTGTTGTCTCGATTTGGTGAGGTAATGGCTCAGCTTTCACTAGTAATCGTACTATATCGCAAAGTATAGGTTGTACTTAAATTTACTTAAGTACAACTATATATATATATATATATATATATATATATATATTATATATATATATATATATATATATATATATATATATATATATATATATATATATATATATATATATATATATATATATAGTTGTACTTAAGTAAATTTAAGTACAACCTATACTTTGCGATATAGTACGATTACTAGTGAAAGCTGTGCCATTACCTCACCAAATCGAGACAACATTAAGGCCCGTATTCAGAATGATCAAAAGTTTCAAAAAAATCTCTCCTAGGTTCTTCCTAGGTTGTTCCTAGGTTGTTCCTAGCTTTTTCCTAGCTTCTTCCTAGCTTTAGTGTCCATTTTAGAACATTTTTAACCGTCCCTAGGGCTAGGAAGAGATCTCTCCTAGGTTTCTCCTAGCCTTTTCCTAACTTTGCACCTTAAATTCTAGGAAAAGGCTAGGAAAAAGCTAGGAACAACCTAGGAAGATCCAAGGTAGGTAGAGAGGTACCTTAAATCGTCCCTAGATTGTCTCTAGTCATTTTTGTTCTATTTTAATAATTGTTTTTGAGCTTAAAACCCGTTTTGGGTAAACAAGAGTGGTTCAGGGCGAAATTTTTTGGTTGTCACCCCCTTATAAATTTTGGGGGTGCTGACCCCAAAAAGTCAATTTTTTTTTTATTGCTCCAAACAACTTCTTTTGACCTGAAACGGATTTCGAGCTGATAAAACAATTTTTTTGGTCGGCTCCCCTTATACATTTTGGGGGTGCTGCCCCCAAAAAGTCTATTTTTTTTATTGCTCCAAACAACTTCTTTTGACCTGAAACGGATTTTGAGGCAATAAAAAAAATTTTTTGGTCGGTTACCCCTTAAATTTTTGGGGTGCTGCCCCAAAAAAAATCAAAAATTTGTTTTATTGCTCCAAACAAATTCTATTGACCTGAAACGGATTTTGAGCCATTAAAAATTTTTTTTTTGTTGGCTCCCCTTTTAATTTTGGGGGGTGTTGCCCCCAAAAAGTCTAATTTTTTTTATTGCTCCAAACAACTTCTTTTGACCTGAAACGGATTTTGAGGCAATAAAAAAAATTTTTTGGTCGGTTACCCCTTATAAATTTTGGGGGTGCTGCCCCAAAAAAATCAAAAAATTTGTTTTATTGCTCCAAACAATTCTATTGACCTGAAACGGATTTTGAGCCATTAAAAATTTTTTTTGGTTGGCTCCCCCTTTTAAATTTTGGGGGGTGTTGCCCCCAAAAAAATCAAAAATTTTGTTTTATTGCTCCAAACAACTTCTTTTGACCTGAAACGGATATTGCGCCAGTAAAAAATGTTTTTTTTGGACAGGTCCCCTTATAAATTTTGGGGGTACCACCCCCAGGAAAATTACAAAAAAATTACCGGAATTTAATTTTATTAGTATCAAATGTTCAGAATATGACGCAAAGGTTTGCTCCAATATAATCTAAAGTTACTGTAAAAAATCACATATTATGGTAATATGATGACCATACATACCAGACGATTAACAACATAATAATTGGGTATTCAAACTTCCAGTTGTCAACTTAGTGGGGTTGTAACGAATTTTATCGCGATAGCTCCATACGAAGCTGAGTTAATCAAAGTGATGTATTAATGAAATGCACCAATGCAGGGTGAAATGCACCACCCTGTATATCTTCTTCATGAGCACTATGTTAATCGTCGCGAAAGTGTGACGCCACAAAATACATATTGGCTCATATCAAAACAAAATGAAACAAAGGATCCTATTATTTATTTTTTGTGATCCTAAAGTGACCAATAGCATTGCTTTATTATGTAAACAAAGAAACGTTCTTCCGTGCAACAAAACGTAACTTCCGTGACGTATTTATATTTGATATGGTCGATTATATACCCGAAGCAAAGTTTTTTACATTCCATTTACATTTTTTAATTTTTTGTTAAGCTATAACAAATGTTTTTTCCCTAAGCAATAGGCTTATGAATACTATAAAAATACACACAGTTCACGACGTAAAGAAAATCGTGATCTCTACGTTCACAAACGTATGAACTCAGAGATGTTTAATGCTGATTTGATTAGAAAGATCATAACGGGGAGTAAGCATTGTTTACATTTGTTGGTAGAGTAAACATTATACTTATTGATGTATCTCCCCATTAAAATGTGGGATTCAAAACTCTGCCTTAACGTGGTAGTATTGTATATTCCCATCTAGAATGAAGTAGAGCTGTTAACTGTTTTGAAAATCCCCGTTTTGAGCGACCGCCTTCTTGATTGCTAACCTTGCAATAAATGCTATCAAATATTATAAATGGAAAGTATCATAAACTTGATGAAACCTTATAGAAAATAAATAAATAATATTAGTGCTGAGTATATTTTATTGAGTATTATAATTATTACTGGAAAGATCTAAACTAAACTAAATAATTACGGGTAAATTGGCTAACTTATAAAGGTAAACAAGACTGAAAAGTATATTATACAGTTTGTTTGTTTTGTGTAGTTTTTAAACTGTTCACAATATCAACCGCTTTTAAAAGGCCAAAAACGAACTAATTGCTACGTAAACTAATTTGACTTTACGTGATATGACTTTATAGATCAGTGTGAAAAATGGAAGTACCAACTGTAGGGTTTATACAACCCTATAATATGATGATTTATTTATGTCAAATATAATAATTTCTCCTATAAAACTTACAATTCAAAAATGTAGCACCCATACACTCTACGAAAGTTTAACCTGTCTTTATTATCACTAAATGTTATTGTAAAAACATTTAAATAGTACATTGATGACATATAATGATTTCTTCATAAGTGAAAATAAAATGCAAATCATTCTCTAGTTTCAAACCTTCACTGGGTCAAGTCACGCACTTTCACATTAGATATACTTTAAAATAATCGGCAACTATAAATAAGTTTGTTGTCATTACAAATTCACGTATTTTAAGGGAGTTTATTCTGTGCCAGGTTTGTTTACAAATCATTTGTTTATTTTTGTAGAATATCTCAATATTATTAGTTTTACAGTTCTCTACTAGGTAGCGCTAGTTGTCAAAAAATGTCTGTTTACGTAAAATTGAGGTTCAAATTATTGTAAAGATAATTAATAAAATTAAGTTATAATTAACTCTAATGTAAGTTTTTATTCTATTTTTGTTATATTTACGTTTAGCACGAATAAATTTACGTAAAATCATTCCTAGGGTTGATTTTTTAAAAGCTAGGAGAAGGCTAGGAAGAAGCTAGGAAGAAGCTAGGAACAACCTAGGAGAGATTTCAAAAACTGATTCTGAATACCGCTAGGCCTAGGAGAAAGCTAGGAACAACCTAGGAGAAGGCTAGGAACAACCTAGGAGAGATTTTTTTAAAATGATTCTGAATACGGGCCTAACTCTCTGACGTGTAACAATATTTTGCAAGATACAAATTAGATTTTAATATTTTTGCTTTTTGATCACCAATAATTTCGATTGCAACTTTTCATTAAAAACGCCCTCAAACAAGAATCAAGGACGGGATACAATTTGAATCTCATGATTTATTAGTTATATCTATATCGATTGAAATAAATAGAATTATTTTATTTAAATATTTAGCGTGTAATATTCATCTAGGTATATTATTTTTTGTAATTTATCTTTATATTTTATATATTTCTATTCTGTTTATTTTATTTTCCCTTATACTTATATTTATACTTTTTCTTTTTCTACATTAAACTTTTTTTACATATCTTTGTACTTTATATAATTATTCTTTTTTTATTGTCATTTATATTTATTGGTTCATCATTTTATATTTTTTATATATTTTTTCCAAATTGTTTATACTTATCATTTATTTTCTTAAATTTTGAAGAAGCTATTTCTTTTCCACAGCAAACTCAAGCAAAAGTGATAAAATGGACAAAGCATCCTACTTATGTGAGTAATTAGGAGTTTAAAAAAAATTAAAAAAATTAATTAAAAAAATTGAGTGATCTGCAACACATAATTTTGTCATGTTATGATAATATAAAATATTTAAAGACGCACTAAAAAAAATGTTCTATTTATTTATTTATTTATTTAGAAACTAGCACTAATAATGTCTATAGCACAAATCACATTTAGTGCATGAACAAATTGTCATGATTAGGTATATGATTTTTAATGAAATGAGATAGCTTCCATGTTATTGCATGATATTGTTTTTATTTTTATACTTAGTTTTCTTTAATATATTTTTACTTTTCCCCGTTTATACCGCAGGTATACAGGAAAAGTATAGTGTTTGCAAAAATATCTGAAACCGGGAATTCACAGGAATTATACGCTTTTAATGTTTTTAAGGCCTCCTGAGTAGTTTTCATAAAGTTGTCTAACTGCTTAGAATAATACTATATATAGAAGGAGCACAGGACCGTAAACACAATGTAATTCCACTGATAACACGAAAGCCGGTTGACTGGTGCACTTAAGTAATGCTGCCAACCTGACAACAAAACATTATTTTAAATATGTTTCATAAATATCTATTAATGAAAAAAGATCGTAAAGAACAAATATAATAACTTAAAACACCTGCTGAGTATTTAATAAGACCGGTCTTAGATGGTAAAGGATAGCGGAATACAAGAATCTACATTTAGTTGACGAGGACTACTTTTAATATAATTTGAATAAATACGTTAATCTACATTTTAAAATGCTTTAAATATTGTAATGCACCGATATTTATATTAGTATTTTATAAATAATCAATCATTAATTAATAAAAAACATAATAATTCAGCAACCGGTTGTATTGCCAACTTTATTTTTAGAAAATTGTATATTGTTAGGGTGGCAGCATTACTTAAGTGCACCAGTGAATCGCCTTTCGTGTTATCAGTAGTGCTTTTTCTAAATATAGTATTATTCTAAGCATGACTGAATGTTTGTCTGTTATCGTATCTCAGTGTAATTATGTTAGAGTGTTGAAAACTTGGTACAAAAATCTATCTTCAGGTCTAGTTTTTCTATCCGGATATTATTTTTTTTACGTCATAAACCCGTAATAATTACTTAGCAAAATATCGAATATTTTTTTTACGTCATAAACCCGTAATAATTACTTAGCAAAATATCGAATATTTTTTTACGTCATAAACCCGTAATAATTACTTAGCAAAATATCGAATATTTTTTTACGTCATAAACCCGTAATAATTATTACGCAAAATATCGAAAATTCATAAAAAACGCCGAATTTTTTCGATCTGTTTGAAATTTGACACGCGTTGAATTTGACGTGTAGTCGTGCGTTTGTTCAATTCTTATCAAACGAGTTGTATACGCCTTTTAAAAAATTGTAAAAAGTTGAAATTTGATACAATCATATTCCGTTCTGTAATAAATAAGCATACCAAGTGTCTTTTCAATCCGACAAGTATATCTGCGGTTTTCGTTGGATTGAAAAAGTTAAGGAGAATCAAGCGAGATCAGTGCCGGGAATAAATCATAAGTGCTTAGTTTTATCTCATTATCAGCATTTGTTTAAACTTTATCGAAAAAAAATTAGAATGTGGGAATAAAATTCAATAGAGCTGAAATTCATACAAGTGTATCCCTATACGTAATAAATAAGTATACTAATCCCATTTGAATACGACTAGCATATCTATGGTGATTGTTGGATCATAAATGTTAAGCAGAATCGAGCGAGGTCAGTGCCTGGAAGGGTGACCGCTGGGAATAAAACTAATGTAATAAATAACCGATGACGAGCGAAGCGAGTACGAAGTAGGATAGGTAAGCGAAACAAATTCGATGCGGTGTGGAAAAGTTCCGAGGTACCCAGTGTCCGATTTTTTAATATGACAAAAACTGCCCAAAATATTAAGTCTCAACAATTTTTCTTATGATGAGTTAAGGTATTAGCTTATATAAAAATTTTGAACGAGCATAATTTCCTAACAAGGGAGGTAAATTATCTGAGTCTATATTAAAAGCTCAATTTTAGGGCCCCAACTATTAAGTTGGAGACCTGCAATTAGGTACCCTCGCTAGGTAAAAACCCTTAAGAGACTAATAGACCCTACATGTATCCACGTAAAGTTTTGCAGCCATTAGTAAGGCTTTTTTTATTTACTAAATTTTTAAACTATATATATATATATATATATATATATATATATATATATATATATATATATATATATATAATATATATAATATATATATATATATATATATATATATATAAATAAAAAATAGGAAAAATAATCTAGATTTCTGTGTTTTATAGTTAAATATAATCAAACAGTAAAATAAAAAAAAGGAAGACGTAAACAAAAGATGAAGATTACAATTCCAAAACAGTTAGTAAAAATAATGTCGGAATGACATCAAAATTAAGAAAATAAAAACTTACTTGGATATTTGAAAAAAATAGATGTTGAAACAAGATTACAACCTAAACATAAACAAAAACGATAATTAAAAACAATGAAAAATTACAATTATTAAAAAATTAACAAAATTTAAATAAACAAAACATAAACATAAACAAAAAAATAAACAAGCACAAAAAACAAGAGTAAATTGTAAATAATAACACAGTATAAAATAGTAGTAAATAATAAACATATTCTGCCAAATTAGTATGGACTTGGGGTTGAATAATAACTTTGGTGATCTGATTTTAATGAATACGACCTTTTTTAAATTATAGCAGCTTCAACAAATTATTTCGTATTTCTACCGACAAAGATAATGTGTCAAATATAGAGATAAACAAGATCATAGATAACATAAGGAATAAGGATTTCTCTCTCACACAGATATAGGAGATGACATTGTATACACTGCACTTACTTAAACACAATACCTTAAAATAGTGTGTATAGGAGATTTATCTCCAGACGGTGTATAATGTAAAGTTTATTGACTAGTTTTTTTAGGGAGTAAAGAAGCACTTTTTATTCCAAGCATTTTTTATTCTTGGGAATAAAACGTGTTTCCTATTATTGGGTTATTAAAGCCAATTATATCAATTTTTAAGGGGAGTGGTATTTTCTAGATTTATACACGTGACCACATTTTTTTTAAATTTTTCCGGGAATGGCACCCCTAAAATTTAAGGGGGACCCGACCAAAAAAACTAATTTTTGGTTCAAAATCCGTTTCAGGTCAAAAGAAGTTGTTTGGAGCAATAATTTATTTATTTTTTTTTTGGAGGTAGCACTCCCAAAATTTATAAGTGGTCCGACCCAAAAAAAAAAAAAAATAAAATGCAAAAAAACCTAATTAATAAAATCAACGTCTGGAGATAAAATCTTTTATGCGCCTTGGGAGTAAAATACTATTTTTCTCTCTCAATTACCTCCTTCGACTTCGCCTCGGAAGTAAATAGACATAACTCCCTCAGCTTTTCCTCAGGAGCTAAACACATAAAGCCCTCGGCTTCGCCTCGGGAGTTAAATACTTTGGTTCCCTCGGCTTATTACCTCGATAAATTTATATCTCTTCGGCTTTATCGATGAGCTGATAAAGTTACAGTGTAACAAAATTAACGAAACTTAGATGTTTTTATGTTGTACATACATATTGCTTGCAATAGATGTGAATTTCTTTGATGTCAGTGTAACTGACGCGTAGTTGGAATTTACTAAAGTAATATAAAACCAAGTAGAGAAACAAATGCGATTTCCGTCAGACATAGCATGTAGTTATCATTTTGTCCACCAGGGAGTTGGCTCACATGTTTCCTATAGGCGCGGGCATTTTTTTTTTTTATTTGTACATTTTAGTATAAATTAAACGGCTAATTAACCTTTCTTTAATTCTTCTTTAATTAGTACATTTTAACGAGTGATATTTGATTTTTCCCCTTCAAATATTCAAATATTAATCTTAATTAGTAATTTAAAACTTTAGCCTAAAATTTTTGAATGTAATAAAACCTATCATAACTTTAAGTTATATTTAAGGCAATACATTGTCCACTGTATGTGTTTCAAAATCTTAATAAAAACATTTGGTTTACCTTGACTATAGTTTCTCTTTTTCTTTAACTAAATTATTATAACAATTATTTTACACAATTTAATACAAAATGATTAAGTTATCACGCACATATTGAAGTAAAAAGCACGATAAAAAGTAATCAGGGTTGCCAATAAAATTAAGTAAAAAAACGTAAATCTTAAAAAACTCATGCGCAGTTATACCAATTTTAGCTATTTTTTTTATTTTTGAGCCTGCTATCAGCTGATGAGGCATGTCTATTTTTTTTACACAGGTTAGTATAGGAGTTTCCCTACTTGGTTTATATATTACTTTAGTATGTATGTTGTGTTACAAGTTTATAGTGATTAATAGTTAATGTGTATCATGTCTATATAATTTTCTTCTGTGATTGTGATGCACATTGGAGGTTCTGGTATCTAGTCACGTCGAACAGATTGAATTACTAAGTGGTCAAACGACGGTTGTTAGAAAAATAGTATAAGGGACATTATAGAGAAGTGATTTGCACCAAGAAAAGCGCAAAATGAAGAAAGCGCCAGCGTTAATCTTTGTTAGGATTACAGAGACTCATTACAACACTAGAACTAGAACTAGAGCCTGACAGAGAAGACTTCTTTAATTTACTGCCTCCATTTATTTTTACTTTTTCTTATTTTTACCGTTTTTTTTGTTTCATATGTAGGAAAAGTATTGTGTTTGCGAAAGATCCGAAACCGAGATGAAACCGTAATTATCCGTTTCAGGTGTTTTAAGGCCTCCCAGTGTGGTTTTCGCAAAGTTGTCTGTCTGTATGTGTGTGTGTCTGTTATCATCTTAGCGCCCAGTGTATTTATGGTAGAGAGTTGAAATTTTGTACGAAAATCAGTCTACTACTGTAGTTCAATCAAAGAATGTTTCCGTGTTTTAATCATTTTCGAAATTTTTGCTATGTAACTGACGTCATAAAAAACGAATATTTTTCCGGATAGGACGACTAGACCTACCTTGATTTTTGTACCAAGTTTCAACTCTCTAACATAAATGTACTAGGAGATACGATGATAACAGACTCACGCACACACATATACAGATAGAAAACTTTCTTTAAACCACTCAGTAGGTTTTCAAAACTCCTGAAACGAATAATTCAGGCGAAATTCCTGTATTGGATTTTCTCGTGAAAACAATGCTTTTTATATATTCCAATGTTATAAATGAGGAAAAGTAAAAAAATAGTATAGATATTTGTTTTTCTAATAAGCAAATTTTCTCGCAAAATATTATGAAAATTAGCAAATTAGAGGGAACAATTAGTGGTGGTACGAATTTCAGTAAAGTAAAAACAACTATTATCCTGTATGAGCTAAAATACTGACAATTGAAAATTACCTTTTTTTGGGAACTTGAGATTTTCTTGATATCAGTTGACAAATGTTTTTTTTTTTTATATCAATTTCTTATATTGTTTTAGGTGACCGAAGATTATTTCAATCCTTAGTTTACGACGCTGAAGTAACGGAATGGTTTTCAGACAATTTCAGCAGCTTATCAGCTGAAGAAAAGGGGTAAATGCTTTTAAATAATATTTCAGTTTATTTTACCAAATGTGGTTACTTCACAAATTTTATAAAACTAACTAGCCGTTTAACTGCAATATAAAATTGTATGAAATTTATAACACAATATGACCTTCCACTTTTTAAAGTCACAACTGCACCTAATATCATATCGCATTCACAGTGTAAAGAAATAAATTATTTGTTATTCAACGTGCTTTACTATCAAAACTTTTTTTCTGAAAAATTATAACTGCTATATCGAGATTTTTCTGAGCTGGATGTTCGGTAAAAAATATCCGTTGTGTCGTTACTTTTGAACAGTAGCGAAACCAAAAACAAAAGGTTTGTTGTTCGGCGTCTTCCGCCCACAATAGTGTTCCGCTGGAGACCGTTTAGATGAGATTTTTTAAGGTCAGCTTATTCTTTTGGGAATATCATCTTGATAATGCATAGTCATGGCAAGGACTTAAGTCTTGATCTATAAAATCCCATTGACTTTTGACTTGGGCCTTTTGTATTCTTGATATTAACCAGTGGACTATTAATGCCGACTCTGTGATCCAGGTGGTTAAAGCGATTGTACTGTAACCTTTGACAACTCAGGGGTACGCATCCCAGGTTACACTCTCAGAGTACACTAAATTATTATTCCAGTAAATTTCCGCAAACTTAAGATAACTATTAAGTTCTCGTAACACTTAAGAAGAACTTAAGTTATCGGACCTAACGGTGGCCACTACCACCTGAGCTAGTTTTCGCGGGGTTCATCCCATCCCTGATGATCTGTAAGGCTCTAAACGGGCATTACTTCCAATAAACCGGTGATCAACGTCTACGAACTCGGTTTGGGTTCATAAATCCCTTGTCTTGTGTAAGGGAAAGGGAAGAACTTAAAAAAGTTAGAAAAGACTGGCCCGAAAGTAAGGCTCAATTCTTCATTAAACCACCAAACTACCAAGCATTAAACACACTTTTTCTTTAATTGGATATAGCAGTTAACACAATTTAGCGACTTTTCATCAGAAAATTACGCTTATGAAGTTGTTCGGATGACAGATTTCAATGCCTCCTCTCTTCAAAAATAATTAGTTCCACCACCATATTTTGTTTTCTTCACCAACATTATTGTTTTCGAGTAAATAATAGAGAATTTTCCACTAGTGGATGGTAAAACACGTTATACACTATTAGTCCGGACCTGAAAAAACGTGACTCATTCTGTACTAATTGAAACCAATTGTGTTAGAAATCATACCGTAAACGATTAAGAAAACTCATTGTCCATCCAGAGTAGAGCCCTTCGTATGATGGCGCATGCTCAAAATTTTAAGAACTCGCACAAATTTCAGGTTTCTTGAAATAAGTGGTTCCCTGTTGGTCAAGTGCACAATTTGAAGAGAACATTTTTAAAGTTTATATCATTTTTAATAAATCCAGTGTTTGTTCATCAAAATCGGATAACTTCAACCAAAGTTATGGCATTGGTGAAACTAACAAAAATGGTTAATTCTTGAAAAGTCAGTGAATTTCCTTAAAAAAAGCTTTGGTTTGAGCATTTTAAGTCGTTTTGAAAATGCCATGACTTGGTCGTGGTTATTCAATTTATTGGACATTTGATTGGCTTTATTTTCAAGTTCTGCACACGACTAACAAGATACAACTTATTTCATTAAACCTAAAATTTGAGCGATTTTATAAAGTTTTAAGCGTGTGCAATCATATGAAGACCCCCAACACTGGATAGACTATGTTTTTCTTCATCATTCACAATAATTAAATTTTTCGAGAAAATGTTGTTTAAAGCAGTACAAAATAAGACACGTTTTATAGGTCTGGTGTATTAAAGTTGACAAATAATAAATAACTGATGTATGGCGGTAGTTAACTGATGTATGGCGGTAGTTAACTGATGTATAGCGTTAGTTAACTGATGTAATATGTATAATTTTTTTTATAGTTGTTATGCTCCAAGGATCAAATATTTACAAATGTATTAATTTAGTAATTGAACGTGTAACATTTTTAAGGTAGCTAGAAGATAATTTTGTACAGTTTAATCTTTATTACCGAGGAAAATGCCATAGTTTATAAACAACATAATGAAATTGTCTGGCCCAGTACTGATGAACGGTTGAATGGAATCTGATTAGATTGAAGACATTGTGCTAAATTATTATTATTTTAGCAATAGTAAATAAATTAATAATAACGATCGATATATAATTGTCAATTATATCGAGACTATCAATTGTAAATAGCTGTAACTATTTACACAGGAATAAACGTTTAATAAACGAAGGAATCAATAAGAATGTTTAACTCATACATAGTTTAAAATGTCATAAGCCGGCCTACTTCATCTCTACTAAAGATGTTAAATATTAGTTTATCTCTAAAATATCTATTTTGAAATTATTGGAGCAGGCTCTATTTGGTACAATGCGAGAGATTGAGTAAAGAGATTCCAAGAGTGAGTGGTTTTGAAAAAGATAACTTCACCCCTGAACAATAAGTCTTCTTTTAGGCCTTAATGAGACGCTCTAACAGCTGCATTTTTGTTAAACAAAATATACAAATACATTCCATGATTTGTATATTTTGAAACATCGGAAATACAAGAAATAGGTCAAATCTAAGTTATCTAAATTAAGATTTACTTAATTTAAGATTATCCTGACGTCATACTTCTTTCATCTACAAAAATTTCAAAACCTGGGCTAGCACTGGCATTGATTAAAAATATCGTTTCTTGCTCCAGTTTTCATGTTTTTATGTGATTTAATCTATTGATTTGTTGTTATTTTCATTTCATTGCATGATTTTACCCACGGTAACTAAATTCTGTTATTATCTTGCTGCATTTGTAGCCCTATCGCTAAATTGATGGCATTGTTATCGAGGTAAAGTAAAAAATAATTTTACCACATGTATTTAGGTTTGAAAAAATTTACGTCTTTATACTTCATAAAAATTATTGATGAAGTTCATCATTCATTGTGAACAAAAATACATTTTTCAGTTATAAGAGAAGGATGCAACCTTACCTGTGATAAGGGCCTTTTTAAATAGTACAAAGAAATTTTGAACAACTCACTTGTTCTTGGCTTGTTTATACCCAATAAAAATACAATGTAAGAAAAAATGCGAGTCTATGGTATATCTTGTAGTTTTCAATCGCTGGGCTCTGATTAGTTCTCGCCATTCCCGCCAATAATTCGTAGTAGGAACGCACTGCTTTAAACTAACGCCAAAATAAATAGCCCTATTTTAAATGAGAACAGTTACTAGGCGTTTCGTTCTACTAATAAAGTATTATTCTAATGATTATACAAAAGTTTTAGGAGATCAGTATCACTTTATAAATAAATATACATTCCTTTAAAATATATTTTAAAAAATAAATAATTTTATTTAAATTTATTCACATTTATATTTCACGAAAGTGTGAACAAATCTTATGAAATCAGAGTATAACCTGACCATTCAGTGTTGCTAAGTCTATAACTAGAAAACATATTGTATTTACAAACGGCCCTGGAAATACAACCATTTTTCGACTCAAATATTGCGCCGGACGCAGAAAACTACAAGATATACACAATGTAATTGCCACCGTCTAAAAAATGCTTAATACATCCTCATCAATTTTGGCTTCCTATTAGTTAGTCACATTCTTAAATACTTTTATATTTTGTACACAACGTACTCAAAAATGAATCATGGCCATCGTAAGTTTCATGGATTAAAGAATAAGTCATCCACAAAGGACAAAAGAAGAGTTTTTTTCTCCAGTTCTCGTTATCCTTGTCATCTAACAACGTTTTTATTTCTGAGGGAAATAAATTATATTTAAGTTCAACATTTGACAACCGACTTTACCTCAATACATGACTATATTAAATTGATTTTTTATGGTATGATGACACATGCATAACTAAGAACTTGAACGTTTATGAAACTATTTAGACCATTTTAAAGACAATAGAATTGCGATGAACTAATAATTTATTGTCATTACCATGTGGTCAAAAAAAAAAAGATTGCTACAATAATAAAAGCTAACTTTAGTTTAATCTGTAAATTTTAGAAAACATATTTGTGTTAAATTTTACTATAATAATGTAACAGTCAGCCATTTTAATTAAATCGATGAACAGTTAAATTAAAAAAAGTTAGGTTAGATATGAGCATCTTATTTAAAAATTCAGTTTCGACTCCTACAAAATGTCGTTAATAGCTTTTGTTCAGCGTCCAGTCCGTTTAAAGTTTTAAAGTAAATACCTATTATACGATTCGAGTGATCCATCCTTGGACAAAACGATAGACGAAAGAAAATATAATGATCTCAAAGTAGCTTGGAGCCCCTAATTACCTCAATACCAGGACTGGAATTCTAATTAATTATACAGGGCGGACCTAAAATCCCCCCATAAATTTTTAACCGTTAGACATAAATTGATGAAACTTGGAGTAACTTGACATGGAAAAGGTATAGTTATAACTTCGGATGTCCGAGGCAACACTGGATTTTGCGAAAATATAGAAAAAAGTAAATTGGAAGGTATACTTTTTTTAACTTTAGAATAAATACAGAGACTGCTATTTTGTCGAAAATAATTACTCAAAAGGTAAAAATTTTAACTTTTTATCTAAAAAAAGTTTGACATTTTAATTCAAAATTGAAGCTCAAGTATTGACATTAGAAAGAATTTGCCAAGAATAAAAATGCCTTATTTTTGTTTTGGATTTAGAACTCAAATCATTTATTATATTTTCAATTTAAAAAAATAAATCCAGTGTTACTATTTTTCTTAAAACTAGCAGCATTAGTAACTATAAATATCAAAGAATGAGGATAAGGTAATGAATGATTTGTTTTGTTAAGCTTAGAAAAAAAATTTCTATTGTGCTACTTTCCTTATTGTGTGTAATTGTGTTAAAAATAAATTTTATATTACGACCCACTTGAACTAAAATTAGACCAAGGTCGTAACATAAGTAAAGAAAAAAACTATACCCCTCCTACCCAAATTATTATGGACAGAAAACGATATTTCCATTTTAAACAAGAACTAGACAATTATCTTAAAATAAAACTAAAAACACAATTAAAAATATAGAAGAGTTATTTGGTCTGATAAAGAAGGCGTCAGAAAAAGGTGAGAGTGGTGGGAAAATAAAAATATTTCAAGAAGAAACAACCTTGGTATGATCATGAATGTTGGAAATTAAGGGCTAAAGTGTATGCAAGCTTAGGACTGTTCAGTAAAACTGGAGCTGATAGGGCAAGAATAGCTTATGTGGAAACAAAAACCAATTATAAAAGATACAGAAAAACAAAAAATTAGAACATTTAGCAGAAGCAGCTCTATGTTTAGTAAACACTGGGGACTCTAAAAAATTATAGTGGCTAGGAGGAAATTTCAAAAAAGGTTGCAGGCAAATAAATGTGATAGAATGCCCAATGAATGATTGGGTTGATTATTTTAAAAACTCTTAAATCCACAACGAATGGCAGGACCGTTTTTGTGTGTGGAACCGTTTTATGGTATAGATTACTTAGATAAAAAACTTTAGCAAGAAGCAAAAGATAAGAACACTGTACTGACCGCGACTTGCAGGATTTAATAGAAATGCGGGTTAGATTTAAGACTGAGTAACTTTATTTCTATAATAACTTATTTAGAGGTAACAAACCACCAGAAAAATTTGAACAAGCCGTTATATTTCCAATTTTTAGGAAAGAAGACAATACTGATCCAAAATCTACCGAGGTATCTCCTTTATGAATGTTGGGACAAAATTTAACGCCAGTCTCATTTTAAATCGTCCTAAGGAGTGGGTCTATGAAGAAAATATTCTGAAAGAATGTCAAGCGGGTTACATGCCCGGATATAGTGCGATGTCGTTCAAAAGGGGAAAGAAAAATATTTATGCGTTTTTCTCTTCGGCTTTTGACACAATCTTTAGACCAGGCTTGTTTTATAAGTTAGGATGTTTAGGTTTGACACAAACTATTCTAACTGATTTAAGAAGTATGTATCAGATACAAAATCTGCAGTGTGGCGGCATGACGGAACCTCAGTCATCTTTGAAAACAATATGGGGCTGAAACAGGGCTGCCTGGAATGTGCCCATTTATTTGCCGTTTTCATTAATGACGTCATATAATGCGTAGGTGGAGGTTTAAGTATTAACACGAAATTTGAGTTTTCCTATATTGTGATGACTTGGTAATAAATATTATGTGATAAACCTTTTATACTAGGAAAAATTATACAAGCATTGGAAAGGTACTGAGATATATGTAACCAAAGAGTTAATACGGCTAAGTCTAAGGTAAGGTAGGTTTTTTAGGAATGGAGAAGGTAGAGGATTAAGCCTGGATATATGAAGCAGGAAATATAGAAGTGGTATCTGAATATCAATATTTAGGAGTATTTGGAGTACTAAACATACAGAAGAAAACATAAGAGTAACAAGGGTCGGTTTAAATGTAACATGGAAGAAGTTTATGATATCGAATGATATTAATATAGAAAGCAAAGTAAAGCTGTGACTCGTACTATGCTTAGTTATGGTGTTGAAATCTATGGTTTCAATAAATATGATCAGTTGGAGAGGTGCTTGCGCTTATTTTGGAAAAAAACTGAAGGGGAGTCGCTGCTTCTACACCAACTATATGATCAGTTTAAATACTGGAAAAGAGTCAATGTTTAGTCATACCAATGAGTATAGTATTGGAAAATAGTAACCTGATTTTGTAAATTGAAAATCTAATTAATTAATTGCAATTTTAAGTCAAAGTGCCCAATATTTACACTTAGGGTACTAATTTTTGCCAAAATGAAGGTCTGCCAAAATGGGAAAATGTTTTGTTATTCTTCATCCATAGACCCAAAAAAAAAAAAATATATATATATATATATATATTATATATATATATTATATATATATATATATATTCGCAAGTCCGGTGTTGCCACGAACATCTAAAGTTAACTAAACCACAAAAATGTTCCAAAAAAAACTACACGAAAGTCGATCCATTTGTTTATGTCTAACGGTTCAAAATTTTAGAGGTGGGGAAATTTTTGGTCTACCATGTATAATATTATATTTACACGCTGGATCCATATCAGAAGGTAGCGAGTAAATGAGACGTTTAGTCTCATTTCATTTCGAATCGGGCAGGCAATGGCTCCCGTACGATAAATACTGGGTGGCTATTAGTGTTGGATTCTGATAAAAATACTTATAAATCACTCAGGAGAGTTTTGAGCAACCTTACCCTCATAGGAGCAATAGCCTTTGCTGGTAAGTCATTGCTTGATTAGATATGAAATGAGACAAATGGAAATTCCGCTCAGATTTCAATATCCATTGCTCATACCTACCTACCCATAGAGATATATTACTAGAGAGGCTCTATTGATTGAATTTAGAAACATCAGAAAAGTAACCTGACTACATTCGATTATCAAAATAATCAAATAAACAGAACAAAAATACAGTAATTAATATAGTAGATCATTTATAATACAAATCAAAGCACAAACAATGTGCGGAAAGTCGAAAACAATGGATGTATTAAAACCTTAACTCGCTCTTGGAGGAGGTTTCAATGAGGTTACACAGAGCCCCTGAGAGCCCCAAAAAGATGTTTTAGGTCTTTCAATGGTTTGAATAGGTTATGCCTCCTCTTGTATATACTCTATGTACCTACCTATCTAGGCTTAGGTTTGTTTATGTAATTAATTGTACATATTTTGTTTTCTCACTCATTTGCTTTTTACCATGATATGGTTTGGTAAGTCATTTTGGGTTTAAAAAAAACATTTTTCCTTAATAAGATTATTGATACAGGTGGAGATATGGTATGTATTTATGTACAACAGTTGATATTTGGTTTCAAAATTATTTAGCCAATTTCTAGAGGAAAAATGAGCAAATATACTGAGGGGTGACTCATTGATGAAGAATAAATAAATAAATAATTAATATTATATATATATATATATATTATATATATATATATATATATATATAATATATATATATATATATATATATATATTATATATATATATATATATATATATATAATATATTATATTATATATATATATATTATATACACATATTTTTTATGCATGTTCGAATTACTCATGTTTTTTTTCGTATCTAGATAAATCTTGGTTCAAAACTTAATATCCATAAATTTTTAAGTAAATCGATTAATCGATCAATGCAAGTACACAGGGGCGGACTGGCCATTAAGGCGAGGTAACAGCCCTGCTTGGGCCTCTCGGCCAAAAAATAAACTTAAAGAAAAAACAACGAAAATAAAGAAATGATTAACTTATTCAAGCTTTTGAGGAGGGATAGGTCCAATGATATTTGATATATTCATAACAAAAGAGTTACAGGGGCTTAATACTCTAAGGGCCTAAAAAGCCCCTAGAGACAAATGTTTTTTACGTACACTAATGTTTTTAAAAGTATTCCTAATCTGTTACCTAAATTTAAGTCCTTTAGAAAATTTTTTTGATCCAGTTAAGTTTAGCAAAAATTATGATCTCTGATAATATAAACAGAATTAGAGATAAACTTAAGGCAAACCGTTTTACTAAGTTAAAAATGCGGGAATATTTAGTTATATTTGAAAATCATCCTGTGCTTCGTTTTTAAAAAAATTATTATTTGGTTGCTCAGCAAGCCAAATGCAATAAAAATAGCTAGACTAACCTGCCATTAAGGGGGGGGGGTGTGAGTTCGCCCCTAGTTGATTACGAACAAAGTGGTCTCGTGAGCTTCCTAAGGTTTGAAACCCCTGCCATATCCAAGCTTTGCTCCGTCTGTACTGGCATATTCAATTTATCGGATAATTTTGTGTTTCTATCTTCTTTTTGTCGCGTTTAAACTACTCAACTATGCGACTCTAAGAGCGGTTACGTCATCTTTCGAATCAAAAAATTGTAACAATCACATTGTTTTATTTTCCTTTGGAAATTTGCTAAAAAAACAACTCCAAGCAAAAATTCTGGCGCGGTGTCCACATGCCAGGCGAATTTTTAGCAATACGAGCTTAACAATCTTTTCTTACTTATGTTTTCGGTTTATGCTTTATAACTTGGGCAGTTACTCGATTATCAAGCACTACTCATTTTTTCTATGTTTTTAAAGGAAATGCGCATAATTATCCTGTAGGTTAAGCATAACTAGGTCTCTAAAATTGGTAGTGCACACATTATTTTTAAAGCTCAGTTAGTGTTTATCTTTAAAGGTTTTAGCGCATTTATTTAATAAATACAGATAAATTAATTAGGAGTAGTGCTTGATAATTAAGCAACTGCTCAAGTTATAAAGCATAAACCGGAAACATAAGCAAAAAATGAATTGCTAAGCACGGAAACACGCATCCAAAGGACATAAGCTCAACATGCGAACCACCACGACAGAATTATTTTGTAGTTATAAACTTACAGATAGCAAATAAAACGATAAAAAATTATCGTCCTCGCCAGAATTTGAACCCAGTTACTCTTGGCTCCCACTTCCAGAGTATTCCTTCGATAGTATGGCTAAAAATATGAACTTTTTAGCTTTTGCGATTTCTATTCCTACTGATTAGAAGTATCCAACAAGTTAATCCAATTTCTATCCCCAATGGAAGTGGATTAAGGTTGAATTATACCCATTTTTTGGTTCAGTTGTCCTGGGTCCAAACTATTGGTCGAATTAAAAAAGTTCTTAATGTGAAAACGTCTTATTTTTAAGCCTCATACTAGAAATATTTAGTGTTCTAACTAAGCTGGTGATCCTGTATCGTTTAAAAATTAGTTCCAAATTTACAATTGATTTACTCATTATATTGATACTATTACTTTAGTATAATTATTTATGATATATATTGATACTAACTTTTTTATGTATTAGAAAACTTATGTTTTTCTTCAATATTGTTTAGACAGGACATGAGACAGCGATTTGGTCTTACTTTGGTTTTCATGGCAACCAGAAGTGGTCTAACGAGGTGGCAAGATATTAGTTTAGCTAATGAATTCGAAGAAAAACTTACACCGTAAGCTTTAAAAAGATTTACTTGAATTTCACGTTATTAAGTCCAATGTCTAAAGTAACCTTTGCATCAGACAGGAAACCACTAACATTGAAGGCAGCAATCAGTAAACATTCCAGCGAAAGAATCAATAAATATTTCGAAGAAAAATTTCTTAAATTTATTGAGGAAGCATCTTAAAAAAACATTTGTTAAACGTTTTTATGTAAAAATCTCCAGGTGCAACAACCATTGGACTTTCATGGATCAACAACTTAGCATTTTAATAAGGGATACAATTCATGAAATGATCCAACTTTATAATAACTGAGGAATGACCAGAATTATTGGGGTTGAAAACGGTTCTGTGAAAAAACGGAGAATTCTTTGGTCATAAAGTACTTTTAATGGGGGATCGCCTATAACAACCATTTGGTTAAGTCGGCAGCAGGGAAACGTGTTTTTCCATACATTTTTGTAATAAAGATCAGCAAAGATGAAATATTTGCTTCCCGAATTATGTAGTCACCCCCCACATGTATATCCCCATGATTTAATACTCGAACTGAAAACGTAAAAGCGAGAGGCAATATAAATCTCAACAATCTAATCAACAATATTAGAGGTCCATAAGCATGATATCGTGTTCAAAAATCTTTAGCCTGATGATTACGATAGCAGGCATTTATTTTATTCTTTAATAAATATAATTTGATTTTTTTGTGTAGGCACTTCAGTGAGAAAAATAATAAAGCTATTGATGAAATTTGGTACAAGAGAGCTGTAGAATACTATGGAACAGATCCTAATGCTTTCGTCTATTCCGTTCCTTTTAAAGCAGGTACTAGTTTTACAAACAATTATTCGATGTACAAATATTTCACTAACATTCAAATAGAGTATTTGCATTTTTCCAAAAAAAAGTTTGCTCATAAATGATTAAATGGTTTAAGAAGAAAATATTAAGCTGAAAATATTATTTTATTTATTTTAAATAGTCGAAATAAGCATTTAAAGAAGAGAAGAGAGGAATGGGTGAGGGAGTGGGTGGAAAACGGAAAGTTCTAAAGGTTGGGTCGTTTAAGGTACAGAGTTAAAGGAGTTTTAGTAAGAAATATCGGTCAAAAGTTGCTTACAGTTCAATAGAATGTAAAGAAGACTGAAACAAACAATTCCGTGTTCCAGGTAATACAATGCCTAAGGAACGTGACAGTCATCTTGTTGACAGTATAGAATAACTCTTATGAGTGTTGCTCTAGTGATATTGTACTACACGGCGGTATTCTTACGTCTGACGTCACACCAAATTATATTAAAAGTAATCCTCGTCAACTAAATGTAGATTCTCCTTTCCGCTACTTTCGTCATCTAAGACCGATTTATTAAATACCTAGCACGCTTTTTAAGTTATTATATTTGTTAAAAATATTTCTCATTAATGGATATTAATGACACATATTTAAAATAATGTTTTGTTGTTAGGGTGGTACCCCTACTTAAGACCACCAGTCAACCGGCTTTCGTGTTATCAGTAGAATTATTGTGTTACGGTCCAATGATCCTTATATATTAGTATTATTCTAAGGTTCACCACACTTTCTGAAGAAAAACTATTTGATAAGTCTCCAAGCCAAAAAAACTTGAAAAAACCCTTGGAAAACTCTTTCCAAGGGCCTACTTTATAGGGGAATTTTCCTATTTCAAAGTTCACTAAAATCATTAAACTTCACTAAACTGTCGTAGCTTATGTCTTTAATTATTCACTATTATAATTATTTGTTTTAGGGGAAGATAACGACGGTAGTAAACAGCGTCCCATGCCATATTCATACAGAAGTTCTAGAAGTGCTCCAGCAGCAGTTGTCGGGTTTCAATTTCAACATACTGCCCTTCACGCTCGTTTTATGAACATCACAACATCGGTATTAAACTTATATTACCATTAAGCTAAACGTGAAATTCGCCATACCAAGTCATTGGCCATACCAAGTGAAATTGGCAAACCAAGTCGCCTCCGTTGACTCAAATGTTCAGTGTGACAAACGGCCACTGGAGCAAATACCCAACTCCTAGTTTGTCAAAACGATTCATTACACATTCATTCATTACACACACATTCATTACACACAATCATAAAGGCAATGGAAACTGAGAAGCCAAATGAGATGTCAATAAAGAAGATTCAAAAATTTAACTAGTTTGTTTCTAGTTTGCTTCTAATCTAACTAGTTTGTTTGTGACACTGAACATTTGCGTCAACGGAGGCGACTCCAAACCTACCTCTTCATTACATTTTTGTGAGAATAATTATAACTTTGGAGTGTTTTTTCCCAGTATATTTTGATGTCTTTCATAACATTTAAATAATCTATGTATTCATTTACTAACTGCTTCTTAAGAAAGTGCTATAATACAGTCACGTTAACTCTCTCTGTTAATGGTTTTCCTCTCAATTGGGAGAGGAAGCAAAAGCATATCGCATAGGCAGACAAAACTCCTATTTAACTTATGATTAAAAAATTAGCTACCGTCGACACTTGCTGTTGGATAAGAATATCCCTGGACCGGTTTCGGTCAGGAGATATTCAGAGGGCTCCAGACTCACACACCTGACTTCTCAGAGTCACGGCCTTGACTCAGTACACATTCCCTATTTAAACCCTCTCCTACTTTCTCCCTTATCTTCAGAGGGCTTGTCGTGCTCATTGACACTAGTTGACACAAGTTGTTCACTGATTTAACTTTATTTGTTGAGAGCTCGAGTGTTGCTCCGCCTGCTGATCATGGCGTTATGCCGAAACCGGTCCAGGGATATTTATATCCAACAGCAATTATCGACGGTAGCTGATTCTTCGATTGCTTCTTCAACTTGCGGTGTAAACAACCTTTTTAATTTTCTCGTACTATGTTAACTTAAGTAACGTACCGTTCGGGATGAACTTTCCCAGTTTCTTCCCCGGAAGTATTCTGTCACTTTCATGCCAGTGACAAAGCCTGCAATCAAAAGAACAATTCATTACTTATATCTAGAATATAATATGTGAAACAATGAGTGTTAGGGTTAAACGATTTTGACAATGTTAAATTTTTTAATTTTAACTTATGATATTCAGATAGAGTTGAATAGAATGATATTTAGTTGAATAGAGAATAAAAGCTAGAACAATATAAAATGTTTTTCTATTTAACCGACCCCACCGTTTTCCCCACCACCGTAGACTACTCAATGTTTAAATTTGTATATCGTATTAATTACTTTATAAATTAATTAAAATCTATAATAAGTCAATAGTTTATGTATTTAATGTATTTCCATAAAGTCACAGCTTCAATAGAAATGTTTGAATTAACTTGTCGTAGATAAATATGTAAAAGGGATGGAAGATTTTTACTCTCCTATTATCTTCCCAAGAAGAGCTTCAGGAGTCAAATTAATTCTTATGTTATTAATTTGTTGGCCGTCTCCGTGGCCGAGGTCGTTAGAGCGTTAGTCTTTAAACTGACCTCTGACATCCACGGAGGTCTGGGGTTCGCATCCCAGGTTACGCTCTCAGTTTATAGAAGATTATTGTTTAGATAAATTATTGCCAACTTTAGAATACACTTTGAGCGTAAAGGTTGCTACTTCCACCCGAGGTGGTTCCCGCAGGGGTTATCCCTGATGAGCCGCAAGGCTCTAAACGGGCATTATTATTATTAATTTGTTGTTTATCTTACCATACCTTAACAATATAAAAGATTAAATATCTTGGACTAATATTCAATATATAATTAAGACTGATGAAGACTGCAGCCCTAAAATAAATATTAATTTATGTCATATGATACTACCGAGTTTTGCAAAGCATGAATAGTTGACACAATATAATTGTGCGAGAGAGACCTAGGAAATGTAAGGCATTCAGGCTCTGTCGGCGCCCTGATGAGTTAGACGTAACGAAACAGAGTGGGACATGACTTTATGTCGAACCATCGAAAAATGCCGAATGATGGAACAGTTCCCAGGTGTAGCATTACCTTTTGCTAATTACATTTCCTAGGTGTCTCTCGCACAATTATATAGTGTCAAATATTAATTTATTTAATAATCACGTGTCTAAGCATAAAATAAAATAAAAAGCATAAAATAAGAACAAAATTTATTTTCGCTAACCACAAAGCGAAACTTTGTGATTATTAAATAAATAAATATTTATTATAAGACTGCAGTCTTCATTAATCTTAATTATATACCTTTGCATTATGATTAATCTTAATGTATTTAATTAAAGTGTGATAAACCCCCATGTGAAGTGACGTGCCATTTGGACGATCTTGAGTGCTACATTCTAGACAACAACGGTTATGTCGTTGTATCCGAAAACAGGGACAACACAGGAATGTTTTTTGGAGAAATTAACGGTGGAGTGATGAAATTACTTGTATCAGATGGCATTTACAAACCTATAGTTATATATGATTATCAAGCTGTGTGCTTTGAACAAGTTCCTGATAACAACAACTCCTGCAGAATGTTTACGGTAAGGAGCACCTACTTTTATCAATTTAAAGTCTTTCAGTATTAAACAATAATAATAATTCTTTATTCACATCATAAGAAAGTGATACAAAATATTACAACATAATTGATACAAAGAAAATTTTTACAACTAGGTACATAAAAACGTAATTTGATGTGATGAGCCCCCGTAAGTAAGGAACTACTTGAGTGAGGGCTCAGCTCTATTTGTCTCTAAATTAAAATATAAGGAAAAAAATATAATCATATACCATTTGATCCTACTGAGTTTTGCAAATCATGAATAATTGATGCAATCTCGCACAATCCGTCTAATCATGAATGGATTAGGTTCTAGATTAAGTTGAGGTTTTAGATGGAATCGTTAGAAATAAGGACTATGAAGGTCCGGGTTATGAATAAAGGAGATGAAACGTAAAGTCGATTTTGCCATATAACAAATTGAGAACAAAAAAAAACATCAATGAATGCAAAACACACAAAATACGCAAGCTTGCAATCATTACATTAACTGCGCAGCTCCTAATTTTAGAGGTAAACTTACCTCCCGAAGGTTTCCTATTGTTTTGCTTATTGAGAAGGTTATAAACAAGTAGAAAAAAGTAATATTCTTTCCTTTTTATCAGTTTTTATTTTAATTGACCTAACAAGCACTAAAGGTCTAAAATCACGACTAACTGAAGACGATAAGCACAGAAGGAAGTTAAGGAGCAAACTCGACTAATCCTTGTTACATAATATGCGTGTTACATAATTTCTCTCCTACATACGTCCATAGGATCAGGAAAATTCCTTAATGCATATCATCCCCTTTATTCAAGATCGTCGTGTAATGTGGGCCATTTTCTGTAAATCTTTACATGTCAAAGTCAATAGGCAATTGCACAATTATACAAAAGATTTTAAAATGCGTTTCAATGTATTATTATGAAACCCGTATCGATTGAGATGTAAATAAAGACCTTAGGACCTCACTGAGGTTGCACACAGTAAAATGCCTTAACTATCTTAAACTAAGAATCAAATGCTTAAATGTAAATCAGATTACAGTTAAATATTTGGGCGCTAGGTTTGGCTACAGAAAACGTAACGTTGAACGCATTTCTTTAAATTGTAGATTTCCAACCCTGATGTCTTAAAACATGTGAATTCCAACTTTTAGTTCACACGTATTTTATTAACAATAGGGTTCAGGACATTTATACAGTCGATTTTATTACTCCCTCCATGTCCCCAACCTCATCATTAATATTTGCCAAAAAGAGTTCGAGAAAATACAATAACATTGCAAGTGGGCAATTTTCGATACAGATTCAGACGACTGAAGATATCTACCTACGTTAAGACAAAAAAAATGGGTACAGGGTACCTCGAAACATTTCCTCATAACATCGGATTCGCTACGCTCATCCCCCCCCCTGCTTCGGACTTGTTTCTCCCGTCTCAAATAGTAAATGTATCCGTTTCATTCTCAGCGGTTGAAACGAATGACTGCTACAGCACGTGCATACAGCACTGACCACAATCAATGCTGCTTAAACTTTTATGATCCAACAAAAATCATGGATATACTTGTCCATTTATTACGTTAATTATTACGTAAAGGTATTATACTGGTACTAAATTTCATCTCAATTAGATTGTATTCCAATTTTTTAAAAAACGTACCCAAGTCATTCGATAAAAATTGAACTAAAGCTGATAATGAGATGAAACTTGATACATATGTTATTCTATTACACGGCCACATGTATTTTTCAAAATTTTTGCTGAGTCATAATTTTTTGAAAAGCTCAATTGCAGCGTATATAGATTTTTTACAAAGTTTCAAATCTCTAACATTAATACCCCACGAGCTGTATACGATGATAACAGACACACACTCACATATTCAGACATAGTCTTAAAACACCTGAAACGGATTATTCCATATATTGGTCACACTACGTAATTCCACCACGACGCCTATGCGAATTTTTTCTAAAGAAAATTCGCTAAAAGTAACTTGCAGTACAATGTAACCACTGATGCCCTTAATTAGCTTTTACGAAACTACACATAGATGTATATATAAACAAATTTTTCAATATGTACAAAGTTTTTCATTAATTATTTTTTCAATTTAATTAATTTTCTTTATAGCCGATTAGTTACATAAGTTGGATGATAAATTGGTTCTTTGGAAGACTTATATGGATAATTGGACAGACTCACTTTAACTGGCTCTTGGGATATGGAAATCCAATTGAAACTTTTGATGAAGGTAAGTAATAAGTAAAGAGTGTATATTTTTGACACATACCTTTACCATTGAGATATATTACTAGAGAGGCTCTAGGTTAAATTTTGAAACATCAAAAAAGTATTCTGACCATCTCGCTAATAAATACAATCAAATAATCAGTACCAACTTTCAGTAACTTATACAGTAGAGCGTTAAAAACTAAAATCACAATACAAGGAATGTGTGGGAAGCCGAAAACAATTGATTTATTATAACCATATTTCACTCTTAGAGGAGTTTTCAATAAGGTTACACAGAGCCCCTGAGAACCCCAAAAAGATGTTTCAGGCCTCTCAATGTAATGAGATAGGCTATGCCCCCTCTTGTATATATCTCTATGATGAAACCCCTAACTGTGCTAAACATGAACTGACTAAACACAATTAATGGCATTACATTATTTTTAATTTTTAATAGCCTCTTAGCAACGTTACATGATTTATGTACCGTAAGTTTCAATCATTAAAGAAAACAAATGATTTAAAACGTATATTATCGAAAGGGTAGATAAAAATATTTCAGGGGTCCTATTGGTAAAAAAGTTCATAAACCGCTCTAGTATTTCTTATAATATTTTCCCTTTAATATTATTTTTTATCACATGCATACCATCAGGTAGATGATAAACAACGGTTGCTCGATTTCTTACAGATACGTACGGTGAAAATTCACCCCCTAGTAATCAAATGGCGGAGGACTCATCATCGCACGGAGATAAGTTCCGTACTAGAGTTATGATTAATAAAACATTACCTCAGCCTTGTGACACAAAAATCACTTTGTACCAGTTATCTCAAGACTTCAAGAAAAATCATAATGCTCATCAAAACCACTGCGCTCGGTAATTTAATACCTTTTATAATTTATAAACTCAAAAGATAAATATATAATTTATAATCCCTTTTAATTCAAAAGAGCAGAAGGTGGCGCACTGGTGAAGCGTCTGCTTCGTAAGAACAAGTTAAACATTCTGCAAGGTTCAAGACTATACGGTATTAGATAATTTTTCTTGTACCGCAAAGGTATTAGACAAAAACATTCTAGATAATTTTTCTAATTATATAATAATTATTAGATAATTTTGATTGTATGTACAGAAACATTACTGCCAAAATGGTGGTACACTTATAGGTAAATACATTTATTTAAGAAAGGCACGTAAGTTTAGGAAACCATTTTATTGTGTGTATAGAAACATTACTGCCAAAATGGTGGTACACTTATATGTAAATACATTTATTTAAGAAAGGCACGTAAGTTTAGGAAACCATTTTATTGTGTGTATAGAAACATCACTGCCAAAATGGTGGTACACTTATAGGTAAATACATTTATTTAAGAAACGCACGTAAGTTTAGGAAAACCATTTTATTGTGTGTATAGAAACATCATTGTCAAATGGTGATACACTTATAGGTAAATACATTTATTCAAGAAAGGCATGTAAGTTTAGGAAACCATTTTATTGTGTGTATAGAAACATCGCTGCCAATATGGTTGTACACTTATAGGTAAATACATTTATTTAAGTAGCTAAGATACTTCTAACAAAAGAAGCAAGTCACGAACCACATTAATAATCTGTGAATGTTACTGAACCGTTGTTTTAAATTCACCCGGACTTACCCATTTGTTTGTATTTTATTTATAACATGGCTTATTATAATTAAAACCATTCATTGTTTTTTCAGGCCGTACACACTGACCCCAGTGCATTATAGTAATATGGTACTAATTGTAGTATACAAGGAATGCGCAGTACCAAATAACGACCCTATAACGACTGATCCTATAAAAATAGAATATGATAATGCATCTGTTGCTTGCTATAAACTTAGTCCTGAAAAATTAGAAGAGTCTGCACCATTACTAAGAAGAAGGCTTAAGCCTTGTATATGTTTACATGAAGAGGTAAGTATAACTCTTATGTGTATTAATACGACTTTTTGCAACTAGTTTATAAAACGACGTTTCGCTAGCAAGTCATTATTCGAAGAAAGATAATTATGGTGCAGTAGAAGGGTCATGTGATGTAACTACTCGTGGTGTAGACTTGGTTATTGCATATTCCCTTAGAGTAATACTATATATAGAAGAAGCATAACTGATAACAGCAAAGCAGGTTCACTGGTGGTTTTATGTAATGCTGCCACCCTAAGCAATGTACAATTTTCTTATAAAAAAGTTGGCAATACTTCCGGTTGCTAGATTATTGAGTTATATTTTTAATTAATACTCCATTATTCATTAAATACTAATATAAATAATGGTGCATTAGAATTTTTTATGCACGTAAATTGTATTTTAAAGTTTTTAATTAAAAATATGTTAAAAGTAGTCCTCGTCAACTAAATGTAGATTCTCGTATTCCCCTACCTTTTTTTCTATTTAAGTGTAGCCAAAGTGTATATTAGAATTGTTCTAAGCATATTACCTAACTGTAATAAACAAACTCAAAGCGTACGATTATCAAACAAGATCATGTGGTGTAAGAGGCATAACTATTCGCGATTCAAAGAGATAGTTGTAAGGTTGGCAATACCAATGGCGGGAAAACAAAAGGGTGATCAAATTTTTTATCATAGGATTAGCATGGGAGCCGATCAAAGTTATTCTTTTATTGCTTTATTGTTAGTTCATTTGTGATAAATGAGTTTATCACTCATTTATCACTCATAAAGGTAATACAACGACCATCGGTAATAAAAAAATTACCAATATTTTATTGATAAATACTTCGATCGTTCCAGGATTTTAAATATAGAATCAGGCTCTTATCACTACAGACTTGAATTTTTCCGATTTAACCCCAAAAAAATAAAACCTAAACGGATAATTTAAACAAACATTTTACAAAAAGTGATTTTATTGATTTATTAATTATTTTAGTGAGTAAATGAAATGGATTAACAATTACTAAATTAAAACACTATTACGGTGAAAATCAGTTTGTTATCAGTTCATTTAAATACCTGTTACAACCAATTTAAACAATTTAAAACCGTAAAAAGGTAATTTTGTGTGGTTGTGCAAACTAAAATTAATTAAAAGTAACATTAATTAACAATAAATAAAATAAAACACTATATTGTGATAACCTTCTAATCACTTAATTTAAATACTCGTGATAACCCATTAAAACCCTATTTTTCAATGAAATAGTGATTCTACTAAGTTTATATACCCCTAAAAATATTTAAATTAAAGCACTTTGAGAAAAAATTCAAAGAAATAATCGTCACAAATAAGAAAAACCAAAAAACCCATAAGGACTTTAACAACGATCATCCTTTCGTTATCAATGTCTTATCAGCGACGGTGGCGCTGCTACGGACTTAGTAAAAAGTTTGAGAATCCTTGCGATAATCTACTTATAATGCAAATCCCTGGATGTTTGTCTGGCTTCATACATTCTCCGATTAATACAAATTATACATAATGCTTTTTAGAGGTACGTAGCCAAATTATACATAGCCTTTTCGCCAATTTATATTGCTTTTTTGCGATTTTAGGAATCACAAATAGACGACTGTGGCTCAGGGACCAGACTTGAATTCTCTCTAATACTCTACCTATTTATTGCTATCAAATATGCTGCTCATTTTCTAACATTATTAACAAATTCTTAGTCTTTTCCTTTTTTTGTATTTAAGTATTAAATTAATTAATATTGTTAAATTAATCTCACTACAAATACAATATTCTTTATTACATATTCAGTGTGCAAAGAAATAAAAATGACGCATGCTTATGTATGATGCTAAGTTTTTAGTCAAATTTTTTCTGAACAACTATGTTGCCAATGATAAAAACTGTTTTATGGAAAAATATGCTCGCAAAAAATTTTGAACACTGTTGTAATAGATGTATGTTGGTATAGAATATATTTAGCGTAATGTTATTCTAATTGTTATAATGAAATAACGATTTGTAGAAATTTTCACAAAACATATTTCACATAACAGCTAACAGTGAATAAGTAGGTGTACGAGAATAATCTTCTGTTCACCTCAAGGGGCAGGTTTCGGGTTCCCATCACAAAAAATAATTCCGAGATCTGCAAAGAGAGATATTATATTATTTTTTCATAAACTGTCGAGTATGTATTATCAAATGATTGAATTTAAATCTTTTGTAATCATTAAGAGCAACCATAAAATTTTGCTAAATAATGTTCATACAAAACCCTGCAAATTTTAAATGGGAAACCGCTCCCAGCAATTTCCTTTAAATTTATTTTAAATTAATGTCATTCCTGATTGTACGTGTCAATGTGCACATTGACTCCTTGATCCAGGGTGACGATATGTTGTAGTCATTGACACCTCAACTCCAATTTGTCTATTGAATATGGAATGAGACACATAAAATTCTCAACAAAACAATCCTTTAAATTAATTCATTTCTATCTCCAGACCGTGTATAATGTTAAGTTTATTGACTAGTTTTTAGGGAGTAAAGAAGCACTTTTTACTTCCAAGGGAGAAAAAGTTATTTTTCACTCCCTAGGGAGTAAAAAGTAACTTTTTCTTCCTTGGGAATAAAATGTGTTCCCTATTATTGGGTTATTAGAGCGAATTATATCAATTTTTTTAAGAGGGGTGGTATTCTCTAAATTTATACAGGTGACCGATCAATTTTTGTAATTTCCGGGGGGTGGCACCCCCTACATTTTAAGGCGGTCCGACCCCAAAAAAATAGAATAAAATACAACAACGTCTGGAGATCAAATCTTGTATGCACCTTGGGAGTAAAATACTATTTTCCCCCTCGCTATTTGCCCCCCTCGCTTTTGCCTTGGGAGTTAATAGTCATAACTCATATATATCCCTCGCCTTTGCCCCAGGAGTTAAATACTTCGGTTCCCTCGGCTTACGCCTTAGGAACCAACTAGCTCCTCAGGGAGATAATAGCATTGTTTACTCTCTTGGTGCATAAATAACTATTTTCAAATCTTCTATATAGTTATGGGTTTAACCAAGAGATGCAGCAGGTCTTATTCAGGCTTCTAACATCAGGAAATTAGTACAGCTGCCTATGTGAAATATGTTCTCCAATTAAAAAGATTTACCATTACCTCATATAATACAATTTAAAATACTTTAAAACTAGTGAGATTAATTATACGTTACCTATAAACAAACAATACAAATTGCTCTGTGATATTTACTTAAGAATAAATTAACTTTCAAAATATTTTGATTATTAATTATATAATATGTTATTACATAGTATTGTTGATGCCTGGATGCATGGTTATAATTAAATTATTTCAAGATTTTACTGTTTTTTCATTATTTATCTATAAACCGGAAACTACCGAGGTTAACCGGAATCAAAATGGTTTGTAATTTAGAATTTAAGCCTTTTACATATTATTAATTATAAAAAAAAATTGTTTTTGTTAAGTTATTTAACATTTGAATGTTTTATATGTTAGCAACAAAGTCAGGTTATGATGGGTTTTGAACTTGATTTTTTGCAGGCCTGCCTTAAAGTACTTTTGAGTCTAAGGCCACAATTTTGAGCCCCTCTGTCCCTACTGCTTTAGAATATCCTATAATTAGAGAGGTATAATAGTATATTATAATTTAACATTATTATTTTAGTTATTTATTAATTATATGAAGATTTAGGTCTTCCGATGGTGACCGCGTCAATGTAGATGATGAATCCGACGTTTCGTTTCCACTGTGGGAGGCATCTTCAGGGATGTAGGACATCACTCAAATTTTCACTTTTCCGCATTTTTATAAAGTATACAAGAACATAGAAACACAATGCTCTACAAAACTGAACATTTTTGTTCAGTTTGAACAAACTGAAGTTCAGTTTTGTAGAGTATTGTGTTTCTATACATGATGTCCTACATCCCTGAAGATGACTCCCACAGTGGAAGCGAAACGTCGGATTCTTCATCTACATTGACGCGGTCACCATCGGAAGGCCTTAATCTTCATGACAATAACCGCGGAAGCCTACGCAGTTTATAATTATATGAAGTTCATATCAACGCCAAGCTTTAGACAATAGGTTATTATCGCCATTTGTGGTGATTTGGTCAGATTGTTATTTTGTGGGCTTGCCGATAATTTTTTAGAGCTCGGAGTTGCTCGCTTTTTAGGTTTTAGGGAAAAGTTTATTTCTTTGGTATGTTGGCAACAGAGAGGTCCGAGGTTATAAATATGATGTGGCGATTTCACAACCCAAGTTCAGGGTTGTGTACTCATATTAATGAGTACTTTTTGTTATTTTTTATTTGTAACTTAGTTTTTGTGTAAATAAACCATTTCTTTATTTATTTGACCACAATTTAAAGTATTTTTTTCAGAAAGAGTTGGTTTAGTATAGTCCGGAACGACTCACATTTTTACTTTTCCGCATTTTTATAAAGTATACAAGAAATGTCTTGTGTTTACAATAAAATTTCGAAACCGGGATTTTACCTGAAATATCCGGTTCAGGTGAGGTTTAAGGCCTCTAAAGTAGTTTCAACAAAGTTACCCATCTATATGTGTGTGTCTGTTATCATCAGTGTGTTCATGCTAGAAAATTAAAATTGGTTGAATTGAAACTAGGTTGAAAGTCAATATTAATGAGTTGTTGTGCTAGAAAATATTTTTAGTAATTTCGAAAATTCTTTAACATTATCAGTTTGAGATTGGGCACGTTTGAAGTCATATAGGACCAATGTGCCAAGTTTCATCTCATAGACTATCTAAAGGACCTAATGTTTAGGAGAGTCCATTATTTGGATTGAGGCGGGGGGCTCACGAAGAAAAAATTAGGGTTTGTTTATCGTTTAGTTTAAAAATCCCCAAGGTCATAAGTATTTTGGGGATTGACAAATCAGAGAAGCCGCTGCCAACCTCTCATTTAATAAGAGAAAACAATCCCTACCACAATAACCGCTGTAGAGAAAAAACCTTCTTCCCAGCAATCGTTCACTTTTTTTTGTGGTTCTTCTTTTGATTACATCGTTTTGAAAACTCCTTTCAAATTAATCTTAAAAATTATATTTTAAAATAAAACTAACCAAAAGAAATGTAAAAAAAACATCGCCAAGAAAATACGGGTAAAATAACCTGATTTGTTTACATAGTTTTTCCCGCTCCCTTTTAGCAGGAATTTTTTTTTCTTAAGAATCAGTGGTGTCTAAACTGACCTGTCAAGATTTTTAAACTAAACGATAGACTGTATTGCTCTGTTCAGATTAATTTCAGACATCCTTGTCGCCCAATTTAACCTCGACTTTGTTAATTTCCTCTATTTGTATTGTATTATAGTATCCCAGATAACACAGCATTTGGGGTTATTATGGGGGAAATAATTGGGAATAGGGGAAATATGATACATCCTAAATATATGAGGGAAAAATCTAAGGGTGTGATTAGGGCCTTTTTAGTCATCGGATATCTGACGTGTCTTCAAAAATGAATGGGGTCCAAAATAGGATTTTATGGGGGAAGAGATGTGGGAATTGAAAGGGGAAATTATCATGGACCGTATTTATATAATATAGGGGAAGAGATATGGGGGATATAAAAGGGGATTTTATCATGGACCGTATATATATTATATAAGGGATGAAATATGGGGGATATAAAAGGGAAATTATCATGGACCGTATATAAATTATTAGGGAAGAAATATGGGGGATATAAAAGGGGAAATTATAATGGACCGTATATAAATTATATAGGGGAAGAAATATGGGGGATATAAAAGGGGAAATTATCATGGACCGTATATATATTATAAGGTAACTATTACGAGGGAAATATGGGGCAATTATTATGGACCGTATTTATATTATACAGGGGAAGAAATATGGGGATATAAGAGGGGAAATTATCATGGACCGTATTATATATTATACAGGGGAAGAAATATGGGGGATATACATGGGGAAATTATCATGGACCGTATTTACATTATATAGGGGAAGAGATATGAGGGATATTAAAGGGGAAACTATCATGGAACGCATTTATAATATATAGGGGAACTATTTATAAGGAAGGGGGTCCTTTCCTGACATGCGCACTTATGTCAAACTTTATCAGGATTAACCTTGTGGCTTTGTCGAGTATTTTTACTGTATACCGCCATTTTATTGTCCATGTGCTATTGTGCTACTGTGTATCTGATTAGTCTGATTGATATTTATTCCATAGAAAATTTATTCTTCATTATTCATATTCATTCGTTCACTAAACAATTCGTAAGTACCTATATTTTATTAATTTTTAGTTATTTCATATTTTGTTATTTGCTTTGTAATTTTGTAAAGTAATAAGCATAAGATCTGAAATCACGTGCACATGATTTCAACAAAAAAACTTCAAAGTTTAATCTCACCCATAGAATTCCTTTTATCTAGCTTATTTACATATTTTTTTTGTAAAAATTAATCTATTTTGATAAAATATGGTACACACCAAGCTGTTAGTTATTCCTTATACTATTTTTTTTCAATGCTATACTGAAGTTAATATTTGCATATTTGATTGTTTACTGTCTACTGTATCTGTTTTTTTTATGCCGTAGGGTTCAAAAGTGAAATCATTAAAGAAGTTTCTGCTATAAGAGTTTTGATTGAAAGTTTGATTGAAACCAAAAATATATTTTTTTCATGATGGCGTCGTACACAGAGATGGGAAGAAAACAAAAACTTACACTATACCATCCTATACAATTTAAAAAAATAAAAGAGCATACATGATATTTTGTAACTAAATCTTTTTTATTGTGACAATTTGGCTGGACTAATATTCCTTTAGGGATCAATTTTTTTTTTTATATAGAGCATTAAAAACTTCTTCTTTTTTTATATATAATATTGTAATTTTGTAATACATATTATAATTTCTGTTCTAAAATAAATGTTTATAACATATTTATTAATTTTTTTTTTTACTTTTGTAGTGTAGAACCTTTGTTTATTTTGTTTTTTCAGCAGGAGGATCACATTTTGTGAACTATTTAAGGACCATAAGGTCCTCCTTATTTAAGGGCCATATGGTCCTCCTTATCTGGCAGGAATAAGGTCCTCCTAGAGTAATGATGAGGGGTTATCTGATTGGGACCTAATATGAGCCACTGAACATACATACTTGGCAGGGATATAAGGTCCTTGTAGGGCATTAATACTAATAATGGGTGAGAAGGAAATGGACCTGATATGACCCACACATATGACAGGGATAAGGTCTTTATCAAGATCATCGAATATATATAGGGGAAATATCTTGAAATGAAGGGGAAATATGCTATTATCTGATGTGCCCCTGATAGGAGCCCGCGAACACCCCCATGTTTCGCCCTCATAATTTTTAGTATATATGGTCCCATATCACCCCTTTATTTGTGTATTATAGTATATTAAATAATGTGCCTGCTCTATTAAATAAATAGTACTTTCTTCGGCTAATTTTATTTTAAAATCTGTTGTCAAATTTTTGAGTATTGCATTTTTAAAAAATTTATTAGTATTAAATGAGGTTACTAGATTTAAAACATTATTATAAAATAATTTAATTATTAAGTAGTAATTATTATTGAAACATATTAATTTTCCCCCATATTTTTGTTTGTTTTTAATTTTATTAATTGTTTTAAAGTTTTTGTATATTTACTATGGTGAACTGCTACTTTTACAATTAGACCTTTTTCTGTAAAATTGTTTCTAAATTTGTAAATAGGCGTGTAAAAACCTTTGCAATTACTCAATGGTACGATGTCGAAAGATTTTTACAGAATTATTTTGTCTAGTAGTTTTGGGCGCATAGATTGTGGAGATCTCTGGGCTCTGACTGGTTCCTAAAACAAATTTGTGACAGAAATGCTCTGTTAACAAGCCATTAATTGCCCTAATTAAAGTAACACTGTAAAAGGAATTATCATTATGATGTGCTATCAATTTCACGCCAAAGAAATTGGGAATTAGAAGTTTACAAACTTTTAAGTGATCATAATATGTCATTGGATATTAAAAAAAATTACTTAATTTTATTTTAGACAAACGCGTGAACATACCTAGAAATATAATATAACTTGGACCAATCAGTGTTGCAGAGTTAAGTATTAGAAGATTTGCATTTAATAAAAATGTTGGCAATCCTGCCATTGTTTTAACTACAATATGGCGTCAGACGCTCTAAACTACTAGATATGGTGAAGGCGGTACTTCTTTAGATTAGATGACCCCTTTGTTTTAATATTCATAAACGACAACTTATTTATTTTGTGGTAAATAAACGCAAAAAAGGCAACTAAACATAAAAAACTAAGGGTTAACTAAACTAAAGAAGTGCCGTAAAGGCCTATAATTACAAACAAAACAGCTCATTTTTAAAAGTCTATTATGGTTTGATATTGTCATGGACAAAATGTAGGCACATATTGTTTTACATTAAATCCCCACGAGGTTTGGCGACTGAGTGACCAAACCTAAATGGTAACCTGGTGACGATCTACTATTTGGGAATTGTTTTTAGATGAAAATTTTAATATAACTGAATATGATTCAACTATTAAAACATGCAATTCTAAAACAATCGCTTTAGTTTTTATTTAATCTATTTGAATTCATAAATACCGATTAAAAAAATTAGAAATATCGATCCATTGTCTAGTCTTATCAGCCATAAAGATAATATTTCTAAAGAATGACCACTAATGTTTAAATTTTAGAACATCACAAAAGTAACCTGAACACCAAAACTACAGTAACTTATACTGTAGTGTTGGGGTCCAAAATTCCTTCTCCTCTTTTCGTTTTTGTAACCATTTAGCATGAAATAATAAAACTTGGGGTATCTTATTTGTGTAAAGGAAGCTTCTTTTTGAAGGTGTAGTTAGCTTCAGGTGTCCCATGCAACACCGAATTTTGCGAAGGAAATTGAGATAAGTAAATTGGAAGATATGCTTTCGTTGGGTTTTATGGGTACTAGAGATAAATACAAGACATTTTGCCACTCGCATATTTTTGTCTAAGACCGCTATTTTGGCGAGAATGAGTGCCCAAGTGGTAAACTTTTTGATTAATAGTTCCAAATGTAAAAGAGAGGGGAGAAGACTTTTGGACCATATTGTATAATGAAGCATTTATAATATAAAATTAAACAAAAACAAAGTGGAAAAAGCCGACAATGATTAATTTATTATAACCTCTTCCGAAAGTGTATTAACTCTTGGAAGAGGTTACAATGATGATACAAAGAGCCCTCAGGGCCAGGAAACATGATTCAAGCTTCCCAATAAATTGAGACAGGATTTGTCCCCTCTAGTAATATATCTCTATAGCCTCAACAACTTTATCATATTTTTATTGCTCACAAGGTAAGAAAAAATATTATATTATTCAAAAAGTTTACAAAACTAAAATTTATAGTAGTTTTAAAATACTATTAAAAATAGTATAAATTACTCTAAAATAGTATGAAATAGTATCAAAAATTGTATAAAGTACCACTAAATTTGTAAATAATACAATGAAAATTTGTAAAAACACAAAAATAGTGAAAAATACTACTGATAAAAATAAAAGTTGTCGATTGTGAAAAATGTATAAATAAATTAATTGGGAAAGAAGAATCGCATTTAGTTACTAAATCTCTTTTGAATCTGTACGCTTGGGGCCAAATCGGTTAATTCGGGGGTAGTGTTTAAATTAACTATAATAACTTCAGTTTAAGGGAAATATGAAAAATCGATTTTTAACGATTCTTTAAAAAACGTTTTTCATATCATTTGATAAAAATTGAACTAATGATAATCATAAGATAAGGTTCGATACATCTGTTGGTCTTGTATATGACTACATGCATATCAAATCTATCCTTTTAATGAATGTTTGCTATAAAAGTATTACACAATTATTTTTGGACCATGTTTTTATCTTTCTCGTGAACAAACTGGGAACTACAGTCTACCGTTTAGTTTAAAAATCCCTAAGGTCATAAGTATTTTGGGGATTGACAAATCAGAGAAGCCGCTGCCAACCTCTCACTTAAAAAGAGAAAAAAAGCCCTACCACAATAACCACTGTAGAGAAAAAACCTTCTTCCCGGCAATCGTTCACTTTGTTTGTGGTTCTTCTTTTGATTACATCATTTGAAAACTACTTTCAAATTAATCTTAACAATGATATTTTAAAATAAAATTATACAAAAGAAATGTAAAAAAACATCGCCAAGAAAATACGGGTAAAATAACCTGATTTGTTTACATAGTTTTTTCCCGCTTCCTTCTTGCAGTGATTTTTCTTTTAAGAATCAGTGGTGTCTAAACTGAAGTGTCAAGATTTTTAAACTAAACGATAGACTGTACGTTGAGGTTTTAAAACACAAATAGATATTTCAGGTGAAATCTCGGTTTCAGATTTATATTGCAAACACAACTATATACTACCTTTATACCTTCAGTACAAATGAGAAAAAGTAAAACTCCAAGACCGCACCTTTTTTTTAATTTTATCGGACTTTATATAAGAGCAAAAATTAAGAAGTATCCTTTAATTCATACTTAATAAAGTGTGGATTTATTTTATGACTTAAAAAGCTAGTACAGGGCTTCAATTAAGCAGAGTTGAAGTTATTAAAGAAAATAAAAAATAGGTCATAGATTTAAGACATACTTGGCTCAAAACAGGCGATAATTCAATTGAGGTCAATTATACCACCGCTTATAGCAGAAGATACTTAAATTGGTGGAAACACGTTTAAAAATCTTTTAAAAAAGTTTTATCTTGTTTTTGTGTTAAAAATATTAAATTTCTTATTTATCTTTTAAGTAATTTCTTATCACCTTATTACGTTAGTTAAATCTTTGCTCCCTAAAAAGTTTTAAAAATGTCTACCACAACATTTGAACCAGTTCCAATTTATTACTTTAGTAACGAAAGCATACCAAGTAATAGTACCAAGTAATACAGGTTCGATGAAACCAAAATGTGTGGTTCCAAAAATAAAATTGATGCGTTGTATTTTTTCAGAGAATTTTCAAAGGAAATATAAGTTTGGGGTCATGGTGGGAGACAAAGGGAAAGAATGGAGGTGGTTCTTCGAAAAGGGGGACTTCCTATAACCAAGAATATATACATATACATATATATATATATATATATATATATATACATATATATATATTAATATATATATATATATATATATATATATATATATATATATATATATATATATATATATATATATATATATATATATATACTTGTTTTTCCTGCTTTACTTATAACAAAACTAATGAATTGTACATGACATTTACACGCTTGCTTGGTATATAACGGGATTGTATCAAGAATCATATCTCGGCAATGGTCGTAATATTTACGATCTCTCAATTACAATATTGTTCTTTTTTCATAATTATCATTATTATTATAAAAATATTGTTTATTGTTGTAATAAATACCTTTTTTACAATTTGAGTGTCGATATTTTATCTTAATAAGTTTAATTTGCCTATTTCTAAAATAAGAAGTACTCAAGGATCTTGAATAAAGGGGATGACGCATTAAGGAACATTTCTGACCCCATGGAAGTTGTATGAGATGGAGGAATAGGAGCAAACTTACCTTCCTCATGGTTATAATGAAAAAAAGGCGCCAAACGCAGGTTATGTAGCAAGGTTGTCGAGTTTGCTTCTTAACTTTCTTCTGCGCTTCTCGTGATTGTTACATTTGTGGTGCTTGTTAAGTCATTTGTGCTTATTTAATTTTAAATTTTGGACCATATTTTGCCACTTCAGTGAGTGATAATTTAAGCGTGTTTTGTTATAACATTCTCAAGCAATAAACAATGGGAAACCATTGAAAGGTAAGTTTGCTTCCAAAATTTAAGACCTGCGCTGTTATGAGAATTGTAAGCTAGAGCAGTGCGTACCAAGCATGTGCGATTGGTTTTTGACGTGTGTATCGTGTTTTATTCGCTCAATTTTTTAGTTTTTATGGGGTCACTTGTTTGTATGGCAAAGTGACTTGGTGCATCATCCCCTTTATTCAAGATCTTTGGAAGCATCTTCCAAAGATGCTTCTAAAGTGGACTACACAGTGGCTTAATCTGATCGATTTTGTTTTATTTTAATCTAATTTTTTTGGGCCGGACCCCCTTAACATTTAAGGGGTGCTGCCTTGAACAAAAATAAAAAAACTTATTTATTGCTCCAAACTACTTTTGACCTGAAACAGATTTTGAGCTAATATTTTTTTTCTTTTTTAGTCCCCCTTATAAATTTTGGGGATGCCGGCAAAAAATCAACTTTTTTATATTGCTCCAAACAACTTCTTTTGACCTGAATTAATAATTGGTTCTAATAACTCAATAATAGGAACCACCTTTTATTTCCGAGGGAGAAAAAGTTACTTTTTATTCCAAAGGGAGTGAAAAGTAACTTTTTCTTCCTTGGGAGTAAAAAGTGCTTCATCACTCCCTAAAAACTTGTCAATAAACTTTACAATTTTTGTATTAAAGTATAAGAGCAATAGGACTACTCCCCCGTCCCCTATAGAATCGCCTATAAGCTTTGAGTCTGTTCTTTTAAAAAATTTGGTTTTATGATATTCATTTTTAATATGATATCATGAAACCTTATTCAATTTTGACCATCTTTGATCCCGCAGTTACTCTTATAATGTCTGATGTGTAGAGAAAATCAACAAAGCGTAGATTTAGAATCAAGATTATAACATTCAACTGTCATTTTGGATACTTAAAAAAGTTTGGAATCGGCCTTCGTTTCGTTATCGTTTCGATCAAACAAAACAATCGTACATACATCTCTTCAATTTTGATTTAAATAATTTCTCTTTATTAAATTTTATGTCAAGCCTATCACTACAATACGTTAAAGTAATATTATAATCTATTTGTGTAGCAGGACGAGCGAAAGGACATGAAGTAGCTTCATTTTGGAAAGTGTTGACAGCGTCAGTAAAAAAGCGCTATCGTGTTGATAGCGTAAATAAAAATATATATTAAATAGAAATTGAACAATTTTGAAAAAATATAAATCAGAAAAACAGGCATTTTGCAAGAGAAAGCATATATATTTCATGTATTTAAATATTTATAAATATTCACAAGAATATTCTTCGGTTGTATCAGTCAGGATCATATCTAAATCTCCCTCTTATTGGTTCAAGGCTTTGAACTGATGACATTCTCTTGTTTATATTTTCTTCAAAAATTTACGTAAATGTAAAAAGATATGTATTATTATGCCAGACAGAGGTTGTTGCAAATGATGTAGAGGTGGGAGAAGGAAGAACGAAAACTGGTTTTAGTTACGAGAATGGAAGAGCAGTAAGCCCCTCGCCGTAAAATGAATTCGGAGGAATCTAGAGCCGGCACTATTTTATATTTCAAGTCGATCGCCAAGGATTTCGCATTAGACGCCGTAGTTCTGTTGTATCTGCTAGGTGTCGGATTATCCGCCTTACCGATAAAAAGTTTCGAGTTCTCTAAAGCCTGTTTAGTAGATTTAAATATCACTAGAATATCGTGTGAAGACATCGTTTATAGGAGTAAAGTCGCAGGACATGAAGAAGACTACTCCAAGGTCGAAAAATTATTTACGTCGACTGAAGTATGGATGGAAGTGGTGAGAAACGCCGTCCCCGCCTGTCTTATACTATTCACTGGAGCTTTCAGTGATAAAATCGGCAGAAGGAAATTCTTTATCCTCCTACCGGTCGCCTTTGAAATTTTATCTTATTTAGGTTTAATTATAGCTGATTTTAATTTTTACGGTTCCGGTTTGATCGCCGTGGGTCTTATAAGATGTTTACCTGGGTTCTCAGGTGGTACTGCGATTATGCTTATGGCTGTATTCAGCCATATAGGAGATGTAACTGACGAAAAATCCAGAACGGGAAGAATAGGTCGTCTAACCGTGGTTGTCCTGGCATGTCAACCAGTGGCATATCTGCTTACTCCACTTGTCGTAATACCGGGTAAAACGTATCCGGCACTTTTTTCTAGTCTAGTGTTGTTTATAGTATCTCTAGTCGTAGGTTATATTTTAATAGAGGATCGTGATCCTAAAGCAATACCTGAACGTCCTCTAATTGTATTTTTCAAACCAGATAGCATTGCAGATGCAATCAAATTAATGTTTAAGTCAAGGCCTGGCAATTTGAAGAAGATAGTTATTTGTGTGACATTAATAAGTATTCTTTCTACAGCAATCGGTTCTGGTAATTATTTATCCTTTCATTTACTAATGTGGTATTTCTTTAAACTACTTTTTTTATTAAAATAATTTAAATACATGATTTCGAATAAAATTTAAATAATAACACATAAAAGAGGCCTTGAAAATAAAGTCTGCTATTAACTAATATAAACTCTATGTTTATAAATTTAAAAATCTCCATAAATTTTAAGTCTAATTATACTGGCCGCGAATCTATTACAGGTACTATTGATTGTATATTTTACAGGTGAGAACAAAGTAGTGTACCAGTACCTAAAGAGAACATTTGCTCTTGATGACAAGGCAATGTCCTACTACATAACATTCTCCATAATCATTTTATTTTTAGGTATGTTGAGCTGGTAGCGTTCAAAACACACTCTAGTTGTTTAGGTAGCATTTATTCGGTGTCGTTTGGTTTAATTTGTTTTATTGCTCCAAACAACTTCTCTTGACCTGAAACGGATTTTAGGTCAATAAAAAATTTCTTTTTGGTCGGGTCCCCCTTATAAATTTTGGGGGTGGTATCCCCGGGAAAATTACAAATATTGATCGGTCACCTGTATAAATTTATAGAATACCACTCCCCTAAAAAAATGTTATAATTGGCTCTAATAACCCAATAATAGGAAGCACTTTTCATTCCCAAGGGAGAAAAGTTACTTTTCCTCCCCAGGGAGTGAAAAGTAACTTTTTCTCCCTTGAAAAGTGCCTCTTTATTCCCTATAAAATTGTCAATAAACTTTACATTATTCACCGTCTAGAGATAAAATATATTTTCGCCAATAACTTAAAAACTAAAACTCAAATAAGTTTGAAATTTTTACTACTAGTTCTTTATGTGTTACACTATATAACATTCGTCGAAAGTCCAAAAACAGTTAAAAAAATTTTAAATTATAGACCGTCTATGAATCTATAAGTATATATTTCAATCAAAACGGCGACTAATATCAAAATGAAATTTAGTGGATCGATTTGCTATGTATATACATTTGTGTGAAATTTCAGCTCGATCGGTCGAATTCTAGATGTTATAAATTTTTTATTATTTTGGTGATTCAGCAAAATAGATTAACTCGGTCTCAAAATAATCGACCGTGTAGCACAACTAGATCTTAAGTGAGATTATTTTGCCAAGTTTCAACGCTCTAGTATAAACACCGCAGAGTTTTGTGTGACACAGACAGACATTATGAAAACCACTTAAAACGTTTTTAAAGAGCCTGAAACCGATATTATTATGGCAACCTCGTTTTCGCATTTTTAGGGCGAACACAACACTTGTCTATAAACCTACGGTAATAGATAAGAAAATTCTGGCGCGGTGGTCCGCTGTCGGGCGAATTTCATTTAGAATGCGTGTTTCCGTGCTAAACAACCCATTTCTTGCTTATGCAAGAACCATGCCCATTGCGTGGTTCCGGTTCATGCTTTAGAACCTAAGCAGTTACTCAATTGTCAAGCACTGCTCGTAACTCATTTTGTCTGTATTTTCCAAAGGAAATGCGCTAAAACCTTTAAAGATAACTGACTAAGCTTAAAGATAAGTAACTAAGCTTTAAACTAGTGCAAATAATAGTGCGTACTTCTAATTTTAGAGGCATAGTTTTGTACGACCAACTGGATAATTATGCGCATTTCCTTTAGAAAATACAGACAAAATGAGTTACGAGCAGTGCTTGACAATTGAGTAACTGCTTAGGTTCTAAAGCATGAACCGGAACCACGCAATGGGCATGGTTCTTGCATAAGCAAGAAATGGGTTGTTTAGCACGGAAACACGCATTCTAAATGAAATTCGCCCGACAGCGGACCACCGCGCCGGAATTATTTATTTAGTAGTTGAAAACTTATATAATGTAGAAAGCACGGAAACACGCATCCAAAGGAAATTCGCCCGACATGCGGACCACCGCGCCAGAATTATTTTCTAGTTGTAAACTTATATTAGGTAAAAAAACAATAAAAAATTATTGTCCCTACTAGGATTTGAACCCAGGTACCCTGAGTTTGAGTGGTCGTATTGACAACTCTGAGGCCCAAAAAACATAGAAAACGACACCCTACTCGAAATTTAATTTTCAAGGACCGTAATTTTGGTTTTCTATAATTTTTGTGGTTTTTTCGACTTTTTGGTAACTTAAAGTGGTCGTATCGACTTCGGACCGGTTTCATTCGATTCAGCGCCCAAAATTACATAGAAAACGACACCCTACTCGAAATTTATTTTTTATCGACCAAAATTTTGGTTTTCGGTCATTTACAATGGTTTATTCGATTTTTAGGTCACTTAGAGTGGTCGTATCGACTTCGGACCGGTTTCATTCGATTCAGCGTCTCAAAAAACATAAATGTTGACCTTTTCCGCGGCAAAAAATATTAACCCTGAATTTTGCCGATTTTTTCAAAATTTTGCTGGATCAGCAAACCGGGTTGATGACGTCACAAAAACCTGGTTTTCAATAGGGTTCGTGTCCTCCCAAAGGTTGATTTTTGTACCAAGTTTGGTTAAAAAATATTAATTCGTTCGAAAGATAGAGTGTTTACAAGAAAGTGTCTAGAAATACATGTGTATATATATATATATATATATATATATATATATATATATATATATATATATATATATAATATTATATATATATATATACATATATATATATAAAGTCTCGCGAAAAATTTTTTTTCGTCACAAGGGACCCCTGAAACGGATTTGTGTCGTGGTCCGAGGTACGAATTCCGCCATGACGCCTATCCCATTAGGCGAATTTCCAAAGGAAATTCGCTAAAAAGTAATCAAACCTATTCTTTAGAATAGTGTAGATAAGATAGTATAGGGATAGAAGATCTCTATACATTATGACAAAAGTTTGTTGAAATTTTTCTAAAAAATTCGCAATTTTTGAAAGATTTTACAGAAATAGGGCTCTGTAAATGTGATTGTCTTTAAAATATTTTACCAAAGGCCACCGTGTGAATTCGACCGAGGATAACTGGTTTGTGATTCTGAATGCACCATTATTTATACATATAATTACATACTAATAGGTCTAGTTTTAGCAATTTTGCTGTAACTGATGTCTGTTATTATTCCACCCAATTTTTGCAATTCATTAAAATTTCCGTTTTGGCTCTGGCTACAAGAATGTTTGATATATAGGGCCTACTGACCCTATGAACAATTTATGAGATGAAGAAGCTAGGTTATAGCTTCTTTGCTATTTAACTACACAAAACGCAGGTTATGTATCCAGAATAAGATGAGTTCCACGCATATTAACACTTTAGGGCAAATAAAAAAAATGACCAATCATTATTATTTATAATACTTATTAATAATAGAAATATTAAGACTCGTGGTGGCAATAAGCAAAATAAAGTACATTACTTTTCACCATTTGTTTATAACCTGCCATGGGAAACCAATTGTCAAAAGGTAAGTTTGCCTCTAAATTAAAAACCAGCGCAGTTCTTTTTCAGCCATCTAATTATTGTAAGAACGCGGAGTTATTACAAAGCATGTCTAGTTAGTTTTTGATGTATGTTTTGTTTTGGATTCTTCTCAATATTTTATTTTCTAGGGGGTCACATTGCTATACGTCAAATCAAGTTAGCGCGTCACCCCCTTTATTAAACATCCTTAGGTTATAGATATCAGTAAGGCGAAATTTGAACCCAGATGGGTTCCTGGACATAAAGGAATTGATGGAAATGAGATTGCAGACGATCTAGCCAGACAAGGTTTAGAACAAACACCAACAGGACCAGAACCAGTAATTGGAATTTCAAAAACCCAAGCCAAGAGTGCAATCAAAGGATGGCTAGCAACCAATCGTCAGCTACACTGGAACAATACTCCAGGCTTAAGACACAGTAAACTCATGATAAGAGGTCCACGAGCCAAGTTGACAGAAAGTCTTTTCAAAAAATAAGAACCTAAGTTTAGTAGCTGGCTTAATAACTGGTCACTGTCACCTTCGCAAACATATGAATAACATAGGAAACTTAGAAGAGCCTGTCTGCAGACTTTGTGGACTATACTCTGAATCAGCAACACACATCATATTTGAATGTGAAGCCCTTGCATATAAGAGATTTATGTTATTTGGGAAAGCTATCTTAAACAGAGTTTAAAACTCTCCTTAAGTCCTTATGACTAAGTCCTTATGAGGACTTAGTGACCAAAATCCTAGAACTAATCAAGGGAAAAGATCTTCTGTAAAAAGTGAACACGAGGGTATTTGTACAAAAGACTTAAAGTCGCAGTGCATGGGTTTTATACCTAACCTCAAAATCTAATAATAAGGCGAAATTTTAAATAATTCGGTTAGTCTATACAAGCAGTGAGTATAAAAACCGTAGGACAAAAAGAAGGATCATTATCATCTACATCTAACCTCTCTTTAGTAAGAGATAGGTATGGTTTACACTAAAGTAATATATAAACCAAGTAGGGAAACTCCTATACTAACCCATGTAAAAAAATTCAGACATGCGTGATCAGCTGATAGCTGGGCTCAAAAATATAAAAATCGCTAAAATTGGAATAACTGCGTATGAGCTCTCTAGAATTTACCTTTTTGTGTTTTATTTTATTGGCAACACTGATAATTTAAGGTGAGTTTTAATTTGTATCGTGATTTCGAAGATTAATATTTATTTAATATTTAATTAAAAAGTTTTGTATTAAATTTTGTGAAATCATTGTTAAAATCATTTAGCTATAGATAAATCGGAACTAGAGTAAAGATAAATCACATGTTTTTTTAAATTTTTAATAAATATATAGAGGAAAGTTTATTGCCTTAATAATAACTTAAAATTACGATTACAATCATTATATTAAACAACTTTTTAATATAATATATTTATTTCCAAGAAAAATAAATATTTTAAAGGAAAAAAATCTTATCACTTGCAAAAATATCAAAAGTTGAGCAGTTCTGAAAAAAATAAAAGTTTAATTAGCCGCTCGTTTTAAATAATTTAAACAAACCTGTTATTAAAAGAATCACTTAAACCTCTATTGGAAGTGATAAAATATATTTTTTACACAAATTATAAACATTTCATACTAAAAAGTAAAAAGCAACGTATTAAAAACAGTAATGTCGAGTGCCGTAAATAGTTTGTTTACATTTACGAGGGTAAAACAAATGGCTGCGCCCATAGCAAAATTTAAGCCAACTCCCTGGTGGACAAAATGTGAACTACATGCCATTTCTGACAGAAATCGCGTTTATTTCCCTATTTGGTTAATATATATTACTGTAGTTTACACTTTAGAATAAAAACGCCACAAAAATCATTGTAGACTAAAGATTCAAGAATCCCTAAAGATATTAGACTAGGACTAAATAAAGATCCTCTTCTTTACAATAAACGCGAATACCAACGCAGTTTAAGATACTTACATTTAAGTGTATTTTATTTCTCCATCAGTAAATTTCCTCTCCAAATTAATTTAAGATGTTATTAAAAATAACAATACTTTTTAAAATTATATTACCTTTCATACTTGTGGAGGATGTATTTTTTTTTTTATTTTAGGCACAGCTCTAATGGTTAACATATTTGTCAAGAAATGTCACCTAGAAGATCATATAGTTGGACTTGTTGGTAACGTAAACAAATTAATCGTCAACACTGGTTACGCTTTCATTAAAACTCCCACAGCTCTCTACATTGGTATTCTCATTAATAAATATTTATGCATAATTTTTACATTTTATTTTATTTTTTACTTTCGATTTTTTGTAAATATACGTCTTTAGATTTAAAAAAATGGGTACAGGGTATCTCGGTACTTTTTGCAACTTCGGTCTCGCTTTGCTCGTCCTCGAAATGTTATACATTCCATCTTGCTGAGTGCACTTATCCTCAGAATAAAAACTTTGTAATACTAACTAAACAATAATAACTCGAGAACTTGTTCTCAAACTTTTTGCTTGCATATACCATCAACACAATATTTGGCGAACCACCATCATAAATATATATATATATATATATATAATATATATATATATATTATATATATATATATATATATATATATATATATATATATATATATATATATATATATATATATATATATATATATACAGGGTGTACAAAATAAAACTCCCTTCCCGAAAGGAGTGGTACTACAGCTCATTTCCAACAAAAAACTTCATATTAACTATGGTCCGATTCTTAACCGTTTTCCCACAAGGTCAAATTTCATAATTTTTTAAAACTCCTTGAATTGCATTCAGAAAATGGCATATATCTCAGAAAGTATACAACCTAGCTTCAAAATATTGAATTTGTTGGAAAGCTGAGGAAATTTCCTATAAGACAACATGGTTGTTATATCCAAAAAGTATGTATTCAAGTGTCAAAAGTAGGCATAACTCAAAATTTTTGACAAAAAATGAAAATTTTGAAACTTTTTGACGGAACATTGAAGCTTAATGACCCACTTTGAGAACCTCTTGTTGCTAGGAAAACTACCTTGAACACTCCTCTTAAGGGTGATACCCATAATTATACCCATTTGTAGGGCTATTTTTTGAGTTAAGACTGATACAAACTCAAAAAACACCCAAATATACAAGTTTTTTTGTATTTCTTGTGAGTTAATCTATGGGGTCTTCATTTTCTAAAGCTTTTTAATTATTTTTTTTTTTAAATAAGGGATTCATAAACTATCAAAAATCCCTCCTGAGGATAGGTTGTGGTATTTTATGAATCAATTGTGTTATTTTTTATTCTTGGTCCAAAAGTAAATTGTATAATTGTGTTTAATTAGTCTATTCATTTTGTTTACAATCATATGGTTGGTTAAGATTAAAGTATAACTCAGTTTATGTTTTGAAAAGTTATCAGTTGGTTGCAGGCTTCTGGACTGTACGTTTGAAATTTATATTAATATTCTTAAGCAATCTATTCTAATATGCCAGTTTAAACAACGGCAGAATATACTGCTATGATATGACGCACAGGAAGCAGTCAGAGAAAATCAGGAACGTTTTCCTGATAGAAATGTTCCTGAAAAGAAAACTATTCAAACCACATTTAGAAGATTTACTGACACAGGTTCAGTCAATCAAGACTCCATCAGGAGGAATTTTCGATAGTTTATGAATCCCTTATTTAAAAAAAAAATAATTAAAAAGCTTTAGAAAATGAAGACCCCATAGATTAACTCACAAGAAATACAAAAAAACTTGTATATTTGGGTGTTTTTTGAGTTTGTATCAGTCTTAACTCAAAAAATAGCCCTACAAATGGGTATAATTATGGGTATCACCCTTAAGAGGAGTGTTCAAGGTAGTTTTCCTAGCAACAAGAGGTTCTCAAAGTGGGACATTATGCTTCAATGTTCCGTCAAAAAGTTTCAAAATTTTCATTTTTTGTCAAAAATTTTGAGTTATGCCTACTTTTGACACTTGAATACATACTTTTTGGATATAACAACCATGTTGTCTTATAGGAAATTTCCTCAGCTTTCCAACAAATTCAATATTTTGAAGCTAGGTTGTATACTTTCTGAGATATATGCCATTTTCTGAATGCAATTCAAGGAGTTTTAAAAAATCATGAAATTTGACCTTGTGGGAAAACGGTTGAGAATCGGACCATAGTTAATATGAAGTTTTTTGTTGGAAATGAGCTGTAGTACCACCTCCTTTCGGGAAGGGAGTTTTATTTTGTACACCCTGTATATATATAGATATACATATAATGTAAGATTTATTTACTTATTAGCTTGGACCTTGTTATAAACATGTCTTGGTTTTAATTTCTTACAATATTAACTCTATTTAACAGCTATCATTGGGATACTTGGTTTGGTTAGTTTTGATTTGATCTATCTGGGCTTAGCTTTTGCTTCATTCGACATCAAGTTAGCTCAAGTAATCATTACTATTCCTTATTTAAAAAATGTGTAAATACTTTGCAAATGCATATATAGTGTCTGACTGACACCAGCCTCTAGACCAATCTAATACATCTGTCTCTTAGCTACATAGCTCTGTGAGTGTATGTATGTGTGTGTGATGGTGGTAAATATATTACATTTTGAATGCATCACCCTGTTTAACTCAGCTTCGTGTGGAGCTATCGCGATAAAATTGGTATCTACTCCCCCTAAGTTGAATGTCAGAATGTCTTAAAGCGCCTGAAGCGGCAGACAAATCTGATAAAACTTTGATTTCGGAATTTATAGCGTACACAATATTTTACCATATACCTATGGTAAAAGGCAAGAAAAAGTAAAGAATGGAGCAAATAGCGAACTTCCAACCTTATCTCACTTACCTCGTAAGAGGTTTTTGAATTAATTTTAAAGCAATATGCAAATGAGGCATAAAAGAGAAGGGGCAAGACTTATGAGATGGACGCCCCACGACATTCTATTCTGTGTCTATGCCTATGTTTGTGTTTTATGCCTGAATATATTATCTACTTTTTCGGAATTTTCAAATCGAAACATTTTACTCTTTATTGAGTGGGAAATTGTTTTCTGCTTTCCGGGATTGAATTCTAATGAAGTAACCTCAAACCAATACGACCAACCTAAAGACCCGTATGGGCTTCGAAACAGTAGTTAATGCTGCGGGGCTAAACTACTTTCAATATCAGTGGCAATTGAGGGACATAAGTCACTGGACGACAAGCAAACGGCCGTGTAGAGAACACTACACGGAGCAATTTCAGCTGCATAACGGTTAAGAGGGCGTATTCCACTTACATTTGGAAGAATTTTCTATACTTAAACTTAAGGAAAAGTTAGACATTATTGCCAAGAGTCATAACATTTCCACTAAGCAACTGTCATTGTTTATAAATAGGTATTTACCTATTTATAATAGAAAATATTTATTTTTATTACAGTAACATTTTTTGACGCATTCACTGGTTGCGCATCCATCGGAATGAGATCAATCGCATCTAAATCCGTCGCATCAGAAGAACTAGGTAATATTGTTTTGCATATTTAAAATTGTCTATAAGTTTAAAATTATTCTTGTATGAATGTATAAATACATAAAATAATATTGCGTATAACGAATTTTTTCCCACAAAATACCTGGAAATATTCCTTATTTTTCCTAATCAGCTAAAATTGCAACTTTTCCATTTCCGTCCTGAAGTTCTTGTATTATCTGAGCTTTTCAAAACAGTACAACACAATTGTACGCTCGATTCCGCAAGGGTGTGGCAGCATTGATAGCCAGTGTCAGTACTTTTAAACTAATTGTGAAAAAAATGTAGTTTAAAGGATGGACACCATCCTTTTTTCAATTCTGTGGCTTCCTGGTTTAAATTTAAATAGGTTTTTTAACGTTTTTAATTAATTATATTAAATGTAGTCCCTCATCAACTAAAATGTAGATTCTCGTACTTCCCTACCCTTTGGCTATCTATGACCGATTTTTTTAAGTACTTAGCAAGGTTTTTAAGTTATTTTACTTGTTCCTTAAGATCTTTTTAATAAGTGGATATTTATGACACAATTATGAAATAATGTTTTCTTGTTAGGGTGGTACCCCTACTTAAGACCACCAGTCAACTGGCTTTCGTGTTATCTGTAGAATTACATTGTGTTTACGGTTCTGTGCTCCTTCTATATTAGTATTATTCTAAGATTAAAATCCTAGAGCTATCAATTGATTGTTTGTCAAATTGGGAAATGCATATTATCGACATCTGTGGGGAACTAAGAAGTGTTTTGTTCGCAGGCTTCCTAATATAATTACCTTACTGCTTCTACTACCTCTTTTAATAGTTTTTTTAATTTTTTTTCAGGGAAATTATTTTCAATATTTGGTTTTATAGATTTAGCAACGCCTCCGTTATCAGCTATCATCTATGGTGCATTTTACACACTTACGAGGGAAAAGCTTACTGGTGCATTCTTTTTACTCTCATACATTTTTATACTGCCTGTATGTGCGTTATTTGTGTAAGTATAGTTGCTAAATAAATTCTAGCTTTACAGCCTTCTTCGCCGATTCAACTCTTTGTCGCTAAATTCATTGTTATTAGCATTTTTTGCAACATATCAGCATATTCCTTCTGGAATATATATGGAAGGAAGGAAGAAACTAGTATACAAATTACAAATGGAAAAGGTTTGTTTAGACCAAATTGCTTATTAGAAGACGAGCACTGTGCACAATGCCCGGGCAGAATGGAAAATCTGGCAACATTTCCATTTCCCATACTGCCCGGGCATTGTGCACAACGCCCGGGCAGTATGGGAAATCTGGCAACATTTCCATTTCCCATGCTGCCCGGGCATTGTGCACAATGCCCGGAATGTACGGGAAATCTGGCAACATTTCCATTTCCCATGCTGCCCGGGCATTGTGCACAATGCCCGGAATGTACGGGAAATCTGGCAACATTTCCATTTCCCATACTGCCCGGGCATTGTGCACAACGCCCGGGCAGTATGGGAAATTCTGGCAACATTTCCATTTCCATACTGCCCGGGCATTGTGCACAATGCCCGGAAAGTACGGGAAATCTGGCAACATTTCCCATATTGATTTAATAGTATAAGTATTTTCACTGATACTATTGATTTAATAGTATAAGTATTTTCACTGATACTATTGATTTATAGTATAGTATTTTTCACACTATATACTGATTACAACTGATACATTTTTGATACTATTTTTAATAATAAGTAAAAGTTTTCACAATTTAAGCTCTTTCCTATGGTATTAAAGTCGGAGCTCTTCATTGGTTGCTCTTCTGGTTTAGGCTCAGGCTTTAAGAAAAACCTCCATAATAGTATTACTTAACCATTCTTTTATATTTATTTATTGATTTAGGTCTATCAAAGTACTTCAGAAACGTGGAAACGACATAGGATCCGAAATAGATCAAGTTAATGGAAATCAAATTCCAAGTGAGGAATTAACAAATGGAATCGTCAATGAAAATTTTGATGAAACTCATCTAACAAAGAAAAGTATTGAAGATATAAGATTATAATAAGAGAAACCATAAGTATGTAAATAAGAATGTAATCTAGTCATTGCTGTAAATAATAACTCTTGAATGCTTTAAATGTACATGATTTGCACAAAATATAAATATATAAATGTTTCTAATTATTTTACTTTCTATTATCTCCTCTTCAAGAAGAAAAGACATTTTAGTAAGAAAAAATTGGGTGTATAAAAATAAAAAAATAAATAAAACCTTTATTTGCATACACATACACTTCTGTACATTTGCAAACAGTCATTGCAATAATTAAATATACAGGTAAAACAATAATTTTACTAAAAATATAATTAAAAATTAATTGAAAAGAATTCGTCTACCGAATACAAAGGGTTGTCATTGACAGAATTCTTTTAATTTTACTTATGAAGGGCCTCTTATCTAAGCTAATTATGGAGTCAGATAAGTGATTATATAGTTTAAGTCCTAAGTAAGTAATGTTAATTTTAGAAGTCTTTGTGAGTCTGTGCTTTCTAATAAGTGACTTATTACTTTGTCTAGTAGAGTAGTTATGGAATCTGTAAATTTTATTATAATCTTGTTGGGTGTCAGATGAAGTTAAGTGTCTGGTAACAAAATAGGGAATATAGCGTTCAAATTCTCTTAGACCTGAATATTTCTCTACATGATTTTCTAGGATGTAATTTAAAAATAATTCTAATGGAGAAAGAGACTGAACTGAAGGAGCATTACCATACAACGATACCATAGAAACATGACTAAAAAAAATATGCATAGTAAATGATTTTACTGATAAACAATTGGATGTTTTAACCAACATATAATTCCGGTGCCTAATTTCTTAAAAACATTTTCAATAAGGTGTACCTTACTTAAAAAAATATTTTTCAAGTAGTAGGGTACATCGGAACTTTTCCTCGCCACATAAGATTTACTACGCTCATCCTTACTAATTTGGACTCCCTTCGCTCCTCTTGAGAATATAAATCCACCTCATTTATACTGATACACGTCTTCGCACTCGCTTCGCTCCTCTTGAGAATATAAATCCACCTCATTTATATCCACGTCATATTTTATTTTTAATTTTAATTTTATAAAGCAGAATTAACATATTTTATTTTTTTTTTTTTATTTATACTGATACACGTCTTCGCACTCGCTTCGCTCGCCCTTAAACAGTAAATTATGCGTTTTATACCCAGCAGTCACCTATCCAGTCACTGACCTCACTAAATGTTGCTTAAATTTTATGATCTAATAAAAAAGGTAAATACACATTCCGTATTGAAGCAAAACTTAGTACACTAATTTATTGGGTTAAGAGATACACTTCGTACCAAATTTCATCTCAATTGCCTTATTTTTCTATTTTTAGTAATTCTTTATATAACGGGTATATGAACTAATGCTCATAATGGGATGGCGTATATGATTTGACGTAAATGTTGTTCTTATATATGACTACATGCATGACAAATTTCAAATCGATGCAAACATTTTCCCGCGTTTAATGAACCTTCAACATTTTTGCTAAATGTCCGGTTAATGACGTAATAAAAAAAACATATTTTTCAAAAAGCAAAAATAAACCAAAAGATTGAATTTTGTACCAAGTTTCAACTCTTAGGCATAAATACACAGAATACAAGAAAATACAAAAAAAAATACTTTTTGTCTTTATGTATTGATGTATGTCCAATTTTCACGAGGACAATCTACTGGTCAAAAGCTGAACTTATTTTAACAAAACTTGGTACACAAAATTTAATCCCATAAAAAAGAAGCGACAATGTTTTAGACGAAATCCAATACGGCGTTTAAAAATTGCGGCTATTTTAAATTATGCAAAATTCCTAAAAACGTTTCTTTTCCTAATGCTAGTTTTGGCACAATGGACCCACCTAAGAGGTCTAAGTGCCCTGGAATTTCCCACCTGAGTATATATATATATATATATATATATATATATATATATATATATATATATATATATATATATATATATATATATATATATATATATATATATATACATACATATATATATATATATATAAATATATATATATATATAATATTTATACATATTATATATATATATATATATATATATATATATATATATATATATATATATATATATATATATATATATATATAAATGCTAGTTTAAAGTGTTAATTCTTCACATTTGATTCTCTTTTAAATTTGATTTAATAAGAAATTTCCAAATAAGTTTCTAAATACATAGCAGTGAGCCATGTTGGAGCGAAATTACAAGGCCTCGTTGAGACTTCGGGCTAAGATATTTAAGGTCTCGTAAAATTTAAATATATAAGATATGTATTCTGAAATCCTTACTCATTTTACTTACTATTTTCTAAGCGAATTTCCTTGAAGAAAAATGGCTTTTCATTTTAATTTTCTAGTAGGATGATTTCCATTTATCTCAAAATACTTCCATTCTTTTGACTCTTTTTATTACCATTTTCCGGATAAATAGTTAAAGTCAGTGACTTGAAATGATAAGTTCAACCACGGTTCAACAGGAAATCGATATCAGGGGGGGCTCCACTTTATCATCGAGTCACAGGTGTCCTTAGGTTATTTCATTTAGTCTTCGTTTAACAGTAACCGAGAAAAACTACTCTTTAGAACCCTATTTTAGTGGAGACTTCTACACCGATAGGTAAAATTTAACATTTTTATATTCTAATAAAGCCCTAATAACTAATCTAAAACTAAAATATAATTAATTTAGATCAACTCATATCTACTAAGTCGTATATTTGCACTACAGAATACTATCATAAAATATAATTTGATTTAGATAAACTCATATCTACAAAGTCGTATATTTGCACTAAAGAATACTATCTTAAAATATAATTTAATTTAGATCAGAGATAGTTGTAGTTATAAATACAGTTGCCTATAACTTGTATTTATATATTTCAATAAGATTGTTTCAATTTATTAAATAATAACAGAACACAAGAATTTCAGTTTAAATTCAGAATATTAAATATTATTCCTTGATACGACCAAACCAAGTTTGAATAGTTGACACAATTTCTCTCGCACAATAATTTGTGTCAATTCAATACTACATGCGCCCATCTCCTTAAAAGAGGTCAGAGATATTTAAAAAACGTATTTTTGTTAAATATCAGGCCAAAATCAGGTTTTATTATCCCTTTGCAAACAAATCTTGTTGCGGTAATATTGCCGAGTGCATATGTGGAGGGGAGTCAATCCAGTAGGTCCCTCGCGGATTAACAATCATTTAAAGTTGTCCGCGATCTTTTATGGGTTGAGAACCTCTGCTCTAGACTAAGGGCCCAGCCTGAAAGAATACTTTTTAGCTTACACATGTACTTTTCTAATTGTTTCAGCTCTTCAAAATCGAAACCATCTTTACTATGTTGCCTAAATCTTTGATTAAATCCAAACAAAACACAAAATTATTTGAGCCCGAAATATTAAAATTCATTTCTTTCTGTGACGATGCAAATATATCAGAAAAACAATTAGATAAGATAAATAAAAAGATAAGTAATGTCATATTGATGAATAAAATAAAGCAAATAAGTGCTAAATACCTGTTGCTGCTGATAGTTTTAGGGTTGTTTTTATGGTACTCGTTTCTTTGTGATTTTATATCTGTACTTCTCAGGATAAGTATGATAAAGGTAAGTAATACAATCATAGAATAACTCTAGTGTAGAAGGAGCATATTCCATGCAATCCACTGATACATAGAAGTTAATTGACATGAAACTATATTCGTCAATACTAATGTAATGAGACTATACTATACCGTTCATAAAGCGAATATCATCATTTGCTGATCCTTGATCAGCAAATGATGATTATAGCTCATCTTAGCTTTGTTTTCAGTCAAAATATTTTTACTTTTCCTCATTTATACCGTAGGTATATAGAAAAAGTATTGTTTGCAAAAAAATCCGAAACCGGGATGAAACCGGAAGTATCCTTTTCAAGCGTTCTTAAGGCCTCCTGAGTGGTTTTCGCAAAGATGTCTGTCTGTATGTGTGTGTGTGTTATTATCGTAGCGCCCAGTGTATTTATGCTAAAGTGGAACTTTGTACAAAAAGCAGTCTACCACTGTAGACTGTTGTGCTATCCGGAAAATATTTTTTATGACGTCATTAACCCATAAAACGCAGAAAAAGTATACAATCGAATTGAGATTTGGCACGCATGTGACTATGTATAAGACTAACTTATGTGCCAAATTTAATCTCATTATCAGCATTAGTTCAATTTTTATTGTGCGACTAGTGTACGTTTTTTAAAAAATTGGAAAAACTTGGGAAATGGTCTAATTAAGTTGAAATTTGGTACAAGTGTATATTATTATATAATAATAATAAGTACCCTAAGTTTCGTTTCAACACGACAAGTATATTCATGATTTTATTTGGATCATTTAAATTAAGAAGCATTGAGTGGCCAGTGCTGTATGGGAACCGCTGAGAATGATACGGATGCATTTACTATCTGAAGACAAGCGAAGCAATTCCAAAGGAATGTTGCAGTGCAAATTTGGCAAACTGTATTTCTGAGGACGAGCGAAGCGAGTCCGAAGCAGGGATGATGAGCGAATCCGATGTAATGAGGAAAAGTTCTGAGGTACCCCGTATCTGATTTTTTTTAATTGAGAATACCAACAATTAAAATTATTAAAATATTAATTAAATAAATTAAAATTTATTAAATAAATTAATAAAATTATTAATTATATAAAATATATATTAAATAAAATTAACCTTATACTTGCTAAGAATAATAAATCTTTATTTTAATTTTTAAGCTTCGTTAGTAAAATTATTAAATAAGAATTTTCAAAGAAAATTTCGCATGAGGTCTTCGGCATGAAAACGGCAGAGAGGAGGTCTATAAAGGGGGGATTCTGCGTTTTTTCAATTTATTCAAAATTATATATATATATATATATATATATATATATATATATATATAATAATATATATATATATATATATATATATATATATATATATATATATATATAATATATATATATATATACTCTTTAACAACACCTCTTATTTTCTTATTAATATTCCTTTGATACAATTCAATTTTATCTAAACTGGATACATCAGAAACAAAACTTTCGGAACGCTTTGGAAGTGGAATCCTGTGTAATTTCTCTGTTATCGGTAATGCTCCTTGTACAGGTATATACTGTTTTACGTTAATAGTTTTGGTTAAGATCGACCGACAATCAGCCAACGATGGGTGAGAAAAGGATTACTTTTGGTTTATGTTGATTTCTTTAAGCCATAGAGATATATACTAGAGGGAGCATAGCATATCTCAATACATTGAGAGGCCTGAAACATCTATTTGGGGCTCTCAGTGGCTCTAAGTAACCTCATTAAAACCTATTTCAAGAGTGTATTAAGGTTATAATAAATTAATTATTTTCGGCTTTCCGCACATTGTTTGTGTTTTGATTTGTATTTTAAACCTTCTTCTGTATAAGTAACTGTATTTTTGTTCTGTTTATTTGATTATTTTGGTAATTGAATGAGGCCAGGTTACTTTTCCGATGTTTCAAAAATTAACCAATAGAGCCCCTCTAGTAATTTATCTCTATGGCTAAACGTCTTTTTACACATCCTTAAAGCAAATCTTTACCATTTTTCAAGAGATATGCCATTTCAACGAGTTTTGGATCTTTCAACAGATCAAAACTAAAATTATTACCATTTGCAGAGTTACGCAAAGTGTGGTCCGGGGACCCCATGGGTCAAAATATTATAACGATTAAGTAAACATTAATTAATTAACTTAAATCTATTAAGAATAATGACCTTTAATCAAATTCCCTCTTAAGTTTATGAGATTGTTGCTACATGCGAGAATGTTTTAGAAGAGTCAAATGATGAGTCAAGAAATAAAGAATAAAATCAGGTTTTTATTCTCGATTTTAAGAGATAGTTGTAAGGTTGGCAATACCAATGGCGGGAAAACGAAAAGGGGATCTAATTTTTTATCATAGAATTAGCATGGGAGCCGATAAAAATTCTTCTTTTATGTCTATCTTAATTGTTAGTTAACTTGCGATAAATAAGTTAAAAATTAATAGAACGATCATCGGTGCTAAAAATAATGCCAATTTCAAAGACAAAAACTTCGATAATTCCAGGATTTTAAATATAGAATCAGGCTCTTATCACTACAGACTTGGATTTAATAATAATAAAACCTAAACAGATAATTTAAACAATCATTTTACAAAAAAAGAAAATTTATTGAGTAATTAATTATTTTAGTGAGTCAATAAAATTAATTAATAAATTATGACACCATTACGGTGAAAATCAGCTTGTTATTAGTTAATATAAATACTGGTTACAACTAATTTAAACAAGTTAATGCAATAAAAAGATAATTTTGTGTGTTTGTGCAAACTAAAATTGTTTAAAAGTAAAATTAATTAACAATAAATAAAATAAAACAATATATTGTGATTTTCACATTCCTATCACTCAATTTAAATGCTCGTGACAACCCATTAAAACCCTATTTTTCAATGAAATAGTGATTCTACTGAGTTCATACGTCTTAAAATTAATTAAATTAAAGCACTTTGATGAAAAATTTAAAGAAATAATTGTCACAAATAAGAAAAACCAAAAAACCCCCATAAGTACTTTATCAACGTTCACCCTTTCGATATCAATTTCTTATCAGCGACGGTGGCGCTGCTACAGACTTTGAATCGCGAATTAAATCGATAGAATTGATTATCGATAAAACTGTTGAATCTGATCCTGGTGGATGAAATCAAACTAATTAAAAAAACAATACTTTTTAAGCTCATTGTAAAGAATATAACATAATGGTATCGAGTAAGATATGAAATATCGAGAGAGAGAAAAAAGAAAAGTACCTTGTTATGGTTGTAATCCAACACTCCTTGGTTTGTGTTGATGTGAGCCCACTTTTCGCTGCATGTTTGTCACGACACAACAATTAACGCACGTAAACACCGGTATTTAATCTGATCACGTTAATAAATTTGATTAATTTGATTGTATTTTTCGATTAATTGAGATGCGTATCACGAAAGGATAAAGACCCGGCGGCATCGAGGTACCAACTGACGTTGTAAGAAAAACGAAAAACCCTAGAGTGGGGATAGGGCAGACCAGCCCTTACTATCGATCTACAAATCGATTGTCAACAAAAGAAAAATCACAGAGCAAAAAATACTTCTCGAATACAAATATCGTACATTATTTGTGTTGCAATTTATATTTAATATATTTATAGCGCTAAAAACAGAAAATTTTGCGAGGAGTACAATTTATTGAATTTATTAGTAGGGGGGGCGGACAGGGGTCTGCCAATTACTATTTATTTACAATATGGGGTCCGTGGGGCTCTAAAGTTTGCGTATCCCAGCTGTATATTATAGTGTATTAAATATTTTACATTGTATTATATATCTTTTGTTGTATTTAAATGTTTTTTTCTAATAATTTGTTTTTTTTCTACATTATAATGAGAAGTTTAGTTTTTAAAAATGGTAAACATTTGCTTTAAGGATGTGTAAAAAGACGTTTAGCCATAGAGATAAATTACTAGAGGGGCCCTATTGGTTGAATTTTGAAACATCGAAAAAGTAACCTGACCACCTTTGATTATCAATAATCAAATAAACAGAACAAAATTACAGTGAATTGTATAGTAGAACGTTGAAAAGATAAATCAAAACACAAACTATGTGTAGGAAGACAAAAACAATTGATTCATTATAACCTTATTTCACTCTTTGAAGAGGTTTTTATGAGGTTACACAGAGCCCCAGAATGATGTTTTAGGACTCTTAACGTATTGAGATAGGCTATGCTCCCTCTAGTATATATCTCAATGCGTTTTGCATTGAATGCTGGTCATATTTTTTTAAAGGTCCGTAAAGAAACATTTAGTCTTGATACTGCTTATCATTTGCTTTAGAGGTAAATAAACATCAAATGATGTTTAGGAGCATGATATATGCTTTATATTACAAGAAAACGATCGATTTATGTTCCGAGTGCTTTTATTCGACTTCTTTTGTTTTTTGTATTAATTAGAAGAGCTTAAGGCTAAAAATATGGTTTTATGAGAAGCATAAACTCTCTTATTGAGCAGATCCCTTTTTCTATTCTGTCACCCTTTATCATACTGTTTATTTATTTTCTTTTATTTTTTAGATTCTACCATACTGGAATTGGGAATTATTGTTTAACCAAAGATGTGTTCTCGATAACCCTTTATACGAAGGGCAACTGTTAAGTGAAGAGGACTGTATGGTAAAATATTTGACATCAATATTACTTTTCCTTAATTATGCCGTAGGAATATGGGGATATATTGTGTTAGGAAAAAAATTCCGAGATTTCACCAGCATTTCGTTTGTTTTTAAGAACCATTGATTAGTTTTGGCAAAGTTGTCTGTCTGTATGTGTGTGTCTGTTAACATCATAGGTCCCACAGTAGTTATACTAGACAGTTAAAACTTGTGACAAATATCAATCTTTAAGTCTAGTTGTGCTAACCGGAAAATATTTTTATAGCGTCATTACCGGCAATAATGACTCAGCTAAAATTTTAAAAATTTATAAAACGCGGAAATTTTTTTTGATCGATTTGAGATTTGGCACGCATACAGTCATATATGTAAGACAAACATATGTCTTAAGTTTTATTTCATTATCAGGATTGGTTCAGTTGAAGATAGATAAGAAATGAGGTTAAAGCTATGACTTAGTACTATTCTGTATGCTTACTTATTGATTGTGTATACAGTAAAAATAGGTATGGCATAAGGAATACTTCATTTATAACCCTATAGTATTAAGTTATGCACATAGGCAATTCTAAGGGGCTAGAGCCCCGCCTAGTTTGAAATTCGTATATTATAAATAAGTATCCCTTATGCCATACCTATTTTTACTGTATAAACAATCAATAAGTAAGCATACAGAATAGTACTAAGTCACAGCTTTAACCTCATTTCTTATCTATCACATATTGCCTTTTTAGCTACTAAAACTAAAATTAAATTTAATTTATTTAAAATATATTAAGAAAATAAATGATGAAATAAAATATATTCATTTATCATATAAAAATATGCTTTTATCAATAAATAATCAATTATGACTTTATTGCTCCTACTTTTTATAAGTTTAGTTAGCAACCAAAGGTTACCAAACAACAAAATCTACTTTTTTAGATTAATTTTTCTTAAAAGTTAAAATGGTTTATAGTAACAACGATAAGATTAGATTATATCTTATTCAAGTTAGGCATTAGGTTAGGCATTAGGCAGATATGAGAGAAGGAACTTTAGGAAGTTTCGCAACTTATAAAAGCATTCACAATTATTAATACTCATTTTCTTTGTTTTAGTCATGTGAGTCTGTAAATTCCATAGCTAGAATAGAAAACATGAAGTATGACGTTTTGGTAAATGAATACTTATCAAGAGATACACCGGTAATAATTACTGATGCGATGGATGACTGGCCAGCATTCAACTCTAACTTTGATGTTACAAATATCACTCAAGTTTGTAAATTATTCATAAGAAAAATTTTTGATAAAAATTTTGATAAACAAAGAAAAGAAAGTATGTACTTTCTTTTCTTTGTTTTCTTGAAATAAGTGGTACCCTGTGGGTCGTGTGCAAAACATGAAGAGAACTTTTTTTTAAGTTGATTAAATGTTCTATAAAACGAGTTTAATCATCAAAATCGAATAACTGAAACCAAAGTTATGCCTCTTTCAAAAACACTAAAAAATGGTTAATTTATGCAAAGTCAGCGAATTTCTTTAGAAAAATATTTGCTTTGTGCATTTTATGGCCATTTAACAAATGTTATAACTTTATTAGTATTCTTCCGATTTTGACGAAAAAACACTCGTTTTATCGGAAATTTTATCAGCTTTAAAAAAAAGTCTCATCATGTTTTGCACACGACTTACAGGGATCCACTCATTGTAAGAAAACTGGTTATTAGTGCGATTTTATAAAATTTTGAGTATGCGCAATCATATGAAAGGCTCCACTCTGGATAGGCAGACTATGCTTTTCCTTCATAATTTAAGGTATATTTTCAGAATAATATGGTTTGAAGTAGTGCAAATGAGTCACATTTTTAGGCCTGGCTCTTGGACTAGAAGTAAGTATAGACCTTTCTAACATGATGATTTGTTTTTGAAAGTTTTATTAATTTTAAAGTAGCGAACATTTCCTTTTATTACAAGGAATGAGAATAAGGAAGAAGAACTTTGATCGTCCCAATGAAACATTTTGTTTCAACTGTTCTTTGACATTTTAGTAAGAAATGCCAATAATGGTATAAATCCTCCCTAGACCTTAAGTTTTTATTGTTCTGTGACGAAAACGTAAAGTAGAACCTTCCAGAGCGAAGGTTATTTCAACCTTAAAGCTATGTTAAGTCTCCGAATTCAGCCACCTATAATAGGGGGAATTATTAAAAGAGGTATGACACTCTTCAATTTTTTTGGCATTGGTCGACTTGGACCATACAGCCATATAAAATATACTATATTTATACTTGTTTAAAACATTTTGTTATTGTTATTTTTTCTTGGTATTTGTTATGTCTGAACACTTGATAAATATTTTATTATTTTTTATTTATCTTATTAGGTTTTAATTATTGAATGATAGTATAGATATTTTTTTAGTTATTCATTTTAATTTTTTTTTATAATTAACTAAATTTTTATTTTTTGCTTAAAAGCAAAAAGTAAAGTAGTAAAATATAGTATATTTTTATAAACGTTTATAGGTTTTGTAGCTATTAATGACATATAGTTAAACGGCTGAGCTACACATTGGTAGCATGCAACTAAACTCTTTTCAACTTATACTAAACAATAATAATAAAAATACTTATTATACAATAAAATAAGTGTCTAATAAAATATATTAGACACATAGTCTTATCTTTAACTTAACGTAGACTTAACACGTGATATCATCGTAGCTCATCATTAGTGAAATAGTAGTCTCAAATACAAAAATGGAAAGGCTGTAACTTCATTAATATTTCATCATATGTTTTCAGATCTACTTGCAAGAGGATAATTTAAATTACTTATTTCCGTGTAAATTAACGACCAACATCAAATATAAATCTTATTTCTCTTCTTTACTTAAGCAATTTGAAAATAACCGAACTGATAAGTATTTTATTCACTGGTGAGTTACTCAAATATTTATGTAATTTTGAGACAAGACAGTTGTTTGGAGCAGGATCTTAAGCCTAAGTTGAATGGAATCGTTGAATTCTTGTTTTAATATGTAGATGAAGTTTAAAAACAGGAAAAACAATCCCTTTCAAGTTCTATTAGATCCATTTACTCCAATTTGGATTGGATTAAATAGAATGTTGGATCCATTTCAAGGATTACATCCTCTTTTGCATATGTTTCCAAGGACACTTTTTGAAGACTATGAGAAAGTGACGATAAAGGCAAACTTTCGTACACAACCTATCAGCTTCCCGATATGTAACTAATAATATATTACATGAGCTCCACTCCGTTCCATCATCGATAACCCATCTCCAAGAATCATATGGCGTCGAATATCTGTTGATTTAAGAATACTAAAGTAGATAATTTTGTCGAATATCCCTTTTAAATTTAAGTTTAATTGAAAAAAATATATAGATTGAGGTAGATTGAGTTTTTTTAAAAAATCTATATTTCATTAAATGAATTATGTTTAAGGCAAAACTGCGATTTGGCAACGGTAAAAGCACTAAGAAAAATTTACATGAAACCATATTTCTTGGCAAACTCCATATCACCGTTTCACACTAACTGGGTATTGTTGTCCTCCAATTATTCAACACCGAAGTACAAAAGTGTAAGTGGTCTCTAGAGTTTCACTTTCATTTTACTCATAGAATCATTTTGTAACAAAATGTTATTCAATAAGACGAAAGAATTACTGTAGGATGCAGTAAAAGTGAAAGCATTGATCATAGCTGAAAATAGACAGCTGGATGTGCCTACCATGAAAATAGCAAATGTTCCTATTTATGAAGGTTCGGAATCAGGGTTCCTACCAACCCGATAATAATATAGCTCAGGGAACGGATTTCTTGTTCTCTTGTTCAGCAATCAATTTACTGCGCTTATCGGGTTATGTTTTGTAATCTGAAGCTCTGTAACTATTCTTCTGAGATTTTCAAAGGTCGTTATATTTTTTTACTCGTTACATTTTTATATTTTTTGAACTACTACAAAACTTCTCTCATCCTTTTTTTTACCCCTTCAAAGTTTTGCTTATGCTAATAGAAATCCACTAAACTTTTACAGCAGCACAGCAGTCACTAAATAGAAACAGCAGCCTATATAATGTAGGTTTTCATATAATCTATCTTACAAAAGAATTAATAAGCTAACTGGCAACAATTTTTTTCAATGTTCATAAATTCTGTTACTAACGATTTTTTGAAGATGTAAAAATGTCAAAAGTTTTTGGCATTCCATATAAATTCTTTAATTGAATAAATTATTTTTACAGCTTGATATAAGTTCTGATCTAATATCATTAGGTCAGTTTAAAGGGAAAACTATGTTTAAATTAAAGCCATCTTATCCATGTGACGAGGCATGCCCACTGTTGGAGGCAACTCTTCAACAAGGAGAAATACGTAAGTACGAGCTATCAGTACCAATATATACGCTAGGAAAATACTGAGCGATCACCCCCTTTACTTTTACTAAAGAGATTAGACTATGACAGTATAGTAGCGTAAAAAGAGAAGAATATTATTACAGTATAAAAGAATAATAGAGCAAACAACTTAACTTTAAAGCAGAGATAAGGAATCAAAAATGTGTCTAATTTCCGTGGTACAACGTAAGAGACTTATCCTCCACAATACCTGTAGGGGGACAATTTGTATTGAAACCAAAGCATGATTAGTTTAAATCTGGGTTGAAACGGCTAACGTTACTGACAAACCAAGCGCAGCCTATACTAAAAGATGTACTTTGATCAACCACAATCGTGATATAAGATTTTCATCAAATTTAATCAAAGGTGTGTTGGTTAGAAGATTTACATCATTAGATCAACATTAGATCAACATTAACAAAACCTCACCACACATCCCTTCTTTGTGAACAGCGGCCACTTTCTATTAAGATTTGCGTTCGATATGTTAAAGTGCATTCTCATGAAAACGTAAGTTCAATTGGAGAACGCAATTCGATAGAACTTAATTCTTTGTCAAAAAACGTTTTTGCTACTCTTTCGGATCCCCGTTCAAAATTCCGAATTACATTTCGTGATTTCGGTAACGAATTAGGTTTAAACAATGACCTTACTTCCTTCTTCAAATGAGTCAACTTTTCTCAACCAATTAAAAAATGTATAGCAGGTGATATTAGAGATAACACCCTATTGGGCGAGGGGGCTTGAGGATTATTGGGAGGACTATCAAACTCCCTTTATGTTCGCCTATATGCCACCACAATAATTTTACGTTTCTATTTTTCAGTGATGTTTACCGGATATTTGTGGATGTTCGAGTACAATCCCGAACCCAACCTAGAAAACATAGCAATCTTAACAGAAACATTCTGGCAGAAGTGATTTTATTATTTTTCATTGATGTAAATAATATTAAAGTTAATTTAAAATCGTATTTTTTAATCCTTTATAAGTTTGGATTTGTCATATGCCAAATGAAACAATGTGTAACCATGCTGTAGAAACAATGCTTTAACGCTTTAACCATAATTCTATGCCAAGTATCTTTAATACAGCTGATGACGCGCTAAGTCGATTGCCATATAACAATGCTATCTTGTTGAGGATAAAAAAAAAGAATTTATGCGCAGATATTAAATTCAGAGGCAAACTTACCTTCCCCCGGACTGCTAACCACGCATGTCTGAATTTTAACTTTTCCTAATTTATATCGTAGGTATATAGAAAAAATATTGTGTTTAGAAAACAATTCAAAACAGGGATGCCACAGGAATTATTCATTTCAATGATTTTCAAAACCTGAGTGGTTCTCACAAAGTTGTATGTATGTATGTTTGTGTGTTATCATCGTATCTCCAAATGTATTTATGCTAAAGTGTTGAAACTGTGTACAAAAATCATTCTATATGAGTAGTTGTGCTATTAGGAAAATAATATTTTTATGACGTCATTAACCTGCAATAATAACATCATAAAAAGAAGAAAAATTATACGATTAGATAGAGATTTAGCACGCATGTAGCCATTTATAAGACTAACATATGTACCAAGTTTCTCCTCAGTATCAGCGTTAGTTCAATTGTTATCATATGACTTCTGTACGTTTTTTGAAAAAATGTTAAAAATCAGAAAATAATCTAATTGAGTTGAAACTTGGTACAAATGTATACCTTAACGTAATAAATAAGTACACAAACTTTTAGTTCAATACTACAAGTATATCCATGATTTTTGGTAGATCATAAAAGTTTTGCAACATCGAGCTTTTAAAAAAAATGTTAAAAATCAGAAAATAATCTAATTGAGTTGGGACTTGGTACAAGTGTATACCTTAACGTAATAAATAAGTACACCAACTTTTAGTTCAATACTACAAGTATATCCATGGTTTTTGGTAGATCATAAAAGTTTAGCAACATCGAGCGTGGTCAGTGTCTGAATGGGTGACCGCTGAATAATAAAACGATATTACCATTACGTAAGAAATAAGTACTCCTTTCGTTTAAATACAACAAGTATGTGTATATTTGTTGGATCATAAAAGTTAAGCACCATTGAGCGAGGTCAGTGCAGTATGGGTGACCGCTAAGAATGAAACAGATGCATTTACTAACTGAGGACAAGCGAAGCGAGTCCAAAGCAGGGAGGATAAGCGTAGCAAATGCGAGGTGATGGGAAAAAATTCCAAGGTACCCGTACCCGATTTTTTTATATTATATTGATATAAAAAGGGCTTATGTCCGTTGATGTTCTAATAAATAAATTAATTCATAATAAAGGTATAGCCATAGGACTTAAGCTCCCATTATTTGAAATTAGCCCCACTCTAAAAAACTTAAAATGTATAGACCTACTTATTTAGCTAATATAGTAGGGGAGCTAAAGCCCCCCTAAGATTTGGTGGATAAAGCACATCATTCTTATTCTAAATTTAACTTTTAAGTTTAAAAAGTTTAAAATATAAAGAATAGATATGTAACCAGTTTCCTTATTGTGATCTTCGTCGACCCTGTCATACATAAGTGTGTATCGGTTTGGTATCTACGTATAGGGTGCAAGGTAGCGCCTTATTTTTGAAGGAGCACTAATCACACAACAAACTTGTGTATGACATGGTCGATGGAGGCTATATCAGAATTGGACATCATAAAAATAGTAAGAGTAATAGGTAATAGTAATAGCAGGAGTTATTAGTCTATCTATGTATGTTTCTCTTGTTTTTCCACGAATGCTTATCCATGTATATTAATTGTTTTTAATACCTAAAAGGTTTCTATTACGCGATAATACATAAGAATTCACCAAAGGAGAAGTTAACGAACTTCTTCAAAGTCCCTTTGAGTCTTGTTACTCGAGACCTATTACACGATAGTGTGCAAGAATAGATGAATGGATCAGCTAGTAGCATTGGAAACAATAAAATAGCAAGTCTGTCCGGTCCTCTGGTCTGTAAAGTAGACTGCAGCTGGTCCTGTAGGTCTAGAGTGCCTGTATAATCATTATACAGGCACTCTAGGTAGGTCAACCAGTCTGGAAATAAGTAATATCAATTCCGTCAGGTCTACGAGGTAAGTTTTTCAGTAAGCCCCAAAGAGACTAATACTACTAGTATTACTAATAGTATTAGTACTATCTTTGGTAAGCCCCGAAAATCTTTATTGAGCCAAAAATAATACTGAACACACAGATTGAATAATTATACATCGTATAAGACCGAATTATAAGATACGACCAAAACGTAAGATCAGGTACAATATTTTTTACAAAACCGACAAGTATAAATAAAAACTAACTTAATGAATAATAAAGCAAATAAATAAGAGTATATTTTTTTTTATAAAAAGTACCAATTTTATTATTAGTTTAAAGTATAAATTAACTATTATGAATAAACAGGATTTTAAATCCTGGCATAAGAGCATTATGACAAATAAATTAATAAAATATTATTCTTATTCAAGCAACAGACCAACATTTATGTAGGTTTGTAGCTCTTTTACTTATTCGCCATTACAACACAAGACCTCTTCAAACAACAACTACATCTTATCATCGTTGCTGAGGAAACGAAATTTACTTTTGAAAATAAGTTATGCTCCCTGATTTTATTTTTATTTATATCCCATGTAAACTTATCCTTATTTAAGTGTTTTTGCTTTAGAAATTTGCTCAATAATTAAGGGAATTGATTATGGAGACGCAAGAGAATGGAGAAAACCCCGGTGAGCAACTTGGTTGTCTTGTTTTAATTCTTGCTCTTACAGCAATTTTTGTTTCGTGTTTTCATTTTATTTGTCTAAATCATATTCTTATAGTCCTTCTTTTATTGCTAGGAGTCCTATTATATCTATTAAATTAAAATTTTAATGCTTAATATTCAAATAATTTTTAATTAGGCTGTTATTTGTGACTCCCAGGCCTAAAAACATCATGAATTTTATTTTAATTACTGGGTAAATTATTTTATGACTTCTCTGTCGGGACTCAGAAGTAACTCAATGACTTAACGAATAAGCCATTTAACTCTTTTAATGTTGTTTGCCTAAGTAAAACAACATCCCCAATTTTAATATTTCCTTGCATTTTGGAGATGTACTGACTACCCTATGTACTCTATCCTATCATGTTCACCCCGTACGTTACGACAAATGTTTTAATGAAACTATTCAGTGAGTTTTAAAGAACAGTTGTTTATAAATTTAAATACAGAATGTCAAATCAAAGACATACAACTTGTTCTTCAAAATGTATTAACTTTATAAAAATAAATAAATAGGTTGGAATACCTCAACATTCCTTTTTGATTGCTTGCTGAATATAATTTAAACTTATATTACTTATCTAGGGTTAGGGTTGCTAGTAAAGTGATGTAGAAATTCATACAGTAGGGGTCGGGGCGGGGGGACATAGTGGTCTAACTCCCTGGTTAGATGCAAAAAAAACAGGGATTAGTTGCATCAACTACCGCACTGAGCGCTAGTTTTCACCTTGTTCGCTTATCACTATTGTTATCAGTTTTAAATCGATACTTCTATTTATGTTTATAAAAATGTAAACAAGACGATTTTTATCTTATTCATTGACTTTTTTCTTTTTTAGTAGCTTATAAGATAATTTTTTTTAGAAAATAGGATAACGTGTGTTACGAAAGGTGTCTTATAATGAGACAACGAAGACGTAAATTAAACTTATAATTTCCCGGTTTGATGTTTGTTTACAAACATTTTTGATGTTTGTCTACAAATCATGGTTATCACGATAACAGGTCTACTTAAAATTAACACAGCGTTTATATTTTTATAAAAGCGTTTATGAAAATTATACCTTTAAAATAATTAATACAATTTTTAACATTGTTAAAGACCCTTTTAAATAATATTAATCTTGGAATTGAAGAAATAATTATTTTATACATGGGGTACAAGGTGAACCGACCTGCCACTAGCGGAGAAAGGGTGAACTTAGGGCAGGTCCATCTAAAGCAGCTTATTTCGGGGGAGTTAGACCACTGTGTATATAAATATAAATTATATAAATTCTTCTTTTAGAAATGCTGTTTTTAATAATATAATCCTATAGATGAACAATGCTTGCACGTTTTGTATTTTATGAAAAAATAACTAAAAATAGGTAATATCGGGACATATGTAGTTTTGTTGGGAAAGGGTATCAATATCGGCACTTTCCGGCAAAAGTCGAGACACCTGGCAACCCTATCTAGGGTCCAGAATTGTTTATATTTTGTGTTATTGATTTCTATACCATTAAATTATCATAAGCTGTAGTTACAGTTTTAGAGTAATTTAATCCTTTCTATCTGAGGTTGTTCCCACAAGGATTATCTCTGATGAATGGCTATTATGGTATATTTAGTAGTTAGATAAAACCTGCCACTTTGACTGGACTTTTTAGCTAATAGGATATTTTATTATTTAACTTATTACGCCAATAAATTGCTTTGTTTTAACAAATCAAAAAATATGTTTTTTTTTTGTTACAGAATCTCACAAACTAGATCTGTCTGGTCAATCTATTAAGAAAATATTACCTCAACATTACCGAGAATCTCAGAAAATAACTTCTCTACATTTAGATAATAATGAACTTCAAAAATTGGAACATATAGAAAAATTCTCCTTAGTAGTTGAGGTATATGAATATATATATATATATATATATATATATATATATATATATATATATATATACACATAATTTAAGTTTTATTTACTTATTAGCTTGGACCTTGTTATAAGCATCTTTCTTAAATCAACCCTATTTAACAACTATCATTGGAATACTTGGTTTGGTTAGTTTTGATTTGATCTATCTGGGCTTAGTTTTTGCTTCATTCGACATCAAGTTAGCTCAAGTAATCATTACTATGCCTGGTTATAAAAGTGTATATACTTTGCAAATGCATATGTGGTGTCTAACTGACACCTTCCTTAAGACAAACCTGTTACATCTGTCTCTTAGCTTCTTTACTTCCCTCACCCGGCACTGATGATGAACTGTTTAGTTTGAAAGTCACTTCTGTCAATAATTATATATTAAGTGAAGAGGCATCATTTTTCTCTCTTTATTTTAGTAAAGTTTTATAAATTGCAGCCATATTATATTTTTCTGAATCTAATATATAAAATAATGATAGCAACAATAGTTTAATATTATTACCTAAAAGCACAAAAAATTATTTATTTTAGGGGTTTTCTCGTACCTTTTATTATTAATTCTGATTGATTTTATTGTATAATTTTGATCTGTTTATTGTAGCTATCAGTGTCTCACAATCAAATAGTGCGAATGTACCCTGTATCTCATCTAGTTCATTTGGTTCGACTTGATTTGTCTTATAATACTATACTTACTATTGAAGGATTAAAAGGACTTGTTCATTTAAAATATTTGAACTTATCAAGCAATAAAATCAAGGTATGACTAAAAATATTTTGCCATAATGAAATTTATAAATTGTTTGGAAAGGGTGGTGTAATGTATCATTTAGTATGTGTTGCATTAGCTTGTTCATCAAGGACATATTCCATTTAACCCTTTGGCAGCAGAGGAATTGGAATGAAGTTGCCAGAAGAAAAACTTTCCTCTGTTGCAAAGGTTTTTTTCTCTTTTTACCTTAAAGTACTCAACATTAACTTGGCCTAGGTAGTTTTGCTTACGTAATTTTAATGTTCTACTAATTGTTTTATATTGTCTATACATATAGTATAATAAATGTTAAATTCTTTTTTGCTCTCGTCAAAAAAAGTTTGTGTGTTTGAGCATAAACTTTATGTTGAAAATAGATATAAATTATTGTTTTTGTATTTAAAAATGATATTATTATATAATAATTGTTAAAAATAAATATGGTTAATTGATTTAAATAATCGTAATATTGATGAGGATAATGGTTGACAGCGCAAGGTAAGGGTAAATAAATTATTCCTTTTTTCTGAAATTGCGTTTTCCCAACGTCGTTACTGCAGCTTTCAAAAATCATTATTGACTTCACAATTCAATTAACCCTGTGTAGATATAACTGTCAACCTATAAATGTCGTATAATATAATTTTTAAAAAACACATTAATATTTATTTTTAACCTAAAGTTTATACTCAAATAAATAAGTTTTTTACTAGAGCAAACAATTGTGAAACGATTAGTATAAAACAAGTTAGGATTTTTTTTAATATATTGGAATACTTACGAAGTAGAGCTCACGATAAAAATAATCACGACCAAAGACAAGTCTGTCTACGTGCCGGTCTCTGCAAAAAATCACAAAAACACAATTATACAAAACATTCCATCAGCAGAGAAATCCAAATACCTAGCAAATTACATTTTAATCACTAATGCTAAATAAAAAAGGACAGAAAAGTATAGAGATGTTGCACGGAGGGAATCAAACGTGAATCTTTGAATGGGTGAGATATTTTAAAAAAAAAATTTTGCCTATTTTTATCTTTTTATGATTTACCGCGTTAAAAAGTAAGTACAATGTCGGTTCTGATTTTAGGAAAGAGGTCTCATAAATATGTCCGTCAAATGGCTCTAGGAGAAGAGACAAGAAAGGTTCAAATGCCTAAAGCGAGGGGAATGAGGGCCCCGTGGTCTATGACTCACAACCTTCTTTTACGTTTTTTAGTACAAGATAAAGAGAAGACACTACTGCCACCTATCAGTGATACGAGACGTTGGCTATACCTCAAAATACCAATAATACTCACAGCTCTAACCATGTCATCACCCCCGACACCTGTGTTTTGAGTTGGCAGCTGCTTATTATAAACATTTTATAAATTAGTTTTCTCTATGAATTGTAGTGACAAGATATTTGCCTTTTGATCTTTAGGGTGAATGCTCTATTAGGCCAAGATACAGCCCAAATACAACTTTACTGCCTTAATTGTTCTCTATATCTTATGGCTCCTTGGTATTGGTAAATTTATTTTATTTTCAGTTTTTGTCCATACCCAGATTATATTGTTTTTATCTTATTACTGTTTTAGATTATAGAAAGGCTTCAAAATCATGTAAATCTTGAACATTTGGATTTGTCTGAAAACAGTATTTCTGGACTTTCAAATATATCTGAATTAAGAAATTTAAAGGTATGGTACTTAATTATTTTTATACATCTGGGCATATAAAATATGAGTTTTCCCCTACTGATTGGTTCTAACATCCCTCTTGAGTTTCATCAAGCTTGCCAATCATAATAGGATTACTGACAAGGATTTGACTCTGATTCTCTTGATGAAATACATGTAATGATAAAGGAAGATGCTTATTTTTTGTTAACTTACTAAGCAAACATTTTACCAGTCCAAGGTTTATTTTCAATAAAGAAAATGTCTTGTTAAAATTTCTACATCAGCATTTATATTTGATATTGAGCAATAGTTAGGAGGATTTATGGGTTACCAGTTTTGGATTTGGGTCCTATTGGGGACTTCAATTATTTTTGAGTCAAATTGCAATATAGCCAGAAGTATTTTCTTTCTAGAAAAATCAATAAATTTGTAACGGGGGGGTAACATTTTTTAACTTAACTTAAATTTTTTAACAAATATTTTTAAAATTTATTTCTCCAACTTACACTATTACAAGTATATGAATTTTTCAATCTTGTTTCTAATACTTTGTACTTGAATTTGTTACAGAAACTTTTCCTTCACAAAAATTTAATCAACCAGCTAAGGCACGCTGAGTTATATTTACCCAAGAGTCTAGTCACACTTACATTAGCTGGCAACCAGATAACTGATCTCTGTGAAATTTCACGTCTAACCAATTTACCAAATTTAAGTGAAATTTCTTTTGTCAATAATCCATGCGTCGAGCAGTTTATGGGAAACTCCATGTATCCTTTCTAATGTTGTGATAAATGCATAATTTGTATGTTTCATTATTTAGGTTTTAATAGATTAATCTGAGTAAAGATATGTCTCTTACATAAGTTAAATCAATGGTGGAAAATCATCGTCAAAATCTGATGTTTACACACACTTGTCTTATAAGCTTAGTTAGTCTATATTCCAAGGAAATTTCTGGTAGTGGAACAAGTATTGAAGATAGTCCCAATATCGTTGCGTGCCAGAACCTTGCTGATCCTATCTGTAGTTCCTTTGGTGGATACACTTTCCTCCTGTGTTCTGGTCTCTCTTTTTCGCTGGTTGATGACTGTTCATAATGACGGATGGTCCTGTTGATGCCCTCTCTCTTTTTTGTAGTTGTTGTTAGAAAGTGCTGCCTGGAGGTGTAGTTTCTCCTGATCCCAGGATTCTCTATCACTAATTCTAAAGCATCTTGACACCAAGGAGTTTACCACAGCCATCCTCTGTGCTGGATGATGATGGGAGTTCGAGTGAAGGTATCTGCCCGTATGCGTAGGTTTGCGATAGACCTAGTGTCCTAGTATACCATTTTCTTTCTTAATCACAAGCACATCTAGATTATATATCATAGATATTTCCATCGTAAACTTATGTTTGGGTGGATGGAGTTCATATGCTGTAAGAATTCATCCAGGGTGTCCCTGCCATGTGCCCAGACAAAGAAAATATCTATCTCTTCCAAGACTTGGGCTGGAGACACGCAGACAATATTCCTTTGGATTCCAAATATTCCATAAAAAATATTTGCAGCCACAAGGAACAAGAGACTACCCATAGGAGAACCCTCCATTTGCTGGTAGTATTCCCCATCGAACATAAAGTACCTGGTTTGAGACATTGCTCAAACTAGCCTATCGGCCTTGAAGACAAGCTCAGAGACAGGTATAAATAGGGCCTCCATCTTCAGTTCAGTTTTGTAGAGCATTCCATGATGTCCTATATCCCTGAAGATGCCTCCCACAGTGGAAGCGAAACGTTGGATTCTTCATCTACATTGACTCAGTCACCACCGGAAGACCTAAATCTTCATGACAATAACCGCGGAAGCCTACGCAGTTTATTATTTTCCCCTCTGTGTCTTCTGATTATTACAGTGTGTATTACTATAGTTACATACACATTTTTTTATGTGCGAAATCTGTGAAAGTTTAAATATGTAATAACTTCAACATCTTTGTGGAGTTAAGAAAATTAGTCATGAAAAATATATCATCTTCATATAGTTTTGAAAAAAACGATGTACAACATATTGTAGAATTTTAATTGCTTTAATGTTTCCTTGACAAATATATCCAGATCTTTTGATTACAGACCTTATTTAATAAACTGGTGTATTGAACTAAAAATAATAGATGGTTTTGTTATTGATGATATTGAGCGGTAAGATTTTTGTTTAAGTAAATTAATTACAGGGTGGACCAAAAGTTCCCCCTGTTATATTTTAAATCTTTTTAAATAAAATAATGAAACCTGGGATAAGTTTCCTCATTTTAGTTGTATGATGAATTTTGGGTGACTCACCTAAAATAGGGTAATAGTTAATTGAATGGCATACTTTTAATGGATTCATGAAGTGATAGTAAGATATTTTTTCTCATTTATATATTTGTCTACAACTATTATTTTGGCACCTAGATGTCCCCAAAGCTTTAAAATATCCAGTAAAATATAGACTCCAAGAGTAAAAATAAATTAGCAAGAGAATACACAGCAATTGCATTTTTCATATTAAAATTTGTATACTTTATATTTCTGCTACTTTTTATCAAAATTTAAATAAAATTATGCTAAAATATTGTAAAATATATTTTTCGTTTGTATTCTACTGCCAAAGTTAAGATACGTTTACTCTTAGCAAATTATTTTTAGATTAATAATTTTAATGTCAATTTTATGTTAAATATACTTGTTATTGTGTTTTATAATAGATAACGCACTAATATATTTTATAAAGACACATTACAAATTTAATAAAATACAATGTCATAACTCAGAATGACATGACACACATCAACACCCTCCTCATTCTGTAGTATTGATATTCCTCTTACTCCAATGCCACACAGAGCTTCCGCAGTCTTGGAGACAGCAGTGGTTTCGTCAGTAGGTCAGCAAGCTGATTTTCTGTATCAATTTTGTCAACTTGCAAGTCCTTTTCTTCAACAAGTTCACGAATGAAGAAATGTCTTATTCTAATGTGTTTTGTCCTTTTGTGGTATTGAGGGTTCTGTGCAAGTTTTAGCGCAGCCTCATTATCAACCATAAGTTCAGGATAATAGATAACGCACTAATATATTTTATAAAGACACATTACAAATTTAATAAAATACAATGTCATAACTCAGAATGACATGACACACATAAACACTTTTAATAAGTGGTTCTCTCATGTTCGCCTCCTCCTTCTACTAATACTCTTATAAGAAAGGAAATAAATGATAAATGGTAGTTAAAAAATTCCTTAATTCTTCAAAAATATTTAGCCTCTTCATTTTAGGTTCAAGGAAAACATTTCATTCTAAATAAAAGAGTATTAACAAAGTTAAATTTTGGTTAATTTTCTTTTTAAATTATTTTAGTTTAAAAGGTGAATGGCTATATTCTCAAGGAAGAGGAAGGAAGTTCAAACCTGGTCAACATAATGAGCTTGCAAAGTATCTGATGGAAACATGCCCTATAAATAATGTTACTCTAATGACAGAAAGTGAAAGAAAACTTAGGCTTATATTAAGCAAAGCTCACCAACATCAAAAGCAACTTAAGATGTCACAACAGCCAGGTAATCTAACTTAAGGGCCCTTTTTATTAACTCCCTAAAAATATATGTATTGGATCATCACAATCAATTTTGTGATTCACCTGAGGTTGCTTAGGTGAGATCTTTAACTTTCTGTGGTGAAAGGTTTAGGTGTAAATTGTTAGTTGCAGGGTTTGTGTGACAAGTTTTTAGATTTCAATAAGGTTTAAACTAAGGATGATTATAGTATAGAAGGAGCGTACCCATGTAATCCATTTATTCACCATTCAAAGGTATAGTTGTCAGATTGGCAATCCCAATGACGGGAAAACGAAAGGGTGATCAAATATTTTTTATCCTTGGATTAGCATGGGAGCCGATTGTAATTATTCATTTATTTCTTTATTTTAACTTAATTTGTGATAAATGTGTTAAAAATTTAAGGATATTAAGGACCCCATACACATATTTTAACATTGATCACCCTTTCGTTATCATTTTTTTATCAGAGACAGTGGTGCTGCTATGTAATTTGAATCTTGAATAATGCTGGAGACTTTAGGCTGCCAATTTAACAAATCTAAATTAAAATATATTTTATGAATACTATTAAAACTTATTTTCCTTGTTATAAACCAATGTTAAAGTGATGATTTCATAATGTATTTAGACACTTTTCAATTAAAACTTTCAAACAATGTGTAAACTATTATTGAATCTTTGTTTAGTTTTTTACTTTTCCTCATTTATACCGTAGGTATATAGGAGATTTGAAAATTCATACAAAAAATCTATTGCTGTAGTTTTGCTGTTCAGATTTTTTTTTATTTTGACGTCGTTAACCCACAGTAATGACTTATTGGACAATTTAGAAAAATCATAAAACATCATGTGATCGGATTGATATTTGGCTCCCATGTGGCTATGCATAAGACTAACATATGTGCTAAGTTTCATCTCATTATCAGCATTAGTTCAATTTTTATCGAATGACGTGTACGTTTTTTTAAAAAATGATTCAATAGAGTTTAAATTTGGTATGAGTGTAATCCTTTTCATGATAAATAAGTACACTTAGTTTTGTTTCAATACAACAAGTATATCTATGATTTTTTTTAATCAATAAAATTAAGCAGCATTGAGCCTGGTCAGTACAGTATGTGTGACCGCTGAGAATGATATGGATGCATTTACTTTCTGAGGAAGAGCGAAGCAAGTCCTAAGGCATGGTATAGTTTAAATTTGGCTAATTGTATATTCTCGATTTCGGCACCGTAGGACCGGGGTTTGCAGCCCGGGCTATGCTTTAAGATTATATGAATAGTATTTGTATTAAAAAGATTTCGCCAACTTTAATTGATACTTAAAGGATAGTAGACACAATCCACCTGAGGTTGTTCCCACAGGGTGAAAACCTTGATGGGCTGAAAGGCCCTAAAACAGGCATTTTTAGTTTATTTTTTTATATTCTGAAGACAAGCGAAGCGGGACTCGCCCGGACTGAAGTAGGGATGATGAGTGTAGCGAATCCCATCGGATTCGTATTATAAGGAAAAGTTTCCGAAAGTTTTTTTTCTCTAAATTTTATTTTAATGAAAATAATTTTATCATTAATTTGTGACAATGGTTAATGTGCTTTTTGGTTACTAAGTAGTTTACAACCAAGATTGCAACTGGTCTCCAGACCAACTCTTGCCTTGTCATCAGTTGTTCTCCTTGTATATTTATGATATTATTCTAAAGTTTAGCCAGACACTCTAACTAGGATAAATGTGTGTAAGCCATCAATTATTTAAGTTTCCCTTCCTTATTGGATCTAATAGCATTACTGTGTATGTATACACCATTTATTACAACCACCAGAGATACATTCTCAATTTTTCTATGATTAAAGAAAACACCATAAAAATCATATGGTAATGAAAGAAACCAATTTAAACGTTATAATGTTTCAACTATAAAATATAGTAACTTCCATTAATAGTAGGAATTGTTTAGTTAGTCATATTTTACAAGTGTATATAAATGATTATATTGTTTGCTTTCTGTGTTTAATACGCTTGGCCACATATTGTCACTTCAGCGTTTCTCCTCTCCCAAACACCACTCTACTGATAACCCCTAGAGTTTATCCACACAATGCATTGAATTAAGTCCTCAATATGTCTACCTTGTCCTTTACATGCCTCTACGTGTGACTAGTTTACAGCTTGTCTTGTGTGCTTCCTCTAGTCTCACCAGATACTCATTAGCCCATGGTTCTGTCTAGTTTGGTACCAACAGGAAGAGATGCCGCTAGCGAATGAATTTAGTGTGCATAAACCCCTTTAGCCCTGATCTAAAAGCCAAAGTTAGGCAGATCACTTGGAGGTGTCTATCAGAACCAATCACAGTATTCTTAGTACCTTACTTATGTATGGGACCACAGCCACCGGTTAATAAGGACCTCCATTTTCATTGCCCTGTCAAGTTTTTAGTCTGAAGCCTCAGTATCATCGTCCTGCATAACTTTGTCTTTACATTAGCTGGGGATAATGGAAACCTGGATCCAGACTTATTTATTATTATTTATTTATTTATTTCTCACCATACAAAAAAAACATTTTTTACAAAAGTACTTAGAAGTAAATTATACAAAATATAAGTAAATTAAATTGAGAAATGGCAGGTGCACCCCTATATAAGCTGATGCTCGTGTACAGGGGTGGTCGTGTTGGGCCTATCTTTTTTTAATATTGATATGAAAAAAAGTAAAATATAAAGTTGCTACTTCAAGCAAGATAAAGATTATGAAAATTGAACAAGGTAAAATAAATTATAATTACAGATGAAGCACTAAGACAAGAACACTAAACAACTCAAACACACTCTCAAACATATATATATATAATATAATAATATATATACACACACACGTATATATGTATATATATATATATATATATATATATATATATATATATATATATATATATATATATATATATATATATATATATATATATATATATATATATATATATATATATATATATATATATATATATATATATATATATATATATATATTATATATATATATATATAATATATACATACATATACACATACATACACACATACATACACACATACATACATATATATACACATTCATACATACACACACATACATACATATATATACACATACATACACACACATACATACATACACATACAGACATACACACACACATACATATATACATAGACACACACATATACATATACACTCATACATACATATACACACACATATATACATACACCATACTTACAAATAAACACATACAAATTTTAATTCTTTTTATTCATAAGATTAAGTGAATGCATTCCTAATATTATATCTCAGTCATGATCGGTAAGGTAATATTTTAGGTCAATTCTAAAAACTGCAAAGGATGGTGGGTTTAAACTTGTCTTGGATGAAATAGTATCCAACATTTGCGTTGTAGCCAAAGGTTGCTGGGTTGGCCGGCCTCGAATTTTAGACCTCCTGAGAGGATTGTACTAGGGGTAACCTCGTATAAGGTCCTCCCTTGGCTGGATTGGCTTCCTGTGTGCTGTTAAACAATTTGATTTCCAAAACCTTTTTGGACTTGTTAAATCCATGTCTACTTACCTTTAAGTCCCTATTATTTTTCTTGTGAACTGATAATAAATGTCTTTCATTGTTTAAAGTCTTCTGATATTTTGTTTTACTTTATTTTAAGCAGATGTAAATATTTAAATTCTAAGTAGTTAACATTTGTTAGATGTTGTTGTTTTATCATATTTTAATGGTTGTTTGACAGGTGTTGAAAAAACAGGGAGTTCTGAATTAATGACCAGAAGCTTAGATAATTCACTTTTGGAGAGTTGCACTCCTCGGCAAGATAGTTACCCTAGTACTAAATCATCAACTCATAGTAATTTTAATTGTTTATATGTTTTCATTTTTATTTTATATTAAAGAGTATACTATCTCTAGAAAATTGACTAGTTTAGTTTGGGATATCATTAATGGGATGACTTTATTAGTCCTTGCTTGCTGTATCAGGTGGGTGTTGGCTTAGAACTATTGTATTAGTATGTGAAGCAGAGTGGGCTTCACTCTTATCTTTCCAATGAGCATTACTGATTTCTCTATTGCTTGAAGAAATTATTATAGTGATCTCTCTTTGTATAGCATACTGGAAGATAAAATTATATGTATCACTCACAAGCCTTTAGCTCGTACAACACATATAGTTTATATTTTTTTCTCATTTTGCTTCAGTATTATTTAGCGAATTTCTTTTGGAAAAAATTTCCATGGTGGGAATCGGACCATGACCAAAATCCATTTTTTGTATCATAGTCTAATAAATAAATTAATTTTTTTCATTACATATCTTCCAAATGTAGTTATATAAATTCTATTGTTTTTTGTGCTTTATAGATTCATTAACTAGAAGCCTGTGTGAACCTCTTGGATCTAGTTCAGAAGATAGTGTAAACAGTTACAAAACTTGTGTATCTCGTCATCCTCTGCCAGCTGCCACCAAATTGGTCCCAGTTCCTGAATCTCTAGTCAGTCCCCTTGTTGCCAACCCTCCACCTATATCCATGCCGGTGTCTAATGATACAGAAACTCCTGATGAAGTTTCAGATGATAAGTTACAAACTATTAAACAGTTAGCTCTAGTCAAAAGGGAAGAACAGACTGGTTCACATAATAAAGGTATAGAAACCCATATTTATTGTAATTTTATTTACTGTGTTGTAACTACTTTGTAACTACACTAATAATGTGTTTCATTTTTTTCTCAAGGATGAGTGCTTCTTCTCTCATTTTCCTGTTAATCATAATTATGTATTATACACCTTGTAAATTGGTGTTATATATTATTCTATTAAAGTCTTGACATAATATTTATTGTCACTAGAGCTTGCTGCTGTATGTATTCAACGTTATTGGAGAGGATACCATACTAGAAAACTTCAGCCATTTGTGTCGTCTGTACATCAACATCTACAAGTCAAAAGAACCAATGATCATATTCTGTATGTATGATAATTTTCAATCAATTTTCAATTCTATTAGTATTATAAATGTAAAATTATGAAGACTGTGGTCCTTCGGTTAACAGAATTGAATAAAAAAAAGGTTTATCTTTTAATTAATTAACACTCAGATATACCACGTTTTTCTGATCTCATCATCAGATAGTTAAAAAAAATGCATACCATAAAAAATGTAGTTTTATGTTTATTAAATTTTAACATTCAGTTTTATGGTTTATTATTGTTTTGAATAAAGAATAAAATTTATATTTTGGTGTAAGGAGTAGCCTACCAATTTAGTAATATTATTTAATAATTAAAAACCATATGCGAGTGTGCTTCCTTTTTATGCTCTTGACTCATGGTCTGATTTGTCCCCCTTCTATTTTTAGGCCAATTTTTCCGGGATGTTTGAGGATATACTCTTTTTTATTATATATGCTTTACAACCCAGGACTCATCCATCTTAGGTCCAAACAGTATAAGTCTTTGTCTATTCGTGTAAAGCTCTGATTAATAAAATTTATCCACATTTTATTTGAAAAATCCATGAAACTTGATTTACATGTTGAAGTTATGAGGCATTATGTAACAATTCATAACAAAGTGGGTGAAGATATATTGTTTCCCAACAAACAAAATATTTGTGGGTTCTTCATTATTTTTTTCTTTGTCTAATTCCATAAAATAATTAATTCCAAAAAACAGTGAAACTGAAGTTATAAACGAATAATTTCGCTTGAATTATTTGTTTTAAGTGCTTTACAAACATCATTAGTTGTTTTGACTGAGATTTTGTGGTATATGTTAAACATGGTTAAAATTTAACAAAATTGAGTTTAAAAGAAATTTAATTGTCAAACCACAATACATTTAAAAAAACGGTCAGTTTTCTTTTTTTTATGTATTGTGGTTTGACAATTATTTTTTTTTAAACTTAGTTGTGTTAGTTGTGTTAAACTTTACAACCATGTAAGTTGGCATGTAAGTGTCTGTCTGGCTTATGAATTGAAACTTGGTTCAAACTCAAGTTAATGTCTTTAACATGGGTTATAATGCAATAACTCACGTTAAAGACATGGCAAAATTTATTAAAATCAACCTTAAATGTAACCTATAGCTTGTACTTACATTAAGAATACATGCTACTTTGCAATTTTTACAAATATGCCAAATCAAGCCACTGGCTTTTAAGGGATAACTTTTGATACAGTGTGAGATAGGTGTGCTGATATTGTTGTAGAGACAAGTAAAGTAAACAAAATGTTGTACTTATTTAAAAACAAATATGTGTATGTATATTCTATCAAATAAATATATATTATTATTATTATTAAGTTTTCTTTCTCGTTATCTGTTGTAGTCTATGTATAATCTTATGGCCAGAACTTTTTTCTTTATAAAATTGTTTAAAATGAGGGAAACCTACGAATTGCACTATCAGTACTTACAGGAGTGACTTGCAAAGGTCACTTGATTATGTTTTGCTTTAATTTTATGAGGACAATTCCAAAGTATTAATTACTAATTTATTGGCTTGGTTTTATTGGTCAACTTCTATACTGAGAGTCCAAAGGAAGAGAGTCTGTAGTGATGAGGAGGAGAAAAAGTTCTGAGTGTTCGATTTATTTTAAGGAATGTTTCGTTTTTAGGAACACCCAGTGCCCATTATTTTATTTTATGTTTACAGTAAACTTTCTCAGGATGTTGAATCTATTCGATTAGCTCTAGACAATGAACATAAGCTTCAAGTTTTACAGATGCAAGCTACCAAAGCACTGTGGAAAAAGGTATGATTTTATATTAAATTTTTAATAACATTGTGTACAAAGTGTTCAAAATAACTGTGACCATTACAGTCTTAAAATCCGAAGAATGCATATGTTGACCATGGCAAAAAAATTATAGTGAAAGATAATTGTTACCCCACAGTACTAAGGATAAAATTCTTAGCCAGAAACTAATCCAGAAAGTCATTAAAATAGGAACCAAATTAGAACCTGATTTTAATCAAACACTAAATGGATGAGTTTACTGTACGTAGAAAAAATCCTGTAACTTATAGCACAAGGATAAAAAAGTAAATTTAATCCTACAACACATTTGGGAAAATTCTTGGATCAGCCAAACAATAAATACCAATTGGAAAAATAAGTGGTGTTACAAATAAGCTTGTGATACCTGTAAATGAGTTTATATCGGCCAATCGGGAAGAAAAACATCCTAAACACTGAAGAATTATCTCTCATACCATAGTAATAGTCTAAGGTAATTCAGTCTCTCAGATTTTAATATTTTATAGTTTTAGATAAATTTCTGGTAGGTCTATACATGGTTCCTGTTTGCTTAAACTCCAAGCCTCTCCTGCCAAGCACTCCGAACTCATACTCATGCCTACCCCTTTCATGTACTCTATCCTATAGCTTTAGGGTAAACTTAGTTTGAAAATGACTGTAAAGTCCAAATTGGTCAGTGCCTAAATAGTTAATTTGTTAATTTTTTTTATTGTGGTTCGACAATATAATTTTGTTTTAAAACTTAAGTGTTTTTATTATTTGATCATGCTTAGGTTATCTATGCTATTATTAACATGACTACTGAGAAATTTGCCTCTAATAATAATTTATTTCTTCTGTTCTGTAGGTCCAAGAACTACAAAATTGTATGCAAGAAGTAATTAGATGTGTTAGTCCAAATAGTAGCACTACTATTAGCACACAAACTGATGCTATTACCAGTCAAGAGATTGACAAGCAAGAATTAAGTTGACCAGATCATCTTTCCTTGCAACTCGACCTGAATAATATGCAACCAACTTCTTCTTCGGAGCCACCCAGTCAAAATTATACCAAAGATGAAAAAAAAATACTTAAGTTTGATAGTTCAAATCAAAAATCCTAGTATAAATTTGTATTCAATGTTAAGATTATGGCCAAATTTGCATTTATATTTTTGATCTGATACATTTGAAATTGATGAAGGTCATAATGAGCTAAATATTTATTGTTGCTTTTTTTAAATTAAGATACTCATTATCTGACGTTCTTGAAAATAAATCTCTTATTAAAATCATCAACTTGTTTTTATTATGTCGTTAATTTTTAATTGTTTTGTTAAATTTTTGTAGAAAGATAAGATATTTGTAGAAGTTAATTATTTGTTTTAATGTTACCCACTTAGTCATATTATTTACATATAGTTATATTCATTAAGTTTAGCTGGTTCTACGGCATCTTTGAGAGAAAAGTTGGGTCACATAAACAAAGAGCGAGTGATTAATAGATATTTTCCAGTGTTGTCACATCTATCTATTTTACTCACTGGTTTTGCCATACTGAGTTTATAACATATTTTATATGTTTACCTCGAAAAAGTAAAAATATATAGTTTAAGCATTTTAGTAGCCCAACTGGTACTTTCTTAGAGATCCCGTAAAAACTGCCTGCATTATAATTTGTTGTAATTTGCTTAGTAATTTAAAATTTTGTCACCGTTTAGCTGTTTTTTTTTATTTGTTTATTTAACACTTATAATTTTTCCACACTGGACGCTGTCTTCCCTAACTTCTATGAGAAGAAGGAATCATGGATATAAAAATGTATTCTCACTCTTTTCTTTAAATAAAATGTATATGTTTTAGAATTATTGATTACAAAATGTAAAAGTTCATGTCTTCATAAATGTAAGGATTATTAAATAACTATGCTTGTTGCATGTACACACACTACAGGCCAAACCGAAGTATGACCTCTTGTGATTTAAAAAATGAACATTAAAGTTTTACAATTTTTTAATTTGTTGTTGCTAGTTCTTAATATAATTTCAGTGTATCTTGCAGTTTTGGTTCTCAATAGATTCCCACCATAAATTCATGGCATTTTTATTATAGAATTTTATAAGCGATATGATCTTTTACTGTCCATGAATTAAACTAAGCATTACTATACTCCTAGCTATATCTTTCTACATGTCACATGACTAAAAATCAGCTGGAAGGAAGAAAATGCAATGATTGTAACACAGTAAAAGGGAAGAAAAAGTCCCTACAGCTCAAGCTGCAAGGGGCAATGTGTAGGTGGGGGTAAGTTGGGTTATTTCACCCACCCCGCGACACTTGTAATCTTAATAGCTTCTTATTTTATCTCTTCTATTCAAAATTAACTAGATTTTTATAATTTGTTTGTTTAAACGGTGTCTCTTCTAATATTGATATTTCATAGCTTTCTTGCAAACTCAATCTGAATTATATTATTATTTATTTAACTTCTACCCAGGAACACTATAATTAATAATAATTATAATGTAACAATAAATATATTGAAGGAGAGGTAGATGAAATAGTCTGTTATCAATTTTTTGCTAATCTCACAATCTTTATGGCAGTCACCTTTATACTGGTTTTAAGACGTAATTTATTGACCGACAATAAATGACAATAAGGCATTTATCTTTTTGTGACTAATAGCTAATTTAAAAAATAAAATTATAAAAAAGAGTAGGTTGGACGCCTGCTGCTCCTTGTAAACAGCTGGTTTTTCTGTCGAAAGACATGGCGCGAGGAGTATACTGATTTTGCAAACTTTAATGAAATTGATCATTTAGTGTTGCCTAGAATACCTAAAAATGTGTTGGCAGTTTTATATAATTTGCTGTGTGCTGGACACTCTAAACTATTAGATATACTATAGATTTATCAAAGAAGGCTGCAAAGTGTTATAATATGATTTCTAACATAGAAGATAGGGATGCTAAGTTCAGAAATATCTGCTTGTTTTATGTATATTTTTTTAAAAAATTAACTCAAGGCAGGAGGTATAAAAAGATATTTATTTTTGGAAAAATGTCAATTATTATCATAAACAAATGAAGTGCTAATAATAGTTCTTTATACATAAATAAATGATGTATAGTTAACATTGGAAGCGAGAGCATAGTTTTGTAAAGCTTATGGAATGAATTTACTAATTTCCTTTGAAAATTAAGGAGCATTTAGAGTAGAAGCCACACTGATCAAGTCCATCCCAAACTAATTCGCGATTCAAAGAGATAGTTGTAAGGTTGGCAATACCAATGGCGGAAAAACAAAAGGGTGATCAATTTTTTTTTTATCATAGGATTAGCATGGGAGCCGTTGAAAATTTTTCTTTTATTCCTTTATTGTTCGTTAATTTGTGATAAATGAGGTAAAAACTAATAGAACGACCATCGGTGCTAAAAAAATGGCCAATATTTTATAGATAAATACTTCGATTATTCCAGGATTTCAAATATAGAATCAGGCTCTTATCACTACAGACTTGGATTTGTCCGATTTAACCCAGAAATAATAAAACCTAAACGGATGATTTAAACAAACATTTTACAAAAACTTGAATTTATTGAGTATTTATTATTTTATTGTGTAAATAAAATTGATTAATTTAAACACCATTACGGTGAAAATCGGCTTGTTATCAGTTAATTTAAATACCTGTAACAACTAATTTAAACAATTTAATGCAATTAAAAGGTAATTTTGTGTGTTTGTGTAAACTAAAATTATTTAAAAGTAACATTAATTAACAATAACTAAAATAAAACACTATATTTTCATTTGCACCATCTTATCACTTAATTTAAATACTCGTGACAATCCATTAAAACCCTATTTTTCAACGAAATAGTGATTCGACTGAGTTCATACGCCCTAAAATTAATTAAATTAAAGAACTTTGATAAAAAATTTAAAGAAATAATCGTCACAAATAAGAAAAACCAAAAAACTCCCATAAGGACTTTAACAACGATCACCCTTTCGTTATCAATTTCTTATCAGCGACGGTGGCACTGCTACGGACTTTTTTTTGAATCGCGAATAAAATTGGAAACTTCATTTTGCCAAATTCAAAATTGAAAAAAAGCTATAATTATACTTACCCTGTAACTATGTCAGTACATTTGATGAACTTATTATTTACTGGACTTGGGAGTTGCAAAAAATTGTTCAGTGGTTCAACACTTTTAAGTATGTTGGGAAAAACTTAATTGTTGTGTTATTTTCAGTCATTGGAAAAACTGAATAGTTTGATCCGCTACCCTAAAAATGTTGTGCTCACTATTCCTTTAATTTTCAAAGGAAATATGCTACAACAACTATTTATGCTACAAGGCTGGAAAATAGAATTTTACTGACTGCTGAGGCAGACAAAAATTTAGTATGTCAGAAAGAATTCTTTTTCTGCTATGTTGAATAAAATATTTTATCTACTCTCTCTAAAACTAGGGTTTAAAATGTATAAATTAGCAAAAGTGTTTATCAAGTAAATGGATGTATCACAAATAAATAGAAATCATTATTCAGTATTAAATTTATAAATATAGCCACACCATTATTATTATTATTTTCGATTTTAAACCTTGCTTAAAAATTATAGCTCAAAGACAACCCAATTTATTCTTTGATTTTATTATTAAAAATGTTATAATTAAAAACAATTCTAAATTTAACTTGATCAGGAAAAAAATTTCAAGCAATTTGCTAGCTTGGGAATGTCAAGAGCAATGCCCAAGGCAGGGAATATTTTCCTTGGCCGTCTATTTTTATGAGATCTGCAAAATACTACTTTTGCCTATAAGTAGGAAATAATGACTTATTTGCTGCCACGAGTAGAAAAATACATTAAGCCATAATCTAAGTGAGCAAAGTAGCGGTCTTCTATTTATTCCTATTCCTATCAATAAACTCTTGTTTACTTTTATTACATGTCTCTCTAATGCCCTTCTAGTGTTTTAATTTTGGAGTCATTGTCTTGTTACCTTGTTCTAGTATTATATTGATCTCACCTTAACCCTTTATCCCATGATGGCATTAGACTAAATATACACCCCTGATTTCTAGCCCCTGTTCAATATTTTCCTCTATCCCATTGACTAAACTTAGTTTTAATTATAATATTAGAATGAGCGTGAATGTTCCATCATAAATAATAAAAGAAAAGAAGTCTCCCCACAAAACAAAATTTTATTGCAAAGCACTTTCAACCTAACTAGAGGCCATCATCAGTGCAAAACCTAACAAACAAGTTACAATAGAATAAATAAAAGCCAAAAGAATCAAAAACAAATAAAATAATTAAATAAATAAAGCATAATGAAAAAAATACATGGGAGATAAAATATGTACGTATAAATGTAATTCAAAGGAAAAAATATAAATAAAAATAACAAAATCAAATAATGAATCAAATAAAATGATTAATAAGAAATTACCGTTGAGATGTTAAAGAAGAAAAGAAGTGAGTCTATGTTTCCTTTCGAGTTATTAGAGTCAGACTGACAGCAGGAGGCGATGTTGCTTGTAGCATAGCTCTCAGTAAGAGCGTAAATTCCCCTCTCACATTTATGTTCAGATCGCTAACTCTGTTCTGACTTCTTTTTGAACAGAATTATAATCTGATTATAAATGTTAGAGGGGAATTGACGCCCTTACTGAGAGCTATGCTACAAGCACCGTCGTCTCCTGCTGTCATTCTGACTCTAATACCTAGTAAGAAAACATAGACTCACTTCTCTTTTTCTTTAACATCTCAACGGTAATTTCTTATTAATCATTGGATTTTGTTATTGTTTATATTTTTTCCTTTTAATTGCATTTATATACATACATATTTATCTCCCATGTATTTTATTCATTATGCTTTATTTTTTTTATATTTTATTTGAGATGATGGCCTCTAGTTAGGTTGAAAGCGCTTTGCCAATAAAGTTTTGTTTGTTAGGTTTTGCACTGATGATGGCCTCTAGTTAGGTTGAAAGCGCTTTGCCAATAAAGTTTTGTGGAGAAACTTCTTTTCTTTTATTATTTAGTTTTAATTGCTACTTTTTATTAATAAGACTGTATTTTCAGCCCAGAGGCTCGTTTATGTAATTTTTTTGCTTTTAAAATATTTACAAGAGATTATGTAGAACCTTCCTGGGCAATTTTCAATTTTGAACTCCATTCCAATGTTGATATATTTATTTTTGAGAACCAGACCTCTCTCATTTACAGTCCCATTTCATTAATTTCTTATTAACTTACTAGAATTTTAATTGTATCTTTTTTAATGATCTCCTATTATAATTTTAATTGCTGTCTTTGTTTTCCTAGTTGTTAGTTAGCACCTTATAGCCTCTTCTACTGTCACTAATGTTTCTGCCCTGTAATATATTATCCAATTACACTAGATCTGAAATTGATAATTAGTATTATAAAATTATCTGTTATCAGCTACTTATAAGATTCTGATCACTTGATCAAATAATTCCTTTTTGATAGAATTTTTGGTGTCAAGTTATAATTCATGTACAGGGTCTCCGGAAATATAGAATTAGTAAACAAAATTGGAAAATTAATATAGAAAATTAGCTCCTATAAAACTCTTATTTCTTTTTGCTCTATTAATTCCATTATAAAGAAAGTTTTTACAACTTAAGTGACTTAAAGGTTAACCTGTAAAATTTAAAACTCTTACCAATAATCAATGACACTTGCAATAGTATAATCGTAAAGTAGTTAGTATTAAGAATTATAAAACTTTTGGCAAGTGCACTATCCTTCTTATGATGGTGTTATAAAACTCATTCAGAAAGTATTAAAGCAAGTAGAGTCATTTCAGAGTGTAAGTATGAGTAGCATGCTTCTAAGTTTTTGTGAATTGTTGATATTAAAATACAGTTAAATGTTTAAAATTTATTAAATTATCCTCTAATTTTAGCCCCTAAATTATAAACCTGCTATAAAATTAAAGGTCATTCTATATCCTTACACTGAATCAACTTCAGTCAATATCATGAAATTGTGATTCCCCCCTCCCATCAAGGGACGTATTCATCGCAATCTGAATTTTTAACCAATGAAAAAAATATCATCTGCAATTGTAATGAATAAAACTAGGTTAAACTCTTGTTTAATTAAATTAATAAAGAAATTATTTAAACCTAAAATCATGTTAAATAACAATGTTGGTTAGCTGTACAATTAATTTAACTTTGAATTAATTTAAACTTGTGAAATTAAGGGACTTATTCTAGGTTTTGATTTATGCTTTTTAGTATTAATTAATTTAATTACATCACGATTTTTAAATACTCAATTTTTGTATTATTATTAAGTTAAAAACTAATCAGATTTTAACTATTTTGATTTTTTACCTTCTATGTCAGTTTCCATTGACTTATTGTTGTTATGTAATTAAAAATGTTTAAGGGATAGCGATTAGTATTAGACTTTATCTAATACTGAACACTAAACCTTTATGGGGCACTTTATCATTTTATAACTGTGTTAAATATTAACTTTTCTTATTATACATGTACAAAATAAAGTGTAAAAGGGAAATATTATTTGATTTTTGATATTTTGCTTAAACAGAGAAAACTCAATACATTGTAAAAGATACTTGGGCAAGGAGAATCTACTCTAAGCTGCTCTAAACTCCTAAAAGACCAAGTAAAGTAGAATAAAATCATGATCGGGCAGAAAATCACTCTTATCATATGTATTAATAATAATGTATGCAATGCCCTGGGGCGGACTGGCAAGTGAGGGCGAGGGTGGCAGCCCTCCTTGGGCCCCTCAGCCTAAAATAAATTTTAAAAAACAACAAAAATTATTAACATAACTAATATTTTTAAACTTATAATATCAACATATATTTATTTATTATAACTTTGTACTATATTCATAACAAGAGAGTTAAAGGGGCCCAGTACTCTAAAATAGGGCCTAAAGAGCTCTTTGATACAAATGCTTTTAAATCTTGGGTCTGTAAGGCCCCGTTTTATTTTACCTGACTTTTAAGGGGCCCTATACAAAAGACTAGAGCCAAAAAGGCCCTAGCAAACTTGATCAGGGCTCTATAGTAGCATAAAAGGGTTCTAGATTTATATGTTTTTAAGTACTTAAAATATTGTCAAATTTTAAGAATAATTGAGAATATTCTTAAGATATTATAAGAACCAACCTAAATCTAGGGGCCTTATAAAGGCCCCTATTCTATAAACATGGAAATTTAAAAGTCCCATACGAAAGACTAGGGCCACAAGGGCTCCTTGACATATTTGATCAGGGTCCTAAAGTAGTAGAAAAGGACCCAAGATATTAAACACGAAATAGCGTATACATTAGTTTAAAAGATTAATATTAAATTAAATTAAGCTTGCTATAATCATTCAGTTAAAAGTACTTTACTTGAAAAGCTATAGGAACCCCCCCCCCTCTTTATTGGGCCCCTTGAGATGTAGAGTTGGGCCCTTTTAGGTCAAACCCTCTTCATGCCTTTTTGACTCAGTCCGTCACTGGTAATTTTGACGTAGTTTGCTATGCTTTTTTAACTTTATGCAATTTAATATATGTATACTATTTAAAAAAACGACTTAATAAAACTCTGATTATAGTAATAAAAACATCATATATTAACCAGATTCATGTGTAACTGGAAGGTGATACATGGACTTACTTAATTAGAATAAAAATAATTAAAAACTAGCTGCATATAATCCACAGTTTACTCTAGATTACACACAAGAAAAACTTGAATGTAAAGAAGAATAGTGTTGAGTAGAGTAGTGCAATCCGGTTCATGTGTCAAACAAACAAAATATTGAGAACTAAATATCTAAAACACCTTTTTAGAGCCTTGCTCATTAAGGACATCCCTTCAGGAAATGCATACATTGAGTGGTAGCTAATGTTTGTTCAGGAAGTAAAAACTGAAGTTGTCAATATTTTCTATATCATGTAAATATTAATTCAAAGTTTCAGTATTACTTAGGATGAGGAATTTGGAATCCTCATCCAAATGCATGTCACCATGCAAGTGGAATGAGCCACTTGTGCCATAAAGTAACACTTTATTAAAAAAATAAGTTCATTTAGAATTATAGGAATTTGCTATATTAATGCAAATGAATACTACAGTCTATCAACTATTTTAAAAATCTTGACAGGTCAGTTTAGGCACCGCCGATTTTTAAGAATATTATACAATATAATATTATGTTATATATTATAGAATATTTTTATGAATAAGATCCTTGATTATAAGAAAAGATGATACGGAATAAAACCAAATGTAATAGATAAATTAGAACTATATAGTTCTAATGTATTTAAGCCTGATGTAGACAAAGGCTAGACAATACTGTTTTGACTGCTTTTTAAGCTAGTTTTCAGCCATAGTATTATTTGATACCTAGTAGTATTCTATATGTCCTAGTGGTTGTCTTAAGATATGTTAATTTTATTTGTCAATTTTCAAATTATGGTCTATTATTATTGCTTGCGATGGAATTTAATATTCCTCACTGGTTTCTGCTGTACACCTGCCCTTATAAAATACTTTATACAATTATGTTTGCTTAAGGTTTAAAAATTTTGTTGACCAAAATAACAAAAAATATAATGTAATACTGACAAATGACGTATCACTATTATGTTTCAAGTACAGCCTGCGAATTAAAGTGTGAAGCACTTGATGTGTTAAATAATATTATTAAAGCATTAAATATTCTTTATGTTCATATCTATTGTATTTAAGGGTATATTTAATGGTTATAGTAGTATTATATGGTTATGGTTAGTTATTATTCTTTTAAAGTATTTTGTAGAATCCTCAGTTAGGTAGCAGAAGAAACACCATTAAGCATTATGTACAGGCCCTTAACAAAGTTCTACTTTATTTAAATTGACACACTGTTGTGTGATCCTTTTCTGTTTTATTTCCTTAGAAACGAAAAGGAAATAAAAATATTTTTTGTGTTATTCCTACTATTTTCCTCGCCCAAAATTAAAAATGTCCATTTTGTATTATTTACTTTTAATTATAATTAATTTTTGTACGCTTTCTCTAAATTTTATACAATGAACATATTTTTATATTAAAGTAACACTTTTTTCTTCTGGTTGATTTTTTAATCAAGTTCATTTTTCCTGAATTATTGTCCTTACTCTTTCCTCTCTTGTCGTCTGACATATTCTCTCCTCTTTCGAGGTGTTTAAATATCCGTATCTCACCATAACACTTAAATACAAAGCTGAGTCTATGGTTAACTAGGATTTATTAATATTGTATTGTTATGACGTATGAAAGATGTTCCTTGGTGATCAGTTCCGTTTGTTATCGAATTTTAAATTAAAAATGAACATGAGGTAAGCCGCATGGAAGGAGCGGAGAGAACCTTGAGCTCCTAATTTCTAAAATTGCACTTAAAGACCTTATTAGATCAAGACGAAATGTTGCACAAAAATCTCGTGGAGCCCTTGGATCCTATTGCTTATGAAAAGTATATAAGGTCATCAAACTTATGAAAAATCGGCTGAAAAATTACTTTTATTGAATTTTCAAAGAAAAAAATGAGGTAGGGGTGGAGAATGGATTTTTTGGAAGCACTCCTTCCAAAAAACCATTCTCCACCCCCCCCCTTCCCCCTCCATAACCCCGACATTAATGAGTCCCCCGACTCATTGATAAAGAATATGTATATATGTTTGTGTGTGTGTATGTACTAGATTTTTGTTCCTAGACATTTCTATTGGTAACGATAACTTTCGAACGCTTTCTTGGATCGGAATGAAACATAGTACAGAAATCAAACTTGTTAATGTCCCGAAGCCTATTGTTTAAGAAATATGTGTGACGTTAACCCACAGTAATATTGATTCCGGTTATATTGATTGACATATATAAAATAAAAATAAATAAAATGCCCGTTTTAGGGCCTTTCGGCCCATCAGGGTATTCACCCTGCGGGAACCACCTCAGGTGGTTGACATATATAACATAATGTAAACAAATCACGTTTTTCGACTAATAAATTTAAAAATTTGCTTATATCGTGCAGTATGCCACTTATATAAACTAGTATTATGCCAAACTAATATAAGACAACGATCATGTGCATGATCCCGGCAGATGCGGTGATCTGCCGGTGATGGCTGCCACCGCGTAGCAGCCATTTTTTATGCTTTTGGTGTTCGTAATTATTTTAGTTGGATTGCATTTTATTAGAATTAGGTGCTTATAGAAGGATAATATGAATTCTTCTTTTGCGACTGAGGATTGTTTCTATAACTTAATGTAGAAATATTGCACAATTGCGAAATAATATGCTTTATTATACGATTATAAAATTAGACCTTGTTCTCTACTGGTCACTTTTTAAAAAAATATTCTTTTTGGGTACAAATTTTAAGTTTTTTGGGTTTTCATAGTACAAAATTTTTATTGAGATAAACGTTCATTTTAATACAAGCAAATCTTATTGAAGTGTGACTTCTCCTGGAAGAATGAAGTTTTATGTTGTTTACACCTATAAGTGAATTTTTTAGTAAAATTTTTAGTATTTTTTTCGGTGTTATGTTGGTACTACGGGTAGAATATATAATATACACACGCTAATGTTTAAATAACAAATATAGTATTACATATTATTCTATTGACAGCTTACAATAAAATAATGTGAAGATAGTGGCTTTATTCTCTCTTCATCAGAGTAATTGACATGGTAAGAATAAACTAAACTAACACAATAACAATTAAGGAGCTGAAGAATATATTAATATTTGTTAGTATTAGTTCTCTAGTCGAAGATAAAATTTAATATGCAACAAGGGATGAAAGTTTTCAGCTCTCGTATTATCTCCCTCGTCAAGCCTCGGGAGCCAAAATGTTAGTTAACTCCCTCGGCAAGCCTCGGGAGCTAACTAGTTTATCTCCCTCGGCCTACCGGCCTCGTGAGCTAATGAAGTTTTCCTCCTTCGGCGCTGCCTTAGGACGAAACTTTAACTTGAGCTGTAAAACTTACTTTCATCCCTTGTTGCATAAATAACTATTAATTGGTGTGTATGTACGAGGTTTTCGTTTATAGACATTTCTATGGGACTCGAAAACTTTAGAACACTTTGTCGAATCGAAATGAAACTTGGTACAAAAATCGAAATTGTAAATGGCCTGAATCATATTGTTTGTCACGCATTATGTGATGTGTCATTAATCCACTATAATGACAGCAAAAATTTCAAAACATCGCAGAAATGTAAGACACATGTTCTACTATGTATGGTTCAGGTACAATGGACCCACATACGAGGTCTAAGTACCTAGGAAATTATTTCCTCCGGAATTTAATAAAAAAAAAAAAACTATGTATGGTTAACTAATATACGAAGTTACAAGTAATTATCAGCAATAATTCTATTCTATTCTTTTATGCCGTCATTAACCCGCAATAATGACAAAAAAATTGAAAAATCATAAAACGCGGAAAAATTTAGCGATCTATATGAGATTTGGCACGCATGTAGTCATGTATAAGACTGACATACGTGCTAAGTTTCATTTTCAGTATTAGTTCTTTTTGTAAAATAACGGAAAATAATCCAGTTAAGGTGAAATTTAGTAAAAGTATATACATTACGTAATAAATAAGTACAACAAGTTTCATTGTTATGCGACAAGTATGTATATGATTTTTTGTTGGATCATAAAGTTAAACAGCATTGAGCGTGGTCAGTGCTGTATGGGTGACCGCTAAGAATGAACAGATGTACTTACTTACAAAGTGAGGACGAGCGAAGCGAGTCCAAAGACGTGTTGCAGTATAAATTTGGTGAATTGTATATTCTGAGGAAGAGCGAAGCGAGTCCGAAGTAAGATGGATGAGCGTAGCGAATCCGATGTGATAAGGAAATGTTCCGAGGTACCCCGTACCCGATTTTTTGACTAATACATTTGAAAATTCGCTTATATCGTAGCAGTATTGTCACATATGTATTTAGAGATCAAATTAAAAAAAACATCCCTTTTGCGTTAAACTGTTGAATAATGTTTCACGTCTCATAAGTAATTTTTCCCTAAGGTAATTAGCAACAATACCAAAATAAAGGAGTTAGAAAAATTTTAGTTCTAATTTTATCCGCAAGAATTCACGGTAGTCGTAAAAAAGTTCAATATTTAATTTTTTACATAATCATACTTGGTTTTGTTGTTGTTACTCAATGGGGAGGGAGAATGCTGTGAGCTCCTATGTTTTTCTAGTCTCTTGATACCTTAAACTTTCTCCTCGTCGTCGGCATTGCGGCAATGACCCTCAAATTTTTTTTAAGGAGAGATGAATGGGGAATGATTGTGGATAGCTTACACAACTTAGCTTACAAACTCTCTTAATGATTTATATATATATATATATATATATATATATATATATATATATATATATATATATATATATATTATTTTATATATATATTATATATATATATATATATATATATTATATATATATATATATATATATATATATATATATATATATATATATATATATATATATATATATATATTATATTATATATATATATTACCCATATTGGGTCGCGAACGGAATTTTTTGGGTCGCCAATTTTTTTATTATTAACAACCAAAAAATTACAAAGATTTATGTGAAAAGATTATTATAAGTAAATAACAGATTTGCTTAAACAAATATATTTTTAGAAATTGATAATACTTTAAACATACGATAACAAAAGAAGCCGCGGCCAAAACATTTCTTAGAAGTTTTAGAACATTTCAAAGTTCTTAGAACTTAGATGAATTGTTATATCTATGATAATACTGTGTTTAACAGTTTCTTATTACTTCTTTTAAAGGTTCGGGTTATTAAAATTATAATGTTCAATAATATGTGAATTTGGTTCTAACCAACATCAAAGTAGTTTAAAATTGCGTACAAGATTTTTAATTATAATTGTTTCACTATTTTATTTATTTTATAGTTTTGCGTTTTAATAGTGAAATGAATAAATAAAACACGACTTGACTTATTAGTGGAAAACCAACAGCAATAAATTAGTCATTGATATGATACATATTTTATTATTTTATTCTTTTTTTTGTTTGCTAAAATCATTATTTGATTTTTTCCTTTTAATAATAAATGCTCATTTTATATTTAACAATGCTAATTTTTATATTTAATTAATTTTTATATTTTATTTTTATTGCTATTATATAATTATATAATATACTTCTTTTAAACTCCAATTAGTGTGTAGTTTTCTATTTTAGTATAAAAACCTCATGAAAATTATGATTTGACGATATCTGTAGGGACATAACTAGTTCGGCAATAAATAAATAAAAACGCCTGCAATTTTCAGGTTATGCAAAATAAATGCATTTGGGTCGCCAAACTTTAGAAAAGCAAATTATAGGGTCGCGGAACTGAAAAGTTTGGGAAACACTGATGTATAATATAATATTATACATTTTATTATATAATGTATAATAATATATAAATTATACACCTACGCACTTCTACTCTTAAAAAAATTGTCAATTGTATGCGTCAAAATTGTAATTTTTATTTATTACTTTTCCTCATTTATACCGTAGGTAGTAGTAATAGGGTAGGGAGGCAAAGCCAGGCAAATAGGCCACGTTGTTGGGCCCTTCTTGCCAGTTATATGCAAGGTAATGCCTTAATTATATGCCAGGTATGCCTATTTATACCTACGGTATAAATAGGTATAAAAGGAATGGGAATGATTGCGATATGATGGGCTCTTAATGATTTACACACACACACACACACACACACACACATACATATAATATATATAATATATATATATATATATATATATATATATATATATATATATATATATATATATATATTATATATATGTATAAAATTCAGTTGTTTTTAAGACCTTCTGAGTAGTTTTCTCTAAGTTGTCTGTATGTGTGTGTGTCTGGTATCATCTTAGCTCCCAGTGTATTTATGCTTGAGATATAAATAATTGCACAAAAATCAGTCTAAAGGTGCAGTTGTCCAATTCGGAAAATAATTTTTTTATGACGTCATTAATCAGCAAAATTGATTCAACGAAAATTTCGAAAAAACATAAAACACGGAAAAATGATGCAATTCGATTGATATTTGGCACGCATGTAAGCATCAATAAGACCAAGTTGTATCTCATTATCAGCATTAGTTCAATTGTTATAAAAATGACTTGAGTACGTTTTTAAAAAATCAGAAAACTATTTAATAGAGTTTAAATTTGGTACAAGCGTATACCTTTACTTAAAAAATAAGTACACTAAGTTTTGTTTCAATACCACAAGTTCATTCAAGATCAATGATTTTTGTTGGTTCATAAAAATTAAGCAGCATTGAGCGCGATCAGTTCTTAAGGGTGACCGCTGAGAATGAAACGGATACATTTATTGATCTGAAGTGATAAGAAAAAAATTCGAGGTACCCCTACCCAATTTTTTTTATATTGACATTGGACCATTAAGTTAATTATTTTATCTAATTGTCACTTCATAAATTTAACTAATTGACCTTGTGACGGTACAGAGCTCTTTTTTATCGCCGAATAAGTATATTTTATTCCCCGAATTATGACCAACATTTTCATCAGAATAACCCCAAATTTGCTAATCACCACATCAAATCACGCACATTGCGTCTAGTGTCTTTATTTTTTCAATAAAGCATATTATTAAATTCTTCTGGCAAAAAGATCCATTAATTTCTGACATTTAGGCTCTGAGCCCGGATTAAACCCAGTTTTGACTTTATACGACCTCTTTGTAACCGAAAACCATGTGAAAACTAACGGCAAACTCAACAAAACGTCTTTCAAACAATTTTTAGTAAATCAGGAGTCGTCTTCTATATTGTTTTAGGCGCTGTCAGATGAAACTGGTTTGAATTTGATACAACAATGAATAAACAAATTTACCGAAAAAATAACTTTAAAAAATTGAACTTAGAAAAATGTTTATGGGGTGGGACGTGCAGAGTCAATCAAAACTAAGAAAATTTTTTTATGGGGTGGGACGTGCAGAGTCAATCAAAACTAAGAAAAATTTTTATAAGGTGGGACGTGCAGAGTCAATCAAAACTAGTTCATATTTGAGATATCAATTGGGTACCTAGCAAGTTCATAGGTTAAAGAATATAGGCGTAGGAATATAGTAAGTTGAAGACCTGGCTTTAACTCTTGGTACCACCAATGGTATAATTACCGACACAATATAATTGTGCGAGAGTATAATTACCGACACAGTATAATTGTGCCAGAGTATAATTACCGACACAGTATAATTGTGCGAGAGTATAATTGCCGACACAATATAATTGTGCGAGAGTATAATTATCGACACAGTATAATTGTGCGAGAGTACAATTACCGACACAGTATAATTGTGCGAGAGTATAATTACACATTGTGCGAGAGTATAATTGCCGACACAATATAATTGTGCGAGAGTATAATTATCGACACAGTATAATTGTGCGAGAGTATAATTACCGACACAGTATAATTGTGCGAGAGTATAATTACCGTTTATTTTATAACTATATAATAAACCTGCTGGGGCAGAGATTAATCCAAGCAAATTATATGCGAAGTTATTACAGTATATGAAATAAATAGGCACATTTCCTTTTAAAATATTGGCCTCCGGCCCATATGCACAACGCGACCTCAGTCCCTCGGACCGCTTTGTTGATTTTTTGTTGTTTTATCAATATATGTTGTTACAAGGCATTTCGCCATGCATTATCATCGCTGATTCAATTTTTTTCTTAATCGCGTCACTTAAGATGGTTCGATTGAGCTGAACCGGTCTCAATCATTTCAGAATGGCTAACCAGGGCAGAACAAGAGGTAGGGGACACTTTCCATACTACCTCTTTACCCTCTAGCACCACACAACCCAGTATCACAACTAGCCCTAAAGATTGACTTTTATACCAAATTTCTAGCATAAATACACTGGGAGCTACGATGATAACAGTCACACTTGCAATTTGTAATAACCACTCAGGAGATCTCCAAAACACCTAAAAGTTACAATTCAGGTGTAATCTCGATTTTAGATTTTTAGCGTTAACACAATACTTTTCCTATACACCTACTGTAGGTATTATAGGTGTATGTTAAGTATTGTACGGTATCTCATTTATACTAAACGAGGAAATGTTATAATTATAAAATATTAACTAAGAGACCAAAATTTCTCAAATTTTCAAAAAATTGAAACGAATTACCTAAAGAAACTGTATTGTTCTCAAGTTCACTCCTGTTCAATTCAATACCCAACCAGTAATATTGAATGTTCAGTCAATAAGCCCCACAAAAGAACTTTCTAAAACCTCGTTTAACAATAATTTTCTACGCAAATAATAAAATAGTATAGTACATGCAAAGTTGTTAGTATTATTATGTATTTTATATTTTTAAGAACCCTATCATTCATCAGCTAAGGTTGCTTGTTAATTTTACTGTTTAAATACTACAGTTACACGATTCTGTGGATGGCCTTAGCTTGATGATTTTAATAAGCTTTGTTTTATAGCTCGAGATCTTGTATAATTCAGAAGACAGAATAACTTATCTTTATATTATAATAATAACTTGAATGTATATTTGTAATAATAGACGTTACAAGACGAAAGCGTTGATGTACAGGTGTGTTCAGAAACACTTATTGTTTGGGATGGGTTGAATGTCCACTGTGCTTTTATTAGTATCATTGTTATTATTAAGATACTAACTAAAGTAATGTTAGTAACCAATACTAATTGGTTTAAGGTAATGAAGATTTTTGTTATCCATTGGCTTTTACCATGCAAAGATTGCTTTTAACCATTTTCTCATTAGCCTGTTATCAATATCATTTTAACATCCATTGAGTTTTAACTCCATTTAGAAAAACATGAAAACCTGCACCATCAAGATACTAGACAGAAACAAAAACTTACCACTTAAAGATTGAGACTCCACAAGTCTGAAACACATCATATTGAACAATTAGCCATCCATTTATGCAATTATCTCCCATCTCAAATTTGTGAGATGGAATAAAATAAATTTAAAAGTTATATTAAATATTTGCTTATTGAAAACCCTCATTACAGCATAAAATAATTTTATAAAATCATGTTTACATAAAGTATAAATAATTAATTGCAAGCTCTGTCATTTTTTAAATTAGTATACAGTCGGACTTCCATATAACGAACTTCTATACAACGAAAGTCTCTATGCAACGAATTTTTTTACGTTCCCTTGAATTTTGTGTTTAAAAGCGTTTCTATTTAACAAAAAAAGTTTCTATATAAGGAACAAAATTTTCAGAAATAAAGATAAAGACAAGACCCGCAAACTTTCAAGGAATTGACCAAAACGGCACTTCTGTTTTTCTGTAATTTCCCAGAACAATTATTTATTGATTCTCGCCCTGCCTTATCTAATTTTGCGAACTCTTTCTTCACAATTTTCTATGAAATTAGGATTAACACAGCATAGAACTAAAAATCGTTCAGTTTTAATTTGGTATTCGGTCTGACCAGTTCGTTTATGAAACTTTTCATTTGTTTGCAAATCAATTTTATTAAAATGTCAAAACGGAAATCGCTGTCCCTTTCTGAAAAAATCAATCTATTAAATGATTCTGACGATGGAGTCAAAAACAAAGACTTGTCTCTGAAGTATAGAATCGCTCCTAGTTCTATATCAACAATTTTAAAAAATCGGGAATCTATACTTAGGTTATACGAAACGAGTGGCGATTTAAAAAAAAGATCTCGAGTATGCAAGTACGAACACATTGATGACGCAATTTTACAGTGGGTGACAATGTTTAGGGACAAAAATATGCCTGTGACAGGACCGCAGATAAAAGAAAAAGCTGCTGAATATGCAGAACGTTTGGGTTATGATAATTTCCAAGCCAGTTCAGGTTGGCTTGATAAATTTAAAAAAAGGCATGGTATAATACAAAAAGTGATTTCTGGAGAAAGTGGAAGTGGAAATATGGACACTATTAGTCACTGGAAAGACACTGTGCTAAAACAAATAACGGAAGAATACGAACCCAAGAATATCTTCAACGCTGATGAAACAGGGCTTTTCTTTAAATGTCTACCTGATAAAACGTTGACATTTAAAGATGATAATTGTTTTGGCGGGAAATTTAGTAAAGAGAGAGTTACGGTAATGGTCGGGACTAATATGAGCGGAACTGAGAAACTAAAACTTTTAGTGATAGGAAAAAGCAAGCAACCTAGATGTTTTAAGGGAGTGAAAACATTGGAGGTTGATTACGATTATAACAAAAAAGCATGGATGACTTCTATAATCTTTGAAAAATGGTTAGTTAGCCTTGATAAAAAAATGAAAAAGCAGAAACGAAACATTGCTATGATTTTAGATAACTGTCCAGCGCACCTCCCTAGTGTTGCATCAAAGCTTAATAACATTAAAATCTTCTTTTTTCCACCTAATGTAACATCTGTACTTCAACCAATGGATCAGGGTGTTATCAAGAATTTAAAAGTGCATTATCGTAAACGAATTCTAAGAAAATTGATATCAGCTATAGAAACGAAAAGTCCTATAGTTAATCTAATAAATTTACGAACTTCCATTACTGATCTATCCATAAGTTGGCAAAATGATGTCACTGAAGAAACCATTAAAAATTGTTACATCAAAGCTGGGTTCATAGAGGCTTCTAATTTAGATGATAGCGATGAAGACATTAATACATTGCCTACGGAAGTAAAAAATGCTTGGGACGAATTGCGAGGAGCTGGCTTAATCCCAGAAAATGTATCTCTTGCCGATTTTCTTGAATTGGATGACGAAATTGTGATAGCTGAATATCCAACAGACGATGATATTTTAAATTCGGTCCGGAAAGATGAAGAAGACGAAAATGATTTGGAAGACGAGGATGAGGTCGACAGTCAAATTGTTGTACCATCAAAAGAATTGATTTTCGCTGCATTAAACACTCTTCGTCAAGGAATACAGTCAAAGGATAATGTGCCCGAAGAAATATTTTATTGTTTAAATAAATGTGAGCATTTTTTTGAAGAAATATCAGTCAAAAAATTAGTGCAAAGCGATATTAGACAATTTTTTACAAAGTAGTTTTTTTGTATACATCGTAAGTATTTTTACATATAAAATATTCTTTTTTACTTTATTCTCTTCCTTTTTATGTTTTTTTATACATATTTTGTATTTTAATATTTTAAATACAAAATTTTTGTTTTTTAAATAAACAACTGCGAGGTTATTGTTCATCCTATATATCCATTAAAATATCATAAAATAGTACAGAGTTATTTATTTTTTCAATTTCTATACAACGAAATTTCTATATAACGAATTTTTTCACTTGAACCTTTAAGTTCGTTATATAGAGGTCCGACTGTATTTGATAAATATGATTTATTTATTTTTATGATTAATACGTTTGTATTACACACTTTAGTATTTATTAAGTTTGTAATGTTGTAACATTATTACTATGCTTTACATTATGTACATTACTTTGTATCAAGTATTATTTAAAATCGACGTGTGATCAGTTTCTTTTATATCACAAATAAAATGTATTTATTTTATTAAAACCATTGGTTAATAACTCAATCTATGAATGAGTTTGATGAATTTTGGTTATTTGGGAAAAGCATGTGGAGGAAAAAAACAGTGCTATAAGGCATTATTGAAGGGTCAAAAATTAATTATGAAATAAAACATAAAATTAAACATTATTTAAAACATTTTTTCCTATATGTTGCGATAAGTTTGATAAAGAGAGCAAATACTGAGAAAACCTTTCTATTTAGTATTTCTTCAAACTAACGATAAGTGGCAAGGGCTAGATCGTAGCTAGGGTTCGAGGGTGTGTTAGTATCTAACCAAGGTCCAGTCTGAGCCCTACACCGTTATTGTCTAATAGGGTGCCCCACCCTTAGTCGCGGCCGGCGGTGCTGCGTGGCGGCGAAGGCGGTGGCGTCCTAACCCTTAGGGATAGGGCGAGTCGATAAGAAAATAGGGATGGGTTTTTTTGTGGGGCGCGGGTCTACCTGCCGCTCCCTCTCATTTCCTTTCTCAGCCTCCTTCCCAATATCCGCGGATCTACCTACCCTTGACTTAACACACGCACTAACACTATCACACTACCAGACGTCCCTATCTACAAACCGGCTTCTAGTTACAACAGGATATCACGCAGCTCTCCCGGCATGCCTTTACATTCTTACTTATACTCTTCTACTATTCACTACGAAAATGTTTAAACAAGTCAGATATTTCTGACTAAGGCTCTAACCTTATCTTTGCTGGACGAGGCGGGTTTTTGCACCCCTCATACCAACCTATCCACTACGTATAATTTATAATCCTGGCGCAAAGCCCAGGCCAGCCTTTATCCTTCCCATTGCTTGGTTCGTTGGAAGACAATCCAATCCTTGCATAATTTTACTTGCACAGTTAAAATTCGTTTTGTTATTGTTCTAATAGGGATTTTCATGCGTTTACAAGTATATCGGCACTGGGTAATAGTAATAAAACACCAAAAGTTCCGTACAATAATTAATACTCATAAGATTTTAAGCCTGAAGATGGTAACAAGGATTACCGAAATATATAACTTTTACCTTATATTTTTTGTAATTACTATTAAATATTTTACAATACAACGTTAAGCCTTTTTACTTTTCCTCATTTCTGCGGTATCTATAAAGGAATAGTCTTGTTTTTGCTAAAAAAATCTGAATCCAGGATGTCACCTGAATTATCCGTTTCAGATGTTAAATAAGGCCTCCTCTGTATGTGTGTGTGTCTATTATCATAGAAACTCCCAGTGCATTAATGCTAGAGAGTTGAAATTTTGTACTAAAATCAGGCTATAGGTGTAGTTATGCTATCCAGAAAATAATTTTTATTCGCAATAATTACTCAGCAAAAATGTCGAAAAATTATACAACACGGAAAAATGATGCGATCAGATTGAGATTTGTCTCGCATGTAGCCATGTATCAGACAAACATATGTGCCAAGTTTCATCTCATTATCAGCATTAGTTCAATTATAATCAAAAGACGTACGTTTTTTAAAAAATTGTAAAATTCCGAAAATAATACAAATGAGTTGAAATTTAGTACAAGTGTATATCTTTACGTAATAAATACATGCACAAGTTTTGTTTCAATACCACAAGTATATCCATGATTATTGTCAGATAATACAAACTAAGCAGCATCGAGCGTGGTCACTGCTTGGATGGGTGACCGCTGAGAATGAAACGCATGTATTTACTATCTGAGGACCAACGAAGCGGGATTGAAAACGTATAACAGTATAAATTTTACAACAGTTATATTATATGGGAGGATGAGCGTAGCAAATCTGATGTGATAAGGAAAAGCTCCGAGATACCCGTACCCAATTTTTTAAATTTAATTTATTACGTATAAAATCATGAAGGCTACATCATAGTTATTCCTAGGTGAATTTTCTAAGAGAATTTCCATGTTTATCTTAAATGCTTTACAACATGGCATTATGAAACACAGTGCTCATCATCAGAACTTTTGCTCATCGCTTTGCTTTTTCTCAAAATAAAAAGGTTTATCAAAATTCGATGCCGCATAATGTTATTGTTACCCTAATAACTTGGTTGACTCGTTTCGCTCTTTCTCTGAAAGAGTAAGGCCCGTATTCAAAGACATTTTCCTTGCCTAAACTGTAAACCTAACATTTTCCTTAGAGCTCCTTAAGCCTTCCTTAAGGAGACTTAACATTTTCCTTGCCTAAACTGTAAACCTAACATTTTCCTTAAGGTGTCTTTAAGGCTTCCTTAAGGAAATATAACATTTTCCTTGCCTAAACTGTAAACCTAACATTTTCCTTAAGGTGTCTTTAAGGCTTCCTTAAGGAAACCTAACATTTTCCTTGCCTAAACTGTAAACCTAACATTTTCCTTAAGGTGTCTTTAAGGCTTCCTTAAGGAAACATAACATTTTCCTTGCCTAAACTGTAAACCTAACATTTTCCTTAAGGTGTCTTTAAGGCTTCCTTAAGGAAACATAACATTTTCCTTGCCTAAACTGTAAACCTAACATTTTCCTTAAGGTATCTTTAAGGCTTCCTTAAGGAGACCTAACATTTTCCTTGCCTAAACTGTAAACTTAACATTTTTCTTAAGGGCTCCTTAAGGAAAATGTTAGGTTTAGGTAAGGAAAATTTCTTTGAATACGGGCCTTAATATACTTAAATTCCTGTAAAAATTTGCATATCCATTTGCACACATCCGAGTACCGACCAATATCTAAAGTTAATAACTCATGTGAGCGAAAACGTCGCGGTAGAAAACGTTTGGTTACAATAATTACTTGATAATTTAGGAATTACTTTTAGAAATTATATTTTTTTAAATTTAAGTTTCAGATAATAATCCTCTAAAACGGCCTAATATTGATGCCGTTAATTATGAGCTTTTTGCTCAAAATAATACAAGTTAGAGAGGCCAATAATACTTCATTGCAAAATAGCACTTCTATGCTAACATATTTTATTTTTATCTCTCACTACTAAGACAGTGGCAGGTACTAGGTACTAGGATAACTTGAGAGACAGCATGGTAAAAACATCTTTTAAGGTTTTAAATGCACTTAGACATCTACAGTCTATCGTTTAGTTTAAAAATCTTGACAGGTCAGTTTACACACCACTGATTCTTAAGAAAAAAAGATCCCTGCAAGAAGGGAGCGGGAAAAAACTATGTAAACAAATCAGGTTATTTTACCCGTATTTTTTTGGCGATGTTTTTTTACATTTCTTTTGTGTAGTTTTATTTTAAAATATAATTTTATGATTCATTTGAAAGTAGTTTTCAAAACGATGTAATCAAAAGAAGAAATACAAACAAGGTGAACGATTGCCGGGAAGAAGGTTTTTCCCTACAGCGGTTATTGTGGTAGGGATTTTTTTTCTCTTTTTAAGTGAGAGGTTGGCAGCGGCTTCTCTGATTGGTCAATCCCCAAAATACTTATGACCTTGGGATTTTTAAACTAAACGATAGACTGTAGTGCTGAGTAAATCCTAGATTCGCGTTTTTTTGTTTATCCTATCACTTTTCTTATGTGCCTTTAGAATTCGGCAGAAGGTTAGGTGAAAAATGTGTAAGAAATATACTGAATACGGGCCTGAGTTATTTCCTGCGAGAAGCGTAAGTCATATGGATGCTTGACTGTCTCATATACTATCCGACACTTGGGTCAGTTTGTCTTGGAACCGGATCACGTATGGTGTGGCCTCGGTATTTCCGGCCCACTGCTCCAAGCATACAACCACCGTAATTATTCAACCCACTCAAAATCTCTTCTTCTTTTAAGCGAATTTCTTTTTAATAATTAGCCATTGATTTAGCTGAGCGGCATACGTAGAACCCGGAATTTAAATCATCCTCATAAACATATAAATCTATTTATGATATTTTATCCTACCCAGGAATCCGTATAGGTCGTTAAATATACTTGCAGTATTCTAAATTATCGCCATTTTTTACCTTATGCGCCATTCTGATCCAATATCTGACCACTAAATTTGGCCTTTTAGTTACTATATTAAAAAGTATAAACTTATGGCCACATAAATACCAAATTTAAAGTGAAACTTATGTATGTGTTTAGTGTTACTATACTATAAGTTAAGCTTTACCTCTCTAAGTAATATTCAAGATATTCTTTGAAGGATTTAAAGTTATTCCATCATTATTGATAGAACGTGTCAATTATTAACACGTTTATAATTGAGCTGGTCAGAGGAACAATGGTATAATTGTACTTTTGCTATTTTATTTTTTTTATTTTTAAGATGCTTTTAACAACGTCTGTTGTTAATATTGCTTGGCGAAACGTCTGTTGTTAATGTAAATAAACAGAAAATTCTTTCTGTTGAATGACTGAAATCTTTGTTAATCTACATAGAATTTAAAAAATAAAGTCATAAATAAATAATAATTTTATGTTAGTTCATGTTATGTATCTGAACGCAACAGCACTTAACGTTGCGGCGTGGAAAAGTGTTTCACAACGCAGTCCAAAATAAAAATTGCGTCACAACTATAAGTTTATAAATAAAGACACGAAAGAAAGAATTTATTAAAAGTATTTGTAAAACAAAACAATGTAGTTCAAAGGAATCAGCTGTTAAAGAGTATAGAACCAATAAAAGATTAAATTATATCAAAAGTAAAAGTGATAAAAAACAAGGTAGGGAGAAAAAAGTTTATGGTGAATGAAAATAATTACGAGACATAAATAATAGTGAATAATGTATGAGAAGACTTTGAGGGGAGTGGGTATGGTGGAGCCCCCCCTGCAGGGGTGTTTGAGCCCATTATATGGAGACCTGTTGATATTGTTGAAAAACAAACTTTTCAATGGGGTAGACTTCTACAGACACACACACAAACTTATTAAAAGTAAAAACAAAACTTTCAGAGATATCATAATTTGTATAAAGGAGTTAAACAACTTTTTATATTTATTTCTTGTAAAAGATATGCACGTGACGTCATAGAATACCTTTTTATACCTAATAAATTAAGAGGTTTATTATCTATTTGTTAATTCTTTAAAATTTATTTATTTGTTATTTATTATTAAGTGAATTTTGTTTGAATTCATTTCTAATTTTTAGTTTATTTGTCTCTTTATTTAATTATTTAAAATTTTAACTTTCAATCTTATTAATGAATTGATTTTTTTATTAAGTGATAATACTGCTAAAGAGAAATGTGTGTTTTTTTTTATTTTGTTAGGACATCAAAAAGGATAATAAACTAATACACTTAGATAACAAATAATGTATTTATTAATTTCTAAATTAGTAGATGTTATTATTGTGATTTATTGTTTAAAATTATTTTATATTTAATAATGTTCTCATAATTATAAGATTATTGTAAATAATTAATAGTGACGCAATGCGATTGTACTAAAACTAAAGTACTTACAAGCTAATAAAGGATGTCATTCCTTTATTTTTTCAACAAGATAATTTACTTAAAAAAGCTTCCAAATATGGATTCATGGTCCCTACTGTTATACTATATATTTTTTGTAATTATTATGTATTGAAATATAATAAATAAATTTAAATATTTATAATTGTAAAAACTTTGCTCTACATACCTCATTTTACACTTTAATACATTAATGTGATAATGGTTTGGCAGCTCAAAACATTTTAGAGTAGTCAAGACAAAGGAATACTTAAATACGGGCCTTCCGCCCGTAGCCACTCCGCATTCCAAAACCCTTAACTTAACATTTAATACCTAGTTAAAATGTTTTTCAATATTCAAAATTTTTCAAGTATGATGACGTCATTAAGTTGGTTTAACGCTGTCATAAATTTTCTGCAAATTTATGACAGCGATATGCTTCGTAATCTCCCTAACTCATTGCCATACACCGGGTGATAATATGTCTGTACACGATAGATATGGTGCACCATTAAAAATGCAATAGTTATCATCCGAAAAAAATAATTATATATAATATAATACTTGTACTAAATTCCGACTCAATTGGACAATTTTCAAATCTTTAAAATTTTTAAAAAATCGGGTGCGGGTTATTTCGGAAATTGTCCTAATGACATCGGACTCGCTACGCTCATCCTCCCTGCTTCGGACTCGCTTTGCTCGTCCTCAGCAATACAGTTCGCCAAATTTATGACTGCAATATGACTTTGGACTCGCTTCGCTCATCTTCGGATAGTAAATGCATCCGAATCCTTCTCAGCGGTCACCCATACAGCACTAACCACGCTCAATACTCCTTAATTTTTATGATCTAACAAAAATCATGGATATACTTCACGTATTGAAACGAAACTTTGTCTACTTATTTATCAGATAATGGTAAACACTTGTACTAAATTGCAACTCAATTGGACCATTTTCTAATTTTTTTTAAAAACGTATACAAGTCGCTCAATTAAAATTGAACCAATAATGATAATGAGATAAAACAAAACACATATCTTATTCTTAGACATAGTCACATGCGTGCTAAATCTCAATCCGATCGCATCATTTTTCCGCGTTTTATGATTTTTCGAAATTTTTGCTGAGTCATTATTGCGGGTTAATGTGGCATAAAAATATTTTCTGAATAGCACAACTACAGCAGTAGACTGATTTTTCTCTGAAGACTGTAGACTGAACTCTCTAGCATAAATACACTAGGCGCTACGATGATAACAGACACACACACACTCACATACAGACAGCGAAAACAACTCAGGAGGGCTTAAAACGCCTGAAACGCATAATTCTGGTTTCATCCCGGTTTTGGATTCTTTGCAAACACAATACTTTTCCTATGTACCTACAGTATAAATGAGGAAAAGTAAAAATAGGGTACGGTGTGCCTCGTAACTTTTCCTCATCACATCGGATGTAAATCGGTAAAATTTATAAACTATTTTCCTAATTTTAGAGGCAAGTTTTGAATTTGGTTTTTCCATTTTAAATATTTATCGACATTAATACCAAGGTATTTAACAGAGTCTGACTGTGTTATCATTAGACATAAGCAATTGCATCTCTGACAGTCGGATTTATGAATCTTTAAGTTTGTTACGTTATTGCCTTCAACGTTTTCAACCTTAGTTAAAGAAAATGTGAGATATATTTAGCGATAATTTATTTTTGTCAAACCATTTTTTAATAGATTGCATTCCTGTATTAGCTGCATCAAATGTGTCAGTCCATATATTACCAGCAAAAATAGCTGTAGGGTCATCGAAAAAAGAAATAATTGGATTATTTTTCGCTCTTTTACAATCTTTTAAAAAACGTATAGAAGTTACTTGATGAAAATTGAACTAATGCTTATAATGAGATGATTCTCAGCACATATGTTCCACCTATAAATAAGTACATGCGTGCCAAAATATTTCCGCTAACGAGTCATTATTGCGCGTAAATGACTGAAAAATAATATAAAATAAAATAATATGAAAAATAAAAATTTAAATAAAAAATTATTTTCCGGATAAATAATTTTATCCCAGTAAATTCATAAATACACTGGAATTTACAATGATAACAAACACTTATACAGACAGACAATTTTGTAAAAACCACTCAGGAGGTCTTAAAAACACCTGTAGCTGATATTTTGCAAACACAATACTTTTCCTAAATACCTACTTTAAAAATGAGGAAAGGGAAAATATATTAATATAATATTACACATATTATAAGTGACATAAACAAAACATGACAGTTTTTGAACAGCTGATTTAATTGCAAAGTGTCTGTAAAATTTTTATTTGCTGACGCTTTAAAGTTTTTCTGTGTGTTTTTTAAAGTGCTTAATTTTGCTGCCGTGAGTCATAAGAATATTAACATATGCAACATTTTAAAAAAGTTATTCATTAAAAGAACCTGTATTCTATTCCAAACATTGTACCAAAAAGCACATTTTTTAAAGAAATTATCTTTTTGAAATTAATATTGTTTTTAAAATTAGAGAGTATAATCTTAGGTGTTACGAAAACGTCTATATTCAGGGTAAAATATTTGAGGGGCTACAAATATTTATTCATTTATTTTTTTTTCTCATAATATGATTCATCATAATCAATGGAATAATGTGTGGGGGGTATTCACTGGTCATGAATATATATATATATATATATATATATATATATATATATATATATATATAATATATATATATATATATATATATATATATATATTCATGACCAGTGAATACCCCCCACACATTATTCCATTGATTATGATGAATCATATTATGAGAAAAAAATAATAAATGAATAATATATATATATATATATATATATATATATATATATATATATATATATATATATATATATATATATATATATCTGTGCGTGTGAGTATGTATGTACGAGACTTTTGCTCCTAGACGTTCCTATGGGACGCTGTAACTTTCGAACGTTTTCTCGGATCGAAATGAAACTTGGTACAAAAATCAACCTTGTCGATGTCCCGAACAATATTGTTTATGATATATGTACGATGTCAATTACCTACAATAATGATCCCACAAACATTTCAAAAAATCACAATATTTAAAATGTAGTGCGTCTCCAGCCGAGTCTTTACCTTCAAACATAGTTTAACTGTTTTAAGATAAAACTTCTTTCTATGTATTACAGATTGAGACTGGATTTAGATTTTCTTATTTATTACCTTTGTATTACGATAGATATCTTAAGGCAGGTAAAAATGGCTTCCCAAAATGTTCTAAGAGTATATAATTTTAAATTATTTGGATTTTTAGAGCCCAAAGGTAATCCAAAAATGTATTATTATTTAAATATCAAGTAAGTGAAGATAAGGTTTAGCAATTATTAGTAAACCCAGAAGACATCTCCCCTCTATACATTTTGAACAGTTCCAGGTGGTATATAATACAACTTTTACCTTTTTTGTAAATGGGTAACTATATTTTGGTCTTATAGAAATCTAGGTAAGAATGGGATTAGCTAGCATTTTTCAGATTAAGACTCAAGGGTTCGTAATCCGTATTATTTAAATGAATAATAAACCTTATCTTTTTTCGTCTAAATTGTATGACCTTTCAATATGCCATTAGACCATTTATGATAGGAGCTTTCTTTCAGAAACTAATAAGTTTCTTTTTAAGGTTTAATAAAACCTTAATAAGTTTGATATTTAAAATGTCCTGGATGTCATCAGTTAAAACTTACCTGAAAACCCAGGTTTATTCAGAAATATGTGCGGGAGGAAGTTAAAATGGAACAAATCACTACAATGCATCACTAATGTTTGGCGGGTTATTTGATCAAATCCATAATTCTTGTAGCCATGATATTTTTTAAGCGAGGTAGTTAGCTTATGAATCTTATATAAATAATAAAAAAAACTTCCATTAATAGCTAACGTTTTCATAAATAAAAGATTAACGACCAGTTTCATTTGAATCGCAAGATATGTATTACTTGAATGACGTTTGCGTCGTTACTTTTCCTCATTTTTACCGTAGGTATATGGGAAAAGTATTGTGTTTGCAAAAAAATCCTAAAACAGGATTTCAACTGAATTATTTGTTTTATATGTTTTAAGACTTCCTGCATGGTTTTTACGAAGTCGTCGGGATGTGTGTTGCACGTGTGTGTCTGTTATCATCGTAGCTCCCAACGTATTTACGCTTAAGAGTTGAAATTTGGTTCTAAAATAAATCCTAAGTTTTCGTTGAGCATTTAGGAAAATAATTTTAATGACATCATTAACCCACAATAATGTCTCAGCAAAAAAAATCATAAAACGCGAGAAAATGTTTCGATCGTTTGAGATTCGGCAGGCATGTAGACGCATATGATAGTCAACCTTTTCCTATTGCGGGTTAATGATGACATGCAAAATTATTTGCCTAAATACTCAACAAAACCTTAAGATTTATTTTAGAACCAAATTTCAACTCTTAAGCGTAAATACGTTGGGAGCTACGATATAATAACAGACACACACGCGCAAAACACATCCAGACGACTTCGTAAAAACCATTCAGGTGGTCTTAAAACATATAAAACAAATAATTCAGTTGAAATCCTGGTTTAGGATTTTTTTACAAACACAATACTTTTCCTATATACCTACGGTATAAATAAGGAAAAATAACAATGAAAAAATCATTCACGTAATGAAAACGTTTTATATATATATATATATATATATATATATATATATATATTATATATATATATATATATTTATATATATATAAATCACAGTCTCTTCCAGTCTCTCTTCGTCTGTGGAAGAACTTAAACAGTTCGAAACGTTACGTTTTTATTGTAAGTTTTCTAAATGTCTCTATTTATTTACTCTATTAATTAAGTATATATATATATATATATATTATATATATATATATATATATATATATATATATATATATATATATATATATAATATATATATATATATTATATATATATATATATATATATATATATATATATATATATATATATTATTACTTATATTTATAAAATATATATATATTATATTAATGGCGGAACATTATTTTACGGAAAGCAGCACAACTCGTCCTAAAGATTGGTTTTTGTGCTATGTTCAACTCTCTATCATAAAATACCCTGGGACCTACGATAATATTAGACGCATGAACACACGCACATACAGACTGACAACTTTGTAAAAACCAATTAGAAGGTCTTAAAAATATCTAAAAATGAGTAAATTAGTTAAAACCCTAGTTTTGGATTTTTAGGGCCTAAACATTACTTTTTCCTATATTTCAACGATGTAAATAAGTTAAATTAAATTTGTTTAAGTATAGATGAATTTTTTTCTCGTAAATAATCATTTATTTATATATAAATGTTTAGTAGTACTAATGTAGTTAGTATTAATTAGTATATTAATTAATTAAATTAATAGTTAGTATTAATTGTCGAGAGCTGAAGAATTAAGAATGAGAATCGAGTTTTAAATTAAATACGTATAAAAAATACCTTACATTTTTTCTAAGAAAAATCATGGAAAATGGACTTAAAAGTATTCTTATTTTTTCGTTTATTTACTTCTTAAAAAAACATTTTCTTTCCTAGAAAGAAATTTCTGTTTTAAGCATGTTCCGTTTATCCAAACACTATGTGCATTCTCATTCTTCTTTATTTTTATGTTTTAATTAATGTTGTTTTATTTTATAGTGTTTTGAAACATCAGATTTTTAAAATTGTTTTTTTATTTCTTTTTGTTAATTTTTTACAATCAGTTTGCTGAAAGCTTTATAAAACTGTATGTATAAAAAAATAATCTTGAGAAATTATGTCTTAAGAATCAATCAATATTTCAAAATCAATTGAATCGATAAATTTAGTAAATATAATACTTTCAAGTATTAAAGCAACATTTATTGACCAGACTTTAATCGAACCCTAAATATGATTATTCAAAGAAATGGTTATTCCACAAATTTTGTTTTTCAAATTCCCATTGTATTAACACCTTAAAGCTAATATTTTAGTTTATTCCTGTATTTATTTTATATTTTTGAAGAGTATTGAATCATTATGTATGTATTTGAATGTAATTAACGTAAAGTTAATAACTTAGATTTGAATTAAATGATCTACGGCTAAGGCGAGTTTTAAGTACTACTGTAGTTGCAGTACTATATGAACCAAAACCAGGTTCCATCCCGACCTTGAACTGAATAGGCTTTGGCAGAATCAGTAGAGTGTTAAGTAGGTTCTCTTTTAAAGAAATATTATGTGTCGGTAGAGCGAGAGAGAGATATATGTAGTAAGAAAAGAGAGATGAGGTAGTTTTGAATGCTGTGCCGAGGGTGGTGGGTCGCCTAGTAACGGTCGAGCTGAGTAGTTGGGAGAGTGTGTTAGTGTGTATGGTGTGTGTGAGTGTATAGCGCGGCGGGCGCGGGTGGGTGTGAGTGCGTGTGTCGCCGACAGGTCCAGTGTCCAGCTCCTCTAGGCTCCCAAGGGCCTTTCCCCCTCCCTCGCTATTGATCCATACAAAGGACAAGACCCTTCGCTTTCCCCTCCACGTCTCTCGCCGCGCCAGCCGCGAGGTCCGCGATCAGACCAGTCTATCCCGGGCCTCCAGCCCCCACATGCTGCCTTATCGCTTATCTCTTTTAAACTTTATTAGTCTACGCTGTCCGTTTGTCGCGGGTTAAATCGACATGGAAACTATTGCGAGAATAGCACCTCCTAAGAGGCCGGTACGACAGTTGTCCGTACACGAGAAACTCGAAGCCGTCCAAAGAGTGCACGAAGGTGAATCTAAGGCATCGGTCGCTCGTATTATCGGTGTCCCCGAGTCTACCTTAAGAGGCTGGTGCAAAAACGAAGATAAATTACACGCCATGGCTAATAAAGAATCGCCGTCACCGGAACCAGGTTCGCCGGGAGGTCCCTCGGATCCGAAACGTTTTGCACTGGATTCGCGAAAACAAGAACTCGACGAATCACAATGGTTCTGGCTTAGAAACCAACAACAGCAAAGACAAAGAATAGGAGCTCTAGACCCCATGACTACTGAAGCCGGTGGCTGGTTTTGGAGATGGTATAAACATCACTACGGTTACCAAACTCAAGCTACTGCACTTGGGCCGGCACCCGCGTTAGATTCTAGCAAAGCTACTCTAGATACCGTTCTTCTTAATCTGAATAATAACAGGTTGGACGATGCCAAAGAGAATCAGAGTGACGAAGAAGACGACCCTCCTGAAACACCGGCCGAAGCCCTTAGACACGGTCATAAATTTCTTCGATGGCTAGAATGCTGTTCCGACCCTAGTGTGACAGCCGTACAATTACTTCAGTTCAGGTACCTACTAAATAAAGTAAAAGCCTGCGCGGAAAGAAGAGCTACCAAAGCCAGAAGTACCCCTAGGTCCAAGCGAAAATAAGTGACTTGAAGGCAAAAACACGTGTACGCATACGTGTAGCGCTGTAGACCTGTGCTACTACACTGTTTCCTCCAATCAAATCACTCAGGGTAATTTATACTCTTACCATTACTATGATTCCTATTATCTTATCATTACGGCATATTATTAAGATTTTTTTAGTTAATTATTAGTTTATTATATTTAAGTTGTAAATTATTATGTAATGATGTTAATGATCATATCATCTAGAATACTTGACTTACAACTCTTCCCGCCTCGATGAGATCTACTTACTTTCTCCACTTCCTCCTAACTTGTTTCTTACCTAAACATTATAATGGATAATTAAACATATATAATAGATAAAGGTAAAAGTAAATATCTTTGTAATAAAATTGCTCATATAACAACACATTATTCATGGCTCTTCTCTTTATTTTGTCTTGATTCCCTTCTTAGTCAAAATTAAAACAAAACATGTTCGATCTTATTGTTTTTTGTTTCAATTGCAATTAAAAAAATTGAATATTTTTTTTTAGAAGTGCTTAAATGATTAAGTTCTTAATTAGTTGCTACTTGAATAAGTCGAGTGACTAAGTGTTTTATCTTAATATTATCAAATGTCAACTCTTCGGCTCTCATTAGTCAGTAAGATTTGTTGATTTATAGATAATAACTCATTTTTTGCTTCCCCCATGTATACCGATAGTTTATGTTTATGTAAACCTATTGTTTTGGTATACATAAATTTTTATAGCATTCAATATGTTGGTAAGACAATTGTATTAAGTTGATTTTACAATTGTTTTATCTTAATTAATTTGCTTTTATGTTAATTACTTGTATAATTATAAATTTGATAAAAAAGGCAAATCTTGTTTAATTTTTTGCACCCGTGGTCGAGGTCGTTAAAGTTAGTTTACTTAACTTACACACCACGTAGGTCTGGGGTTCGAATCCCAGATTACACTATTAGTTTATACATGATGTTTGTCAAATTAAATTTGTGCCTATTTAGCCATTTTTTGCCCCTATCGTCTGAGGTAGTTCCCGCAAACGTTTTTTTTTTTCACTAACATACCCGCAAGGCTCTAATCCGGCATAATTATTATTTCTTGTTTAATTTATCTTTTAAATATATTTTTAGACACTTAAATTTTATTTATGAAGCTTAAGAGTTAGATATTAAACGTAATTCACTTGGCTCATATTAATATTAAGTTAATAATATTTTAAGTTAGTTGTTTTATGAAAACAAATTGTTACGCTTATCTTACATAACATGCATTCATCTTACAACTGACCAAATATATGTTGATAACTCTTCTCCTTAAAATAATCCTAAATTAAACAGGATTATAAAAAACATCATAGGATTTTATTAAGAATCCCTTTACTTATGCTGATACGATTTAGAGTCTGACTGGCCCGATTCATTACATAACTTAAAAAATGTATGCTATTTACAAAATATTTACTATTACACATTTAGCAAATCTAAGTTCAATGTTAGCGGACTTAATATTATAAATATTTTATCAGTCATACTGACTGATTTAATCTCTATTAAGTGTGAGAATAATGTGCCTTTGTGTTTATTTCTGTAGTTAAGCAGCAAAATTAGTTATTTTATAGTATGTAACGCAACTAGTATAGATAGCAGAACTTAGCAAACGAGCTAAAGAAAGACGTTTTACTCGCATTTTAAGTACCGTATTTTATCATAACTTAAGATTGTTTTTTAAAAGATAAATAACAATAGGCAAAAACTACCTTTAGATTTCGCTGGTATTAAATTGCCATGGGAGTTTTCGGTCCGTGTTAATTCAGGCAGAGTGTTTGTTTCATAGCAACCGTCATTATCACTTATTATTTCAAATGGTTATTTACTTTAATATAAATAAGTTATTCAAGTAAGCAAACTCGATAAACCACAAAAACTCTAACTAGAAACAGGTACTCACTAATAATAAATAACAAATTTACTGATAAAGAGTCACGCAGAGTAATTCTTTTACAACCATAGAGGTTTTATTACTAGAGGGGCTTATATGTTTAATTTTGAAACATCCACAAAGTAACCTGACAACCTTCGCTTATAATATAATATGAAAATCAGTACAAAATAACCATAACTTATACAGTAGAACGTTAGAATACGAATCAAAACACTAACACTGCGTGGGAAGCCGAAAAAATTGATTTATTATAACCTTAACTTACTCTTGGAGAAGGTTTTAATGAGGTTACACAGAATACCATATATGTAAACAAAGAATACATTTACGGTTTATTTATGGGCGCATAAACAAACGCTAACTTAAAAAACCATAAATTTTAAAATTAATATTAGAATAATACTATTACTTGATGCTCATTAGGCCCAAAGTAGTAGTAGGTTTTGTTCACCTACTACCGTGGATGCGTAAGCAAAGTATGTGTTTTTACGTTTGTTCTGAATCGGGTTTAAGTCCAAGTTTTCTTATATAAGCTTCTTCTATCTTTAAACTAAGATAAAATTCAAAATAAGTTAAGTGGTTCCGCGTATCTTTTTGAATAATTTTCTCCTAAATAATTTAAGTTTGCATTGGCCACAATAGCTTTCGATTTTAACCTTGCTCGATACTTAATATATATTTCAAATAATATTATTTGTATAATGTTATTTTAACGTAATAAGCAAATGTTAAACGCTATATTTGCAAGAATATGATTATTACGTAAATTCATGTTAACAAAATACAAATCTAATACAAGCATGTGTAACATATTTTTTATAACACTTATGAAGAAGGTTAAAATCAGGAGTCCATTGTGTACTATACCTGGTTTTTTTTCGTTTCATAAGAAGGAATATGTTTATATTAAAAGTCTCAATTATATTTTTTCAATCTTTAAGACATTATGTCTTAAGTATTATTAATTGAAATAAATGTTATGTCATCAATAATTTATAATAAGTGCAACCATGTATTCATATATATTCAAAATAATAAAAATTTATGGTACTGATTTGTCTTTATAAATTAATATATATTTCCTAGATTTCTATTTATTTCTAACTTTATTGTAAGCAATTGCAAAGATATTTACTATTTTTACCTGGATACATCCGTTGAGAACCACGAGTTAGGAGGTCAAGTTATTACTGCATACAATAATAGTTATTTTATACTTGATGATTAAATTTCTTTCAGTCAAATAGTAACGTTTATCAATTGTAATAACAGCAATTCCAGATGAAAAATGTTGCACAGCATTATAACGGTGTAAAAAATTGCTCTTTAAAATAATTTTAATTAGTTACAAATATTTATTGCAATATATTGAATTGCCGTGTTTAAAAAAATTACTTGATAACATTTTCTGTTTACATTTTTTATCATTGTTTGCTGGATTTCTGATAAAAATTGCTATCGGTTTCAATCTTTGTTAAACATAGAAATATTTTACTAGAGGGCGATATCCTCTTAATACAATCTTAATACATTAAGAAGCTTGAAACATTTTTGTGGGGCTCTGTGTAACCTCATCTAAGAATGAGTAAAGGTTATAATAAATCAATTTTCATCTGCTTTTCACATATTGTTTGTGTTTTGTTTTGTAATTTAAACGTTCAAGAGTATAAGATATAGTAATATAGATTAGATAACAGTACAATCTAGATATTGTACTGTTTACTTGATTATTATAATAGTAGGAGATGTTCAGGTTTCTTTCTCGATTTTACAAAATTCTTCCTATACCCTCTAGTATTAATATCTCTATGCTGTAAAAAATTAAAAGTAGATTGAATTAGTGATACAAATTGTTATCACTTAACGTTCCTAAGCAATTTGTTAAATTGCTTAGATATTTTTTTTAAATAAAATTAGTAGTTAATAAATTTGTAACTAACTATGAGCGTCAAGATAAATTTTCATGTATTATCGTTCCCGCATACAGTATTTATTGCATTTTGTTATTATAATTACCTACATTTTTTGTTTTGTGTAAATTACAAAAACTTATTCTATTCATTTGTAGTCGATTAAGTTTAAGTTATTAAAATAGTCTAACTTTAGTTATGTATACCACATTAATGCTTTGTTACTTAGTCTAGTATAATATAATGTAAGATGGTGCGTCTTGCTAGAGAAATGCAAATTTCAATTAAAACATTAAGCTTTCTGGTTTATTGAACTCAAATCACCTTAAAAGCGGTCAATAGATTATACTAGAAACGCACCCTTTGTTTAAAAACTTCTTAAAGTGGAAAATCCTATAGATATAGTACTCAGAGATTGTGCAGTTAGGCCAAATCTTTCAGGGAAAGGTTTTGTTCCTAAGAAAAGATTAGACAAATGGCAAGTTCAGGTATAACTAATTTTACCTCTAGTTCTGTTAAGACTACTTAAATCTATTAAATGCCTGGAATACTGCCATCTAAATGTACTTACATCTATGGGAACCCTTAAGCCGAGATTAAAATTTTTGGTTAATCCTAAACCTTGACCTGTGGAAAAATGTAGAAATACCAAAGGATTGTAATTTGAAAATTGCTCTTGAATTGAAAACAAACCAATAAATTTAACTTAATTTTCAATTTTGTACAACAATTTTTAAACAATAGTAAAATTATAAAAAGGAAATTTGATATCTACTTGCGCTTTTATCCAAAAAGCTAGTTTTACCCTTTATTAAATTACCCTCTGATGTTACAGTGTAAACCAAGAAGTACATTAAATACGTTCAACACTTTCCAAAATGAATCTGCTTCGTGTGCTTTCCCTCGATCCTGCATTAAAATTCGATAAAAATTATAAAAAGTGGTTAAAATAGCTTTAAACTTTAAAGTTAAAAAAACTTAAAATTTGTAATAATGTGTAAAACATTAATTCAATCAATTAAAATACAATAAATTGAAATAGACAAAAGGTGACTGATAAGTATGTAGCGGTATGAACCATATCGATCATATGCTGTGTTCGAGCATTAGCCTTAACGGCCTTCTTGATCTTTGCAGCAGCTTCAGTTTGGAAAGCATTGTTTATATACTTCTTGATGTGATTAGTGTAACCAGCCATATTATGTATAAGGCTTTATACCTATAATGTAGCTTTACCTAAATATATCCTTACGCCAAGATGGGGAAAATATTATTAAAGGGAGGAGTTCATTCATTTTATATTGTGGGAGTTTAAGATTTTGTTTTTACGGGTTTTTTAACACTTGATTACTTAATGGCCGTATTGACTTAATGTTATGTAAAATATGAATAAAAAATATTATTGTCTTCATTGTGTTTAACTTATATATATCATTATTTTAGTTGTCCAGCTAAATATATCTAAATTCATTTATTATTTGGGTAGCACATATCTTCTAAGTTGTGAATAATAGATTTAATCGTTGGTATTTTTGTGTTTGGAGGCCTGTTTTAGAGCAATCTTTTGATCTTGAATTACATTTAGTGGTTTTAGATTGTTATGAAAGGTTCCTTACGAATTTTTCGGTATAGCGGAATATTGTTATCAAAAGATTTTACTAAAAACAGGCTTCAGGCCATAGCAATGTAAAAAAGTATTTTCTATACCTATGTATTATATTTTAAGCGTTTTATAACATGTTATAATTTGTATTTAGATTATAAAACTGATAGTAAAGTTCCTATTTTACTTTTGAATTTAAAATTTAAATTGATAAAAAAAATCAAATAACCAAGCCAGTTTAAAGCCATTTTGAATTAAACACAAATAGTTAAAATATGATGTCACAAATTTTTCCTATCGTCGTTTGGGAACCACGTAAATGTTTTGAGTGTCTGTTCCTAAATTTTTATTAGCTAATTTTCTTACGATAATTACCCCTAATTTACTTAAAGTGTACTAATCAACTAAAATTGATTAATAAAAAGGTTCCAGAGATGTTGCGTCTATTACACATATAGGGTTATAAAACAACGTAAGTGATCACTAGGAAGTTTCCTGAGATCTTAACTTAACTAATGGACATCCCTAGAAACTTTCTAGTTATCACTTCTGTTCTTTTATTACAACCTGAGTATTTCTAAGATATGTGGCCGTTTGACTTTAATAAGCATTTATATTATTTTTTAAAACGACTTAAGTAAAAGTTTTGTGAACTGACACTTCAACCTTTTCATTAATAATTTAAAACGAGAATTTGTTCCTTTTTATTTTGCTTAGTTTATCGATGTATTGCCGTAATATATGTGCCATATAAACTAGTGAACGTTTGCATTTGTAGAATTAAAGAGTGAAATTGCATAAATAAAATCAAAATTACAAAAGCGGCTTTTGGCTTTTAAAAATATTCCTATAATATAAATTTATATATCCTGTAAATGTGATAATTAAAAAAATATTTTAGAAATTATTGTAAATAAAAAACAACAAATTGTATCTCGAAAATAAAAATATTTATGAATAATAGTAATTATGTTATGTATATGAATAAGTTTTTATTTTATTTTGGCCTTTAGTCACTATGTTAAACATATAATTAGTTCGTTTAAAATTGTTTAGTTTGATCTTAAGGATTTAGAGCATGGAGATTAAAGTCCGCCTAGAAACAAAATTCAATGAAAGAAACATGGTGCCAGCAACATTACTGGACCCTCCAATATTTTCTAAAGAATAATAGGGGCTTAGTTGCCTTACCTAGCCAGTTAGAACAAAATCAATGATCTTGTATGGCAGTGATGACGCTTAAATGAAATATGCTGACCCTTTTCTAGCATTTAAGGAGGTAGAGAAATAGTGACAAGTATTCCTTACCTATCAGGCTAAAGAATCGCAGGTTATGTTTTTTGAATCTTATTTGTTCCGAAAATTTTAAAACCGTGATGGCAATAACGTATCCTGTCATAAAATATATTACTTTATACCAAAATAATTTAATATGGGGATTACTTGCTATGAAAAAACGCAGCTAAATTGTGAAGTCTGTAGAAAGGTAAGTTTGCCTGAAAACTAACTTACTATACAGTCACACACAGTTGGTGCACGTTAATTGTACGCATAGTTAATACCAAGCTTATGCAGTGCATAAGCTTGGTAGATGAAGCATGGTACATGAAGCATTGGTACATGAAGCATTTTTGAGAAATGCTTCATGTAAATTCTTATTTATATTTTTAACGTCATGAGGGTCACTTCGATGTATGATAAATCGAGTTTATGCGTTACGACCTAGTATATTATCCTAGGCTTTACCAAGAATATTGCATTTAAAATCAAGTTAGATTTGCGACGTTCGTAAATATTTATTATAAGGTTGTTTAAGTCCCACCAATATAGTATAAGATAACCACTGTCACCTTTTGTTACTTAAGCTCTAGTGAATTAGTTATTTAAATCTAATGGCCAACCTGAACCAATTAACCAGGTCATTTTAATCCCTAAAACATATAGATCTCAAAGGCCAAGTTTTCTTAAATTTATGTATAGTGGTTAGTAGTACTAAGGGTAATTTGAACCAATATAATTTTTTAATGTTAATGATATAAATAACATTTATCAAATATTTAAATACAGCCTAATATGAAAGTGTAATATCTATAAGTGCCAAATCTTCCTGTGAATGCCGCTATGATTTGAAAATTGAAGTTTCCAACGTTTCGTTCTCACTATTGAAAACATCATTAGAGCATATGCGGGGGGGCAAAACCCTTCGAAATAATTCGTTATCTCTCCAAATTTTATTAAATAAGCCTAAATTTTCTATTTTATGATTGAAAAATAAGCTATACTAGAGGCTTAACCTCCCTGGCCCCTAATATGAAAAAGGGGCGTAGAACATACAGCCTGAAACTCTGAGTTCATTGCGAATGAGATTTAGGAGTGTTTAGGCGTTGAATCGACCACACATTTGTACCCCTGCACTTTGAAAACAAAACGTGGGCGTCTTCTTTTTTTTGTCAACGCGATCTTCACTGGAAGAGCTTCAACTGTTATACGCAACTTCTACAAATACAAATATATGTGCTAGAAAAAAAGCTTAATTAAAATTCTGAGTGTTAAAACTAAAGTAATTAAACCAAGTAGGGAAACAAGCGCGGTTTCTGTCAGACCTTTTTGTCCACCAGGGAGTTGGCTCAAATTTTCCTATGGCCACGGCCATTTTGTTTAACCTAGTAAATGTAAACAAACTATTTACGGTACTCGAAATTTTTGTTTTTATTGCATTTATTTGAACAGTTTAGTTTAAAATGTTAATAATTTGTGTAAGAAATACATTTTGCCACATCCAATAGTAGTTTAAAGTCTGAATCTTTAAATACTAGGTTTGTTTAAATTACTTAAAACGAGCGGCTAATTAAACTTTTTTTCCGTGTGCACTACTTAAGATAGTACATTTTTGCAAATGATATTTGTTTTTTCCCCTTCAAATGTTAATTGTAATTCGTAATTTAACAAATTTAGCCTATTTTTTTGAATATAATAAAAGCAATCGTAATTTTAAGGCTCGTCTGCATTTTTTTCAAAATCTTAATAAAAACATTTGGTTTACCTTGACTATATAGTTTCTCTTTTTCTTTAACTAAATTATTGTAACAATTATTTCACAGAATTTAATACGAAATCATTATATTATCACGCACATATTAAAGTTCGAAAACACGATAAAATGTAAAACTCAACTAATATTATCAGGGTTGCCAATAAAATTAAATAAAAAACCTAAATCCGAAAAGGCGCATGCGCAGTTATTTTAATTTTAGCTATTTTTTTATTTTTGAGCCAGCTATCAGCTCATCGGGCAGGTCTGAATTTTTTTAAATGTGTCAGTATAGGAGTTTCCCTACTTGGTGTATATATTACTTTAGTTTAAACCTAAATTGATATCTTTTAGAGGAATGTTAGCGCTTACATTTAAAGTAACCATAACCAGATTGTCTGTAGCGCATAAAAAGGGCGTTCGATATAAGAGCAACATTAAGCTTGAGCTACGGCATAAGCATAGATGACATAAATGTGTTAACTATTTTTACTTTGCGAAACTCGGCAATATTAAATTATGTACAACATAGAAATAAATAAATCCAGGATATGTCTAAATAAAGTCATATTTATTTTGAATTACATTTTATATAAATTAAAATTTATGTTGGTTATTTTTACTCTTAATATTTTTTACCCTAAGCACTTCTTTTTGTTTTAAAAAATCGTTTACTTTTGTTTATAACGGGTTACTGTACCTACTAGTTTTAAATATATAAAATTCGAGTTAGTTGTGTTTTGTTCTAGTTATCATTAGTAATTATAATTGTATTGTAATCAGTTTTTTATTTTTTTGTCTAAGTTTTTATTAATTTTGCATGTTTTACTTAGCCACTGAATTGTATAATAAACTGTGTTCAAAAGATTTTGATATTATTTGAGTTATTTAATTATAGGGTCTTGGCCTGATGTTTATAACTGTTGTGTATTCATTTTTCAACTGATAGAATTAATATATATTTTGGTATCAAGATTTCAGGAAAGAGAAATGTATAATACCAATTGTTTTATTAACTTCTTTTGTGCTAATGTAAGATTTCAATTATGTTGCTTACAGCTCTCTCATTCTAACTTTTCTACAAATCTCCTTCTATTTCTATTAAATTTTCACCATAATTAAGTTTCCATTAGATCTATTATTCCATTTAAGGCCTGTATTCAAAGACATCTTCCTAACATTTTCCTAACATTCTCCTTCCAGGAGAATGTTAAGAAGATGTCTTTGAATACGGGCCTAAGTTTCCTACAGATCTGCCAATCTAAGTTTTAAGCAAATCTATTCTAATTAAGTTTTAAACTAATCTACCATTATAAATTTTGAAAAGATCTTTTATTCCAATAAAGTTTTCAACACAGCTAAAATTCCAACTATGTTTCAAACAGATTTTTATTTCCAATTAAGCTTTCTACAGATTGCAATTCCAACTAAGTTTCAAACAGATCTTTATTTCCAAAGCTTTCTACAGATCTGCAATTCCAACTAAGTTTCAAACAGATCTTTATTTCCAATTAAGCTTTCTACAGATCTGCAATTCCAACTAAGTTTGAAACAGATCTTTATTTCCAATTAAGCTTTCTACAGATCTGCAATTCCAACTAAGTTTCAAACAGATCTTTATTTCCAACTAAGCTTTCTACAGATCTGCAATTCCAACTAAGTTTCAAACAGATCTTTATTTCCAATTAAGCTTTCTACAGATCTGCAATTCCAACTAAGTTTGAAACAGATCTTTATTTCCAATTAAGCTTTCTACAGATCTGCAATTCCAACTAAGTTTCAAACAGATCTTTATTTCAATTAAGCTTTCTACAGATCTGCAATTCCAACTAAGTTTAAAACAGATCTTTATTTCCAATTAAGCTTTCTACAGATCTGCAATTCCAACTAAGTTTCAAACAGATCTTTATTTCAATTAAGTTTTCTACAGAACTACAATTCCATCATAGTTTTAAACATATTACAGTTTAGTTTTAACAAAACTATTATTATTTTTAGAAGGAATAGGTTCAAAAAATACTTATTTTACCGAGGTTTCAATATATTCTTTTTTTTAAGGCTTTGATGTAGAAACAAAAGAATGGACAAATATATGGTTGTTGATTTGTTCCACGTAAAATTTGTTTTAAACTTCTAAACTTGCATTTTAAACAATAATAATAATAAAATCTTTATTTCAACCAAAAAGAAAAGTTTACAATATTATTAGTATTACATTATGTCTTAAAATAAACATAAATTAATGGATTATAATTTGGCAAGAGCCTTCAGTAGATGTACCTTCACACCTAGAGCGAGGGCACTGTCTCGAGCTTTATCCTTACATAACTTTATTTATAAATGTTTTATGTTTGTCTTAAAGAATAACCTGCATTTAAGTATTAAAGCTCCTTTGATGTATACATATATTTGCAATCTAAAAATAAATACATACATAAATCCAAACACACACATACCTACAAATACTCACCTTACTCATACTTATACACATATTCATACATAGATACAGTTGGAGTTAATTTTAACTCAATTATATTTTATAAGAAAATTATATTTCTCCTTTTATATATTTAAAAAAACTACTCTGATAAGAAAATTACATTTTTGTAAGAAAATGATATAGGTAAAATAAATAAATAAATCTCTTAATTTTAATTAACCCTTCATTTTGTTTTAAAGAAAACTAAATAAAAACCGTCTTAGTTTTTGAAACGTGTTAAAAGAGAATGAAAATTATAAAGAAATATTTAAACAGTTTTTTATGAACACACACATTTATATGTGTATTTCAGTTTGCTGAGTAAAAAAAAATAAATTTATCAAATAAAAAGTAATAGATCAACTTATTAGAAAAACATTTTTATTCAACATGTTGAAAATATATTGTTTGTTACCTAAGTTAAGGTATTGGTAAGTATGTTTGTTTTATCACTTTTTTAAATGAGTCTACCAACAATTTAATTTAACAACCAAGTGATTATTAAATTAAACTGTTTTTTAGTTAAAACCTCAATAAAGTTAATAGTCTATTGAAAGCCCAGCAAAATTTATTCCAAATATAATTAATTATTTAAAATTAAAGGTCTGTATCAAGTTTTTTCAGGAACTATTATTCTATGAAGTTCCCTACGAATCTACTTCTTTTCTTGAGATCAAGTCTCCCAAGGCAGTTCCGTATCTACTTGTTAATCACTGAAGATGTGCATAATTTTAACATTTTTTTTAATGAAATCAAAGAATCAGTAGGGTTATCAGTGATTACTCTTGTTTCATAATCGAAGTATAAATTACCAAAATTTTATCTTATAAAATCTTGGTCTATATAAAAAATTAACAGAAGTTTTCGTGTAAGGAATGTTCGTAAAACTATAATTTATTAAATTTAATAATACAATAATAATACATTATATTTACAATCAATCAGGTTTATTCCTTCACAAAAAATGTCGCGAGGGAATCTGTTAGCTTGTTCACTTGTGAAAAATTAGGATGAATTATTTTACACATTTACGCCAAATTCTGACAGCATAAAGTTAAATACACATTATGGTTCATCATAGAAGAATATTTGAAAAGTTAAGAAATTCTTTAGTGGACGTTCAACAGACACTTTTCAAGGAAACAATCGATATTATAAATAATAATGTTAAGTTGTCTGAAATCAATAATTTACGATCGCTTTGGTCTAATAGTAGTTGGAGGCAGGCTTGAATACTTTTGGTTGTAAAATAGAGACCCTAAGTTTTACTAAAAAATCACATATCTGAGTTGACCGTAGCACTTCCATAAAAAGGTCTTTTATCAGGTAAAAAAAGACACTAAATGAGTTCCGCTCTCGTAGTCTCTGGATTGTTGGCGCTTTATACCATGTACGAATACGAAAACCTCTACGTATAAGGGAGTTCAAGGTATGTTTGTAACGCCAATAATGTCGGACCTACCTGAGAGCAGAGTTGTTGAAAGTTCCCCTTTTCTTACAGCTCACTGGTTTGTTCTATTCCATTTTGTGTGCGCCTAGAGCAAAAGCATTAAGTGCGATGAAGTAATATTTACTTGTCTCGTTAGCCATAAATTATGCTTGCTTGATTCGATGAGCATAAGTGGAGTATCCTCAGTATCCACGAATTACAACTTTTATCATTAAAATGAAAGATCCAATCTTATTGCTTCAATGGAAACCTTCTATAATGAACTGAATAACCTTAGGTCTCGAACTGAATATTTACAATACCCGTCTGCTGATTTTTCAATAATTAATATATTCTTAAAATTACATTTAATTAAAAAAAACGTTAAAATACAATTTAAACAAAACAAACATAATTATCTTTAAAATTAAACAATATTTTTTAATATAATGTTGTGGTGCTGATTCCTTATACAATTATCTAATATTAGATTAAAAGAACGTTTTTCCTTACAAACAAAGTCTATTTAATTTGACATAAAGTAACGAAATATAAAAATATTTTAAATAATAATAAAATTCATAACTAGGAAATAGGAAAGGCGCTGCATACCTTCCCCTCTATAAAGCTTTTGCCAACGGCTAAAGCTTAAACAACACTCGTTTCTTTTTTCTTTCCTTAGTGGGGAGATATGCAGGCTTTAGTCTATCAATAGAAATCCATTTTTTCTGTCCTTGGACTTCAACTTAAAATGCTTTAGTTACTTTTTCTAAAACTTTAAATGGCCCTTCGTAAGGAGCTTGAAAGGGTTTCTTAACCATATCTACTGTAACGAAATGTGTGAGCATTTCTTGAGTTCAGGAGGCATGTATACTAGCTGCGACCCATCATGTCGTGTAGGATTCCGCATATTGGCCATGTACGTTTTTAATTTTTCCGTATATCCCTCTTGTAGCTTGCTTTCTTTAAAAGGGATATAAAAGTGAATAAAAATTTAACAGGTGAATAAAAAAATCACCTGGAAGTCGAACAAAACTTCCATATGTGGCTTCAGCTTAACTGATAACTGGCTCCTAAAGTTTCTCTATGCGCTGTTCTTATTCCTAATACAAGTAGGCACCAATTTGTGGTGCTGTAAGTATCTATAAATTAGATTAAAAGAAGGTTTTTCCTTAACTTGAAACGAGCACTATTTAATTTGACATACAGTAACAAAACGTTAAAATATTTTAAATAATAATAAAATTCATAACTAGGAAATATGAAAGGCGCTGCAATTTTATATGTATGTGTGAAAAGAAAAAAATTGGGTTCGAGAAAAATTGAGACACATTTTTCCTTTTTTTGAGAAAATTATAAAAGTGTAACTAAAGACAGGTAACTAACTACATGTCTTTCGATAAAATATAAACTAATGCTAATAATATACGGGATTAATTGCGCTTATTTAGTCTCATATAGGATTGCATTTTTGCTAAATTGTTCAACTCGATCACATAATTTTTCCGTGATTAATAATCATTCTTTGTCATTTCGGCCAAGTTATTAATGATAGATTGCGACTTAGTACAAACACATTAATTTTCCTAGATATCTACGGTATAAATGAGGATAAGTTAACGATAGAAATATTTGAGTAAAGACGTTTTTTTTCATTGACACTTTAGCGATATTTAAAAAACATCGGGAAATTTTCCTCTTCACATCGGGTTCACCGCTACGCTAATCCTCCCTAATTCGGACCAACTTTGCTCATGCAAATCGCTTCACTCGTTCTCAAATAGCAAATACATTCGTTTTATTCCCAGTGGTAATTCATCCAAGGAGTGACAACGCTTGATGCTTCTTAACTTTTATGATATTCTGCTTAACAAAAACCGTAGATATACTTGTCGTATTGAAACGAAATTTAGTATATTTGTGCAAAATTAAAAACAAAAAAAAATTAGATTATTTTCCAATTGTTTAAAAACGTTCAGAAGTCATTCGATATAAATAGACCTAGTACTGATAATAAGCCGAAAGTTGGATCATTTATTATTCATATATATTATATATATATATATATATATATATATATATATATATATATATATATATATATATATATATATACATACATATATATACTGCACGCATGTAGCCACATGCGTGCAAAATCTCAAATTGATCGTAACTTTTTTCAGTTTTTTATGACTTTTCAAAATTTTTGACGCGACATTTTTGCGGATTAATGACGTCATAAAAAATATCGGGATAGCACAACTAGACCTAAATATACATTTTTCGACCAAGTTTCAACTATCTACGTACATAAAATAGGAGCTACGATGAAAACTAGACACACACATACAGACAAAGAATTTTGTAAAAACCACTCAGATCGCCTCAAAACCCTGAATCGGCTAGTACTGATGACATTGTGCTACCTACATTAAAAATTAGGAATAATAAAAATAATATTTTGTTGTTGCAATTAATTTATAAAAACATTGGAGTATATATTATTATTTGTATACTTTATTACAGTCTCTACATACAAAATGGATATTAGATTGTTTTAATATCCATTTAGATTAATTTAAATGATAGAATTCCGTGAGTGTTAACTTGTTAAAATTAAAAATTCTACAAAAAAGATGTTTCTCTCTTAAGAAGTTTAAAATGTAATGTACTAGAATCGTTATCAATTATTGTTTCGCGTTGTTTACACCCTTTCGATCAAAATAAAAATATGGAAGTAAGTTAGAATTGGGTTTAAATCGCCTATGCTTAAGCTTTACTTTATGCTTACATGCTTAACTTTATGCTACATTATTCGAGAGAGTTGGTAAGGAAGGAGTGGTTACAACAGTAGGCCCAAAGATAGGCGACCAATCAGAGCTGTCTAAATGCAATCCTTACCAGTCAGGAGATAAAAATTTTGAAAAATCTCTTAACTTGGCGTAAACTGACTTAGGATTATTATAGACACCACTACATAGAAGCTTACTATCATATTCTATAATAATCAGTTGAATATTGTTGATAAGGACTTTGAGAATTATTAATTTTTATTGTATAAATAGGTATTTCTTGAGTTTCCTCAGTGATTTCTGACGGTGTGTATCCTAACTGGGCCTCAAGGTATCGAATATATTTTATGGCCATCCTGCAACAGATGTATATTACTTAAAACAGGAACTGTATACTATAGAATTAGACCTCTCAGGTCATTGATCTAATCCCGAGAAAGTGAAGTATTATTTTCCAATTATTTTATTCCCTGATCAATTATGCAGACTTAGGCCTGTATTCAAAGACATCTTCCTAACATTTTCCTAACATTCTCTTTAAGGAACAAGGAGAATGTTAGGAAGATGTCTTTGAATACGGGCCGTAGACTCACAGAAAGTTGTGTAGATATGCGGTTTTTAAACTGGGGGCCTCGGAAGGATTCTTGGGGGATCCCCAATACTTTTTGTGCAATAAAGTAAATGGATTAGAGGTCCATTCAATAATTTGGAAACTACTAATTTATCAACAATTAATACATATTTATATAAGATACTTTAGTTTACATTTAAGGTTAATAGTTTTAAGGTTCTACGTTTTTCAGTTTACAACAATATTAAGTTTGGGTCAATTTTGGAAGCATACTTTTATTGAATATCTACAAGTATTAACCGTAGCCTAAAGTAATATATAAACTTGGAGATAGATTTAATGTGCAGGTGGCACATTAAATCTATCTTCAAGTTGCCTTAAGCACGTTTTTTTCCTGAACAGATATTTAGTTGAAGGTATTCAACAACAAAAGTCTTACTAGTTTTAATGCTTTCTCTTTTATAACGTAATTACATTACTCCGTACTTAAAAAAGCTTTGTAAAATATTCTTTAAAAATATTACAAAAGTTTTATTTTGTTAGAGCTAATTTCAAAAGTAAGCGTTTTTTAAAAAAATTAAAATTGTGTTGCAAAAAGTATTGGTAGTTTTATATTGTTCCATAGATTATAACAGAGGTGGGGAGGGGGGTTCTCTTTATCCCCCACCAATGGGTCCCATAACGTTTTAGGGGGGCCGCGGTAGCCAAAGGTTAAGAACCACTTAGGAACACCAGCACACTAAAGAATCGCCATTATATTAATGCTAATATTTCTTAAATAAAGACTAGGGTTAAGAACTCATTCACAAAAACATAGTTTTTAAAATAGATTTATAGTTTGTTTAATACTTTATAAAACGACTTTATTATCTGGACAACATGTATTCACTTTCTTGTGCTCAATTTAATAAAAATTAATACAAAATAAATAATATTTACTTAATTATAGAATTTTTTAGGGAAACCCAATAATAACTTTATTATAAAAACTAAGGGAAATCCTATTCAGGAAAGCAAAATAATGAATTTATCATAAACTGGAGACTTTCTTAGGAAAGAAAAACGATTACTAAATTAGAGATGCCAACTGGAAGCTTCCTTAGGAAGCAAAATAATAAATTTTTTATAAAGCTAACTGAAGACTTACTTAAAGAGGCTAAATAAAGACTTTATGATAAAGCTACCTTGAGATTTATACAGGGAAGTTAAATAATGACTTCATTATCACTGAAGACTTACTTACGAAAGCTAAGTAATGCCTTTATTAAGCAGCTAACTAAAGAGTGACTTGGGTAAGCTTAATAGTACTTTATTATGAACCTAACTGAAGACTTAAATACGGAAGCAAAATAATTACTAAATTAAAGATACTGAATAAAGCATATTTAGGAAGCATAGTAATGACTTTATTATAAACTGAAGACTTACTTAGGGAAAAGCATTCATGCTAACTGAATGCTTCCTTAGGAAGAATAATGATGACTTTATTATAAACTGAAGACTTACTTAGGGAAAAGCATTCATGCTAACTGAATGCTTTCTTAGGAAGCATAGTAATGACTTTATTATAAACTGAAGACATACTTAGGGAAAAGCATTCATGCTAACTGAATGCTTCCTTAGGAAGCATAGTAATGACTTTATTATAAACTGAAGACTTACTTAGGGAAAAGCATTCATGCTAACTGAATGCTTCCTTAGGAAGCATAGTAATGACTTTATTATAAACTGAAGACTTACTTAGGGAAAAGCATTCATGCTAACTGAATGCTTTCTTAGGAAGCATAGTAATGACTATATTATGAAGCTAATTGGAAGCTTCTTTGGAAAAGCTAAATTATAACTTAAACATAATGCTTAGGGAAAAGGAAATAACTTACTTTAGTGATTCTATCTTAGACATTTTCTTTCCATCCGGTTTATTAGCCCCAGACGGCAGTCTACTTCTTAGCACATCCAAGGCTTTATTTAAATCTCTCATTCTTATCTTTTCCCTGTCACTTGCATTTTTCTTAAATACTAAACATTAAATAATACATAAGTTATATAATATTAACATCTTAAATTTACAAGATTCATTTGCAGAAGAAAGAGGTATGCTACGGTATTAAGTTAATCAGGAGTTTAGCTGTGAGTCTTAATTCGCGATTCAAAGCAAATCTATAAGGTTAGTATCATTTGCAATGAATATAAAACAAAAGGGTAATCAAAACCGATTTTTCCTCGGGGAAACAAAGTGATTTATTAATAACCTATTTGTTTCCTCGGGGAAACAATAAGAGTTATTATTAATAACTATTATTTCCCTTATAACTAAGAAAGAGGGTCAAAATAGATATTATAAAAATATAATTTCTTCTAGGTATATGCAAATATATTTGATGCTTTTCCTTTTTTGCTCAAACAATGCCGCGGACAGGTTAAAAAGGGTGTTTTATGTACATGTATGCATAGCAGATTAGTGGCAAGTATAGTGTCGAAGTGTCTTCCCATGCATTTTGTCTGTTGCCAAATTCAATATTTATCATCGCACCAGAAAATAAACAGTTTGTTTTCTCAAATTTGGAATAATATTTACTATTATTTACTTTATTACTATTGTTTAACGTATTACTCATTATAATACGTTTATATAAGCAAATAACTTTTTACATAAAATTTATACACATGTATATAACATATCCAATGGTATATGATAAGGCTTAACAAATAACGGTTTTAAAACGTTTTTACTTTTTTAAGTTCATGCTATTAAAAATTGTGTGCGAATTATTAAGTAGCCTTGACCCCTCACTCCTTCCTTAACTTATTTAGTTAAACTTCATTTACACAGTTATATGTTATATACAAATAAAGATTATTATTATTGATTAAAAAAAAAAAAAAAAAAAGCAGGACTAGTATTCATAAATTACGTATAGCCTCGCAAATAAGACTTGCCAACAGAAACATAGTCAAACTATACTGTCAAAAAGATATCAATTACCTTAAATAGTAGTGAACCATGTCCTCTTTGCATCAATTATTCTGATTCTCTTGAACACTTTGCTTTACAGTGTAATAGTCTTAGAGATCTTAGACTAAAATATCTTAGCCCTAAATTAACTAGTCAAAACTTTTTCTGTTCTTTGTATGAACTTAATGATACAACTCTACACCAGCTATATTCGTTTTCTGTTCACGCTATGAGGAGAAGGTCTAGTAACCCTTTATTACGCCTCTAATGCTAATTTATCAAAATATAAAAGTAGCTTATTTATTTTTTTTATGTGTTTCATTTTATCAAGGCAAGTTGCATTAATTATTATTTATTCTAACTCAAGAGGACTTGTTTAATTTTTTTTAACTACGTTTTTTTGTATTTATTGCATATTGCATTTATTTGCAAAAACTATGTTATATACAAATAAAGATTATTATTATTTACACAGTAAGTTACAATACCAAGTATACATAAAAACTTTGAATATTTACTTTACGCCAAAGAAATTATGTCACTGATGTGTTACCTTCGTCGTAAGGTTTAGCTTTCCATATTTGTTTTGTTTTATTTTGATACTTGATGTCATAGGTTTGATCTGGATGTTTAGCAAGGTCAGGGACCAGTTCAGCCACAACTTTATCCTGGCAACCAACCAATAACTGATCTGAATCACATATCTCTTCAACTGATTTCAGCGAAAGATGAACGTGCTCGTCGCTTTTTTTGTCGTCTTCTTTTTTTACCTAAAACACGTCAAGTATAAGTATATATTTTAAAATTAGCCGGAAAATATGAAACTTGAAACTATGAAACATAAATATGGCATAGAAATGCGACTTGCATATTATATATATATAATATATATATATTATATATATATATATATATATATATATATATATATATAATATATATAAAAAACTTAGTTCAACCTTGAGGGTGGACAAATCCTTAAGGTCAGGTCACCTTTATCATCAACCCGGTTTTCTGAAACTAGCAAAATTTTCAAAATCGGTAAAATTAAGGGTTATAATTTTTCCCTGGGAAAAAATCTTTGTTATGTCTTTTGGGGCTCTGAATAGAATATTATCATTCCAAAGTCTATACGACTAGTCCTAGAAACCAAAGTACTGTAGCCAATATCCGGAAAGCATGAAATACAATCGGAATAAATTTCAAGTATAGTGTCGTTTTTAATGTTTATTCGATGTCTTATCGAATACCTCGATAATAATCTCGATACCTTTTGGGTTCTGTTTAGCCCAGTTTTGGTCACACAAAAATAATGCCCTCTTTAGTAGGCACGCTTAAAAAAGGTATCCAGCTATTCTACTTCTTGAGCTATGCTTAAACAACTTTTTTAATTCGGTTTAATTGTCTTTTGCTAACGTTGAAGTGTTAAAACATAACTCATAATGTCAAGATATGATGTTTTTTTATAAGAACAAACTCGACACCTTATAAAAACGCAATATCTACTTAACATTTCCCCCTCATCATTTATAAGCAAATTGAGTTCATAGAAATAAAAATTCAAAAAATTAAGTTTTTTTGTTACAACTCAGTGAAAAAATGTCTGATTTTGATGAGGTTTTCACAATTATTTTTCTTTTTTAAAGCTTTTGTAAATAAGAAAAACTTCCCTATACCTAACAAAAACAAAGAAATTAGCCAAAAAAAATGTGGGTGAAACCCGCAACACAACCACAAAATCGGATTTTTTCTGAAAAGGGTTTTTTGACCAAACATTATCCCTGAAGACTAAATCTTTGTTAGTTGTCGTAAATCATATAGAGGGACTTTCTAGTGAAACACCCTGTATATGCGTGGCATTTAGGAAAAGTAGGTAAGTTTTCGAAATCACCAGTTGGAAAACACTGCACTGCTAGATAATACATGACCATCATTCTGAGGCTGAACGAGACCAAAGTTGACCACCTTTTTTTAACAAGGCTTTTTATTTCACCTTATATTTACAGTTATGAACAACAAACCCTGAGCTATGGGTAAATATGACATTCTGTAAACGAGATTGAATCGCTATTTTTTTCTATGGTCAAACGCAGCGATACTGAACTTGTGTTGAAATTTACGGAGGTGACCCATACCCAATTTATTTGTTAATGTTTTTATTCTTGAAAACAATGACATGGTGACACAATATAATTGTGCGAGAGACACCAAGGAAATGTAAGAAGCAAAAAGCAATGTAACATCTGGGAACAGTTTCATCATTCGACATTCGTCATCATTCATGGCTCGACATAATGCCATGTCCCACTCTGTTTCGTTACGTCTAACTCATCAGGGCGCCGACAGAGCCTGAACTCACTCTGACCTTCAATTAATTCCGAAGAATATTATGTGAAGTACTTACCAGAGACGAGCGGTGCTCTCTTACCGCCATCATGCATGGCAAGCAAAACATATATATTTTTGATACTACCGAGTTTTGCAAACCATGAATAGTTGACACAATATAATTGTGAGAGACACCAAGGAAATGACAAGCAAAATGCTTGTTCAGGCTCTGTCGGCGCCCTGATGAGTTAGACGTAACGAAACAGAGTGGGACATGATATTATGTCGAGCCATCAATGATGTCGAATGATGGAACAGTTCCCAGATGTAGCATTGCATTTTGCTTGTTACATTTCCTTGGTGTCTCTCGCACAATTATATTGTGTCAACTATTCATGTTTTGCAAAACTCGGTAGTATCAAAATGATATACAATGACATGGTGTTTAAAAAAAATTATAATAGTGTTTAGCTCAGCATAAACAGTGTTTTTTATTACATTAGACTTTTCATGTTTTGCGCTTCACTGAAGAAGAGAGAAGGGCATTAATGACATTATCGCAGGGTTTCAGCAAACTACAATAGCGCATGTCGCTTCTCGTTTGTCTTTTGATACGCTATGATGCATAAAATGAAAATTTGCTCAAGTCCAGTATAGATTTGCGTTGGTAGCATAGAATCCGATAGGAAAGAGATATTCAGATAGCTTAGCTACCCCTTCCCTCACACATCAAATACCACAACCCCAGTGCGCTCTGTTGGTCAAGACTTGAAACTAAAACCTTAGAAGTTTCAATATCCTCTACTAGGTTGCAATAGTAGAAATTTCCTTGATTTAAACTCCACTAGAATCTTGCCATCTATCTCAGAAGTATATGGCTTTTATTATAAAAATGCATTCTGTTGGTCAAGATTTAATTATGTTTAACATTAGAAACATTTCATGACTTCTTGATGTTATGTTACAAGCAGTTCTATATTCAATCCCGCCGGTGAAATAGAATAAAACATAGTTTTTCGACGAAATAAAAGAAATATTTACTAATTGATTTGCATGATTGGTCTCCATATTATTTTAGTAGTGATGAGTGGGCACAAATGAGACAATGTGATATTGTTTTTACAGAACTATATTTCGCTCAATACTGAGCATATAAATCACTTTTCCTATTATCTCTAAATGCTGTTAGATGGTCTTCTTTGAGCTTTACATTTCTTCTATTCGTTTTAGCGAATTTCCTTTGGGAATACAATTATTAGCAATTATGATCTAATTTTTTTATGATTGCAAACTAAACAATAAAATAATATAGTACGAAAAGTTAAGCTGATCACATCCCTCCTTTTGAATATACGTCGTTTGTTTATAAAAATAATGCTCATTTATCACTATAAATAATGCTGTATTTCAAAAAATCGGGTACAGGGTACCTCGGAACTTTTCCTCATCACATGGGATTCGCTACGCTCATCCTCACTACTTTGCACTTGCTTCGCTCGTCCTGAAAATATTAAATCACCTAAATTGTACCGAAACAGGTCTTCGGCCACGCTTCGTTTACCTTTCACGAAACTCGCTCGATGTTGCTTAACTTTTACAATCCAAAAAAGCCGTAGATATACTTGCCGTATTCAAACAAAACTTAGTATACCTATGTATTAGATAAAGGGGCATGCTTGTCTAAGTTTCAACTCAATTAAATTATTTTTCGAATTTTAACAGTATTTTAAAAAAGAATACAAGACCAGTCACAATGCTTCTTAATTTTTATGATCCAACAATAATCATAGATATACTTGTATTGAAACGAAACTTAATAATATACACTTGTATCAAATTTAAGGCCCGTCTACAATCTTAAGTTAAGTTAGGAAGAATTGAAGAATTTTTCAAAATCTCTTTTGCTTCTTAAATAATTCTTTTTCCCGCTCTTTTGACTTAAGAAAACCATAAAAATGGTTTTTTATAAGTTACTTAAAGAAGAATGTACTACGTTATCTGTTTTTGAATGATTACAATATTTTGTAAACGATGTGATGTGATTGTTTTGATTGTTGTTGTTTGAATATGTGATTATTTGAATATGTGATTGTTTTGTTTGTTTGAATATTTTTTTATATAATATATATTTTTCTTTTTATTTTTGAATTATATAGTTTTTGAAATGGATGAGGTTCCTACGTCTGTAGTCATACTGGAGATAAGGAAAATAACGCTCCCAACAATTACCTCATCCATTTTGATTTTATTTATTAATTAAAATAAATAAAACACGGTCGATTTTAGAAGTAAAGTAAAAAAATATTTGCAAAAAGTCTTTAAAAAATGGAAGGAAAGATCATTGATAAAGCAATGTTTATTTAAATTGTATTAAAATTGTTATTGAGCTCTGCTCGTTGTTACAATAAATAAATAAATAAAATGTGTGTAGACGGTAGGAAGAAAAGTAGTCTAAATACAGCTATATGTGTAATTGTAACTTGACTTAACAACTCAGTGGTTGTAAACGTGTTTACGGATCTCTTAAGTCTAAAGAGCGGGAATTTCAAAATAGTTTGTTCTAAGTGAGAAATTCTTCACTTCTTCGATTCTTCCTAACTTAACAGACGGGCCTTTAATTTTAATTGGTCCGTTTCCCAATTTCTTACAATGTTTTAAAAAACCTACACCTACAAAAGTCATTCAATAAAAATTGAACTAATGCTGATAATAAAATGAAACTTGCCACGTATGTAAGTCTTATACATGACAACAAGCGTGCTAAATTTTAAATTAATCGCAACATTCTTTCCTCGTTTTATGAATTTTCAAACATTATGCTGAGTCATTATTGCGGGTTATGACGTCATAAAAAATTATGTTGCAGATACCACAATTACTCATGTAGACATTTCCAACTCTAGTATAAAACACAGAAACTGATAATTCAGATAAAATTCCGGTTTCGGAATTCCTTGTAAATACAATGCTATTCCTATATACCTACTGTATAAAATAAATAAATAGCCATTTATTTGCACATAATAATTATATATTAAACTTACAAAAAAATAACATTAATTTACAAGCAAGTGTAATTCGGCCAGCAGCCTCTTATGAGGTCGATATTTTATTATTATATATTTTATTATATTTTATTATTATTTTTTCCCTAAATTAACACAATAAATAACAAAATAACATAACAAAAAATGTTTGTTATGTTTTAGCGAATTTCCTTTGGGAATAAAATTCGCTAATGTTTATACCTTTAGTATAAATGAGGAAAAATTAGGAGAACTTACTTGAGACAAATAACGTCGTTTGAGCACGGTCGGTTTCTTGAATGTTTCCTCCATGATGGTTCACTACTATATGTGGTGAAAAATTCAACTATTCATTATTTAATAATTATTCAGATCAATTTATTGTTTGAACAAGAAAGGCAAACAGAGACACCTGTGTTGGTATGTGGGGTGCATTCGTTTAGTCTATTCCTACTGTAACCTCGATTAGAAAACATGTGTATTATACTATTGTGAAGAACAGAAGCCTAGAAAGTACAAGAAAATCAAAATAGATAACAACCAAGATCGTAAATAAGCTTTAGGAAAGCTTATTTACCAAAATAGCAGTATGATAATGAATTGTAGATTACAATTCCAAACTGTTACTCGAAAAATTGAAAAACACGTTGTCATTTTTGCCCGTTTTTATCAAATTTTCAAAGGAAAAATAAGCTTATGTGCTTAATGCTTATGAGAAGGGAAGAGAGTCATGGATTTTAAATGAGGTAACTATATATAATATATATATATATATATATATATATATATATAATATATATATATATATATATATATATATATATATATATATTATATACATATATATATATGCCACAGCAAAAATCACAAAATCTCCAAGAAATGTATAAGCGGGCTGGAATTTTGGATTTTCATACGTGTATGTATGGCAAACAAATATACGAAGTTAAATTTTATTATCAGCATTAGTTCTAAGTTTACTGGTTATTATACATTATGCAAACATATCTCTTTTTTGAATAATACCTTCGGAAATGCCCTTATATTGTGTCAGTAGCTTAGATAAACTAATATAATACTAATATATCTAACTAGTATAATATTAATTACATTAATATAATAAATTGATATAGTACAAGAACCATCTTGCCGCGAAGGGGCCATAGGTAGCCGCTGTTGACAGCGGAGAAGCCCACAGCCACTACGCTGCCACCTTGTTTTTTTATGTAATCAACAAAACTCTCCACAAAAGGTTACTTAAAGCATTATGTTTGTGAAACATAATAAAGCAATTTTATTCGGTTTTGAATAATGACAAAAATGTTAAATTCTGTTTGGTTGATTTTGTTGTGATGAGCCTGTATAGTATGACGTCACCTTATGAATACTATAGTACAGCCCTTCCCAACCCATGGGTCGCGACCCAGATTGGGTCGCGAACGAAATTTTTTGGGTCACCAAATTTTTTATTAGTTACAACCAAAAAATGACCAAGATTTATGTGAAAAGATTATTATAAGCAAATAACAGATTTGCTTAAGCAGATATTATTTTTAGAAATTGATAATACTTTAAACATACGATAACAAAAGAAGCCGTGGCCAAAACATTTCTTAGAAGTCCTTTACCGACAGAGGCACCCGCCTTTATCTAATTCTTGCTAACTTTGATGAATTGTAATACCTATGATAATACTGTGTTTAACAGTTCCTTATTACTTATTATAAAGGTTCGGGTTATTAAAGTTGTTGAGTATTGTGCGTCTTTTCGTTTAGTTTCGTAGCTATATACGTTTTCTGTAGTTCACAGTGTCAGTAGAATCATGAATCCCTCTTCATTGTACCGCCTCGAAGGGTTTCTCCCACTCTTACTGTTGTACGATCTAATTTTTAGTCTCTGATAGAAACTCATAATGTTCGCTACATATACAGTCCATTTTCGTTTTATATCGAATTATAGTTATTAATTCAATTCGTTTTTTATTTGCGTTTATCCACCAATTTTACCATACCAGCGCCTACATGTTTTGGTTCCTTCGACCGGATTCGTATTATTCGTTTTGTTGGTGTGTAAAAAGTGGTTTGTTTATTTTAATGAATATTTCGTATTTTCGTCAATGATACAAGGTAAACGTTGTAATCATAATTAATTTCGTAAATATTCCTATTCAATTACGTATGTTTATTTAATGGATTAATTAAATAGTTGTTTCATCAATTTATAATATAATAAATGTGCAAGGAAATTTTATTAATTTGTGTTTCGTTTTATGGATAATTTATCAAATAACTTAAACTTTATGTTAACACATATTGTATTGTGAAATTAATAATAATTGTAAATTGGCAAAGTTTATGTCCAAATTTACTAGTGGTTTTACGTATTCTCCATGTTACAACGTGAAAAATAATCGCTTGTTTTGGCGCGAAGTTACAAGATCTCCGCTCTTTTCGTATTCGTTTCTCGCCAAGCTTACCGAGGTTGGCTTCGCGTCGTCACGTGGCTGCCGCGCAGGTCTACCCAGCTCTCAACCTAACCTATCGTTCCGTCGGTACCGGCACTTCGCTACAGAGGATTCGGCATCCCTTCTACATCAAACACTCTGGTGAGACGTTCCAATCCTTTATCTTATCTCATTCGTTCCTTTATCGCTTACTATCCACTCCACATCCTGTCAATAACGTTTATACCCTTATCTTATCTTTATTAAAACTTTTTATAAAAGTAATTCATTTTATAAAAGCTTTTATACTGTTTTAAAACTTAATTTTAAATTAGACAAAGAAGAAAATTATTTTTAAAATCTTTTTTTTCTAAAATATATTTTGTTGATGTTAGGAATATTTGACAATTCTTTTCATTGATAATTGTTTTTTGATGATTTTTAAGTTCATTATAGTCCGTTAAAATTATTTTTCTACATTAATATTTTCATATCTTAAATATTTTATTTATTAGTCTTAGTTTGAAATACGATTTTAATTCTAAGGTTATTATTGCATATTTGTTTATTTTATGTTGTTTTAGCTTGCGATTTCGTTTGTAATATTTACATTCTATATTATTTCGTATTTGAATCTATTGTCTCGCGTATTTTTCGATTTTATTTTACAACATGGGTCCTAAAAGGAGTTCAAAGGGTAACAGCACAGGTGCGGGAAGTAATAGCAACTCTATTGTAAGCAATGCTACAGTTTTGAAAAATCTACAGGTTCGACTTAACAGGATTAAAATATATGTTGATAATTTTAATGCCGATGAGGGAATTCATAATTTACGAAGCCGTTTGACTATTCTACAACGTTGTTGGGATAGTTACGAAGAAATTACAGATTTTGATGAGATCGAAGATGCCTCTCAAAATTTCGAGGAAACCTATTGCAACTTAGCAGCAAATATTCAGTCTTTAATTGATCAGTTTACTCCCGAGACTGAGGAGTTGATTGTAAACCTAACACAGATTCTTCTAATAAGCAACTTAGTTCTTTGCGTTTACCTGTTTTAAAAATTGTTCCTTTCGATGGGGATTTTGAAAAATGGGTTACCTTCAACGACACATATTTATCGTTGGTGCATAATGACAAGAATTTAGATAAAATTCAAAAATTTCTTTATCTTAGGTCCTTCTTACTTAAAGAGCCTGCTCAGTTAATCGCAAACTTGACAACCTCTGCGGATAATTATGATGTTGCGTGGGGATTACTTACAAAGCGGTATCAAAATCAAAGAATGATTACCATGAAACATGTTAGCTCATTATTCGATATTGCTAAGGCTGAAAAGCAATCGTATGCCTCTTTAAGAGTAATACTTGAAGGTCTTGCTAAACATATAAACGCGTTGCAAGCATTAGGTCAGCCTACTGATCAGTGGATGTCTTGGTTATACATTTAATTACAACTAAATTAGATTACGTTACGTTAAAGGAATGGGAGAATTCGTTAACATCCGATATACCTACACTTAAAGCTTTACAAGAATTTTTGGAACATAAGGTTCAAGTCTTAGAAGCAATGGAATTTAATCGACCGTCCAAACCTAAAACTTCCTATCATTCAGCTGATAACAGGCACTTGTCTTCAATGTCTAAAACGTCATCGTCTTTTAATCAGCGTAGGTCAACACTACATTCTACTTTTTCGGGTGACCAACGCAAACGTTATTGTCAAAAATGCTCATCGAAAGAGCATTCCATATTTGCGTGCAGAGAGTTTAAAGATCTTTCGCTTTCGGATAAGCAAAGATTAGTTAAAGATCATAAACTTTGCGAAAATTGTCTTCTTCAGGGACATGACGTCAAGAAATGCCGGTTTTCGTCATGCCGGTATTGTAAAAATCGACATAACTCTCTTTTGTGTTCTGGTCAGTCTTCTGGTCAAAATATGAGTTCTGGAAATAACGCTACGTACACTTCATCTAGCAATCAAACTAATTTGGCGGCAACTTCATCTCAAGTTTCACATTCTTCTACGTCATTATGTTCTAAAATTGTTGTTTTTATCGACAGCGCTAGTTGATATTATCGATCGAACTGGGAGAGCTATTCCAGCGAGAGCTCTCCTAGATACTGGATCTCAGTCGAACTACATAACTGAATCCCTAGCTCAATCTTTAGGTCTTAAACGAAATAAGATCAACATAGATGTTTCCGGCATCAATTCGACATCTACTAATATTGCGACTTCAATTCACGGAACCATGAAATCTCGCGTCTCCGATTATACTACGTCTTTAAACTTATTAGTCATTCCACGTATTACTCAGGATATTCCACAGGTTCCTATAGACATTTCTAAACTGAAATTCCGCCTTCTTTGCTGCTAGCAGATCCTGACTTTGACCGTCCTGGTAAGATTGATTTATTAGTTGGAGCTGATGTATTTTTCAACATACTCTTATCTGGTCAAATTCGACTTCAAGATGAAACTACTGTACTTCAGAGTACTTCTTTAGGTTGGATTGTTTCTGGTACTTCCGCCGTTAACCGGGTACAATCTTTCGTTTCTACCTGTCATCTTAATACTTTAGAGGAAAATCGTTTGGATGTCCTGATGGAGCGTTTCTGGCAGATTGAGGACGCTCAGTTAGCTACTTACAGTCTCACACCTGAGGAAAGAGAATGTGAGAAGCATTTCGAAGATACTGTCACTCGCGATGACAGCGGTCAGTTCGTTGTAAGTTTGCCATTTAAAGACTCTCTTAAGCGATTAGGGTCAACTCGCGAAGTTGCTCTTAAGAGATTTAATTACAATATGAAAAAACTGGATAAATATCCTGTAATTAAGGAACGTTACTACACCTTTATGAAAGAGTACATTGAATTGAATCATATGCGTAAGGTTCCCAATGAACTACTTTTCGATGACTCTAAAATAACTTATCACATCCCTCATCATGCGGTGCACAAAGAGGCGAGCTCGTCGACTAAGTTGAGGGTAGTATTTGACGCGTCGACTAAAAGTTCTACTGGACTTTCTCTGAACGACTGTTTAAAGGTTGGACCGGTAGTCCAACAAGATTTATTTTCGATTGTGGTCAGATTTCGTAAGCATAAAATCGCCGTTTCCGCAGACATCGCTAAGATGTACCGAATGTTTAAGTTAAATCCAAATCAGTTCGACTTACATCGTATTTTCTGGTTTGATGACAGTAAGGATGATATAGTAGAATATCAACTTACCACACTAACGTACGGGACCGCCCCGGCGTCATTTCTTGCTACTCGTTGTCTGAACAAACTTGCAGATATTGAGAGAGAGCGCTATCCTGCAGCTGCTGCGCTCTTAGAAAAAGATTTTTACGTTGATAATATGCTTTCAGGTTTTGCATCGACAGAAGAAGCCTTCGCTGTAAAAGAGGAACTAAATAATCTGTTAGCTACTGCAGGTTTAGATCTTCGCAAATGGGCTTCTAACTCCGTTTCGTTTATTAATTCTATTCCGTTAGAGCATCAGGAGGTTAGTGAATCTCTAGATTTTGATGCTGAAGAAAGTATAAAAACTTTAGGACTAGTTTGGTTAGTCCAGCAAGACTGTTTTGGTTATAATGTCTCAATTGATAGTGATAAAAGCGTGACAAAGCGTCAAGCTTTGAGTGAGATTTGTAAACTTTTTGAGCCGCTAGGTCTCGTTGCACCTATTCTTATTCGTGCTAAAATATTCATGCAACGCACCTGGGAGTTGAAAATTTCGTGGGATGAGGTACTTCCTGAGGAATTAATCTCATCGTGGGATCAATTCAGATCTGATATTTCTAACCTTAACTCTTATCAAATCTCTCGTAAAATTATTCCGGGTCACGATGTATCGCACCTTGAACTACATGGGTTTTGTGACGCCTCTGAAGTGGCGTATGGCGCATGTGTATACCTTCGAGCTACTTACAATAATGGCGAAACTTCAACTAGATTAGTTTGTTCCAAATCCAGAGTTGCAGCATTGAAATCCACTACGATTCCACGACTAGAGCTTTGTGGAGCTGTGTTGCTGGCAGAGTTGTGGGAAAAGGTGGTTGCTGCTCTAGATATTAACGTCACGGGATATCTATGGACGGATTCGACAATCGTATTAGGTTGGTTGAATTCTAATAGTCGGCTGAAAACTTTTGTAGCAAACAGAGTTTTGAAAATTCTAGAAATTACAGATGCTAAGAACTGGCATCACATTAGATCGGAGCAAAATCCTGCCGATTGCATTTCGAGAGGTGCTACATACGTTGACTTAATTTCTTCTTCGCTATGGTGGAATGGACCTGGTTGGCTATCCTTGCCTCCAGACCATTGGCCACGAGGTCTTGACTTGTCAACTGTTGAACTGCCAGAAGTTAAGACAGTTTCGTTAGTTACGTCTACCAAAAGTAATTATTTTGACAGATTTTCAGACCTGAATAAGATTTTGCGTATTACTATTGTTTGGTTACGTTTCAAACATAATTCGTTAACTAGTAAATTCCCTATTAAGCTTACTGAACCGCTTAAATTCGACGATGCCGAGTTTGAAGCTGCATTACGTCATTGGATAGGAGTTATTCAAAACGAATGTTTTAAAGCAGAAATTGCTGCTCTTGCTCAGAGAAAACCTCTCAAATCTAAGAGCAAACTATTATCACTGAATCCGTTCCTTGATGAATTTAATTTGATCAGGGTGGGCGGACGTTTAACTCATTCCAACTTAAGCCATAATCAAAAACATCCGTGGATTTTACCGTCTAATCATTATTTTACTGATATGATTATTAGTAAGGAGCACCTTCGACTGCTACACGCCGGTCCTCAATCACTGCTTGCAGCCGTTAGAAAGAAGTTCTGGCCGCTGCGAGGAAGGGATCAGGTGCGAAGAATAGTTCATAAGTGCGTTAAGTGCACTCGTGTAAATCCTCCAGATTCGACACAACTTATGGGAGAACTACCACTTCATCGCGTGGAACCTTCTCGACCCTTTCTTAGAACTGGTGTCGACTTCTGTGGACCTATGTTTGTTCGTGAAACGAGACGTCGGAAGGCGCCTTATTTTAAAATTTACGTTGCGGTTTTCATTTGTTTTAGCACAAAAGCTGTGCATTTAGAGTTGGTAAGTGATCTTACACACACAAGCGTTTTTAGCTGCTCTTAGACGATTTATAGGTCGGGGGTAAGCCGTCTCACGTTTATCTGATAATGCCAAGAATTTTATTGGCGCTCGAAATGAGCTACATGAGCTATATCAGATGTTTAACTCTCCTGAACATCAGAGGAGTCTTCGTGGCGAAGTTAATTGGATATTTATTCCTCCACGAGCCCCTAATTATGGAGGCTTATGGGAGGCTTCGGTTAAATCTCTGAAATTTCATTTAAAACGTGTGATTGGTAATGCATCTCTGACTATCGAAGAATTTAATACTGTGTTAATTCAGGCAGAAGCCTGTCTTAATTCCCGTCCTCTTACTCCTTCCTCTTCCGATCCTACTGACCTCAGTTCCCTAACACCAGGTCACTTCTTAATTGGAGAGGAGTTAACTGCGTTACCTGAACCTGATTTACTGCCTCTTAAACTGAACACATTATCTCGGTGGCAACTTTTGCAAAGATTAACACAGCAGTTCTGGAAGCGTTGGTCTGCTGAGTATCTACTAAGTCTTCAACAACGTTCTAAATGGCGATCCACTTCACCAAATTTGAAGATTGGCACAATAGTGCTTTTAAAGGAAGATAATCTACCTCCTCTAAAATGGAAGTTAGGTCGCATAACTGAACTGCATCCAGGAGAAGATAATCTAGTCCGTGTTGTCTCTGTTTTTACCAATGGTGGAGTCATGAAAAGGGCTATCTCTAAAATTTGCCCCTTCCAATCGAAGTGTAGTGATATACTGTAAATAATCAAGTGGTTTTTTGTTTAATAATTTTATTTTATTAATTTTTTTTTTTCAATTGCAATTTGATTCTTAATTCTAATTCTGAAGGTTAAATTTGGCTAAATATAAAGTTTAAAATTTTCATTAGTGTTTAAATCTAACTAAGTAAAGTGATTTACCTAATTTAAATTAACTTAATTTTACTTACCTTAATTGGAAGTTTTCGATGTTTCATTTTTACGTACTAAGTGATTGTTTTCTATTTTCTTCATAAAGTTCTGTGTTTGTTTTATGTTTTAATTATAATGTTTAGTATTATTTTTTGTAAGGTGAAACCTTCCAAGGTGGGCGGTATGTTGAGTATTGTGCGTCTTTTCGTTTAGTTTCGTAGCTATATACGTTTTCTGTAGTTCACAGTGTCAGTAGAATCATGAATCCCTCTTCATTGTACCGCCTCGAAGGGTTTCTCCCACTCTTACTGTTGTACGATCTAATTTTTAGTCTGATAGAAACTCATAATGTTCGCTACATATACAGTCCATTTTCGTTTTATATCGAATTATAGTTATTAATTCAATTCGTTTTTTATTTGCGTTTATCCACCAATTTTACCATACCAGCGCCTACAAAAGTTATAATGTTCAATTATATGTGAATTTGGTTCTAACAAACATTAACTTAGTTTAATTTAATATCGCGTACAAGTTTTTTAATTATATTTGTTTCACTAGTTTATTTATTTTATAGTTTTGCGTTTTAATTAAAGTATTGAAATGAATTAACAAAACACGACTTGACTTATTAGTGGAAAACCAACAGCAACAAATTAGTCATTGATATGATATTACATATTTTATTTTTTTATTCTTTTTTTTGTTTACTATAATCATTATTTGATTTTTTTCCTTTGAATAATAAATGCTCATTTTTATATTTAACAATGCTAATTTTTATATTTTATTGCTATTATATAATGATATAATTTACTTCTTTTGAACTCCAATTAGCGTGTAGTTTTCTATTTAAGTATAAAAACCTCATGAAAATTATGATTTGACGATGTCTGTAGGGTCATAACTAGTTCGCCAATAAATAAAAACGCCTGCAATTTTCAGGTTATGCAAAATAAATGCATTTGGGTCGCCAAACTTTAGAAAAGCAAAGTATAGGGTCGCGGTACTGAAACGGTTGGGAAACGCTGCTATAGTATACACCTCTAACACTTATCACAAATTTTTTCATAGGAAATTCGCTAAAAGCTAATAACAAACAGAAACAACCAATCAGATTCTCTTATTATTTTATATGAGGCAAAGCAATCAGTGTTTGCAAAGCTTATAATAATAGCTTAATTATTTGTATCGATAAGCAAACAAATTACTTGTTGGTTACGTGTGCATGCATTTTAAACCTTTGAGGGACCTTACTAACATATAAATACACAAATGTTTTTTAGGCGTTCAAATGGCCCCTGTTTTTATTAAATAAATATATTGTAAGTACAGATTGTTTTCTTTAATAAGACACAGCATAACATAAAACCTTCATTTAAGATAAAATATATATTTAAATATAGGGAAAACTCATGGAGTGAACAAAATTAGTTTATTCGAAATTATTTGTCGGAAATACAAAATATTGTATAAATAATTGTTACTTACAAAATACAAGGGCCTTAAGTTTAAACTAGTTTATTAAATTTCAGGTATTTTGAATCTCTGTCACATAATTTCGAATCTACAATCTAATTTTTGCTTAATAATAATTAATTATTACTAGGAAAACGAACGACTTCTTGAACGACTTCAATTCCACAATATGCTCTGCCTTTTGTTTTCTGCTGTAGTTCTGATATTGCAGCATCTGGAACTCACTGTCGTCGAAGCTATGGTTAAATTTAGTAATATGTTTGGCGAAAGCTGAATCTCCAACATATCTTTCTCTTTTTATGTTCAAGATCTTTATCTTTATCTTTCTTTTTCTGTTCCAGCTTTATATTCTGTCGTCCTTCTTAAGTGCAACATGTTTTATATCATCTGAAGCTATTAGTTTATTTTCTTCTTCTTCAAATTTTTGTATCCTTCTTATCGATCCTGCATACTCATTTTTCCTCTGCTCAAATTCTCTAATAAAAGAATTTCTTAAAGATCTTTTTTTCTCTGCTTTTTTCTCTAATTCTCTTAATTTCTCTAATTATCAGTTCTACTAATATACTCTGCCATAACCAACCTTCGAACACTTTATTTTGTAAACACCTATCCTTTTCAGTCTATCTTGTTTCCTTTATTATAATTAATCAGTCTGCTTTAAAGAGTATTATTGACATAAGAAGGAAGACATACCATGGAACTATCATAACAGCATCAGATATAGATCTTCCAATTGAATAGGGTCCCAGTCCCAGTGCGATTTGGTTGGTTCCATTCGTAACGCGTCTGTCTAAGCTCAGTGTGGATAAATTATATTACCATTTCTTTCTTTTATGAAGGTGCTTTAAGAACAATTAAGTAATTAACTTGTTATATAAAACAAGAAATTTTTAACTTCTTATCTCTGTTTAGAAATATCAAATATCTAAGATATAATAAAATGAGGAAGCTAATATAATGTCTAGTATATTTCGCCTTAAATTCTGTGTTATAGACTAAACCTGCATAACAGATACGTATTAGAGTTTTAGTATAATACATTTTTACTCGTACATTTCTCATTTATTTTTATACTAATTAGACAATTACCTGTCATTACTAAACAGTAATAATAACAATTATAAATAACTTGTGAATACATACTTAAATAATTGATGAATAAATCGCATCCAATTCTAAAGGGCGCTCAATACAGTCATTCATTTTCCTTGTTCAATGTGTCAATGGTCTATTTGACCAATTGCCTTAAATTTTCATGTTAATGGGTCTTGTAAATTTATTGTTGTGTTTCTTGTTTATGCCTCAAATTAAATGAAGACAGGAAAATCTTGTAGAGTCTTGCCTTAAGATAGTATTTTCGAGGTAATCCGACTTAAAAATGTTAAAACAATTTTTATCGCTATAATTTTCAGCTTGTCCCTTAAAAAGTACAGATTTATGAAAAAGATGGGTTAATGATAAAATGATTTAAAGCTCCGGTACTATTAGTAATTCTTACAATCTCTTTTACTATAACTCCCTTTCTCGGGTACAAGACTGGAGATAGATTTGAAAAGTCAAGCCAGGTGAAAAAGTGGCTTAAGTCAAGCTTATAGTCTTGTAAACACTTCCCTTTAACTTAGATAGATTTAAAAATACAGGTACGGGGTAGCTCGGAACTTATCACATAAGATTTACTACGCACATCCTCTCTGCTTTGGACTCGCTTCGCTTGTCCTTAGATAGTAAATGCATCCGTTTCATTCTCAGCGGTCACCCATACAGCACTGACAACGCTCAATGCCACTTAAATTTTATGATCTATTAAAAATCATAGATATACTTGTTGTATTGAAACGTACTTATTTAATACGTAAAGGTATACACTTGTACAAAACTTATACTCAATTAGATTGTTTTCCAATTTTTTACATTTTTTTTTAAACCGTACACAAGTCATTAATTTAAAATTAAACTAATATGCGGATTATAAAATGAAACATTGCAAATATGCTAGTCTAATACATCACTGTATGCGTGCCAAATCTTAATCCGATCGGATCATATTTCCGCGTTTTATGGTTTTTTAAAAAATTTAGCTGAGTCATTATTGACGACATAAATAAATTATATACCGAATAGCACAACTACAGCGGAAAACTGATTTTTGTACTAAGTTTCAACTCTCTAGCATAAATACACTGGGAGCTACGATGATAACAGACACACACACATACTGACAGATAACCACTCAGGAGGCGTTAAAACACCTAATGTGGATAATTCCGGTGACATCCCGGTTTTGGATTTTTTTGTAAACACAATACAAAAAAACACATCATTTGACACTACGGAGTTTTACAAAACATCAGTAGTTAACACAAAATAATTGTGCGAGAGTCACCTAGGAAATGTAACAAGCACAATGGCTCGACATAATGTCAAGCAATCAATGATTGCTTGAAAACAGCTCCCAGAAGTAGCATTGCATTTTGCTTGTTACATTTTCTAGGTGTCTCTCGCACAATTATATAGTGTCAACAATACTTTTCCTATATACCTACGGTATAAATGAGGAAAAGTAAAAACAATCTGGCGTTTTCCAATTTTAGAGCTAATTTTAATATCATTGTATATGAAATTTAGATTTAAAAGAGAGCGTTTAAATAGAGCTTCACATAGATTTGACTTAGTATAGAATTGACTTCAAGTCTATACGTTGTATATAGAGACACTTACATTTATAGTGTAAACGTTGTATATTTTATGATCTTAGATAACAACTTGGCAAGAAATAAAACAATCCATTCTTCCGATGAGAACCACGTTTAGGAGGAGTTTTAAAGTGTTAAAATCGAGTTATCTGTTTCAGTTTCGTTGAGTCAACATCACAAATGTTCTGCACCCCTAAAAATGTTTCTTATAATAAGAACAAATCGTCAACAACTTTCACAAAATAAATTAAAGATATTGATTTTGAATTATGCTTTGAACTTCAGAATGATTTAAACGCTGTGACTTGTTGGGCTGAAAACAGTAATCTTATTTTAAAGTACGATAAGTCTAATATTATTTACTTTGCCTGTAGCTAAGGAAATTCTAATCCTTACCAGTTCCAATATTCTCTGTGTAATAATCCTTTGTCCTCAGTTTCCTTTGTGTGTGATCTCGATGTCATGTTAGATAGTAAGCTTTCTTTTGAAGATCATATGGAAATGATTATTCGTCGTTCCCTTAGTTCTTCGAAATTTATCAGTTACATCTCAACTGATTTTTTTTTATAAAACACTTGTCCGTCCTATTCTTAAGTATGCTGTGACTGTGTAAAACAATGTTAGAGACACACGATTTTAACGCATTGAATGTGCTCAACGTTGTTTTATAAGAATATGTCATTTTCGATATAACCTCCAACGTTGATACAAGGATGTTGAATAAAGGGGATGACGCACTAAGTCGAATTGCCATTCAACAAAGTGACCCCATCGAAAATCAAAACATAGAGAAGAATTCAACACGAAACACACGTCAAAAACCAACTGCACATGCTTGGTACGAACTGCGCATGCTTATGATCCTTATAACAGTGGAGGTCTTAAAATTTAGAGGCAAACTTAACTCTCAATGGGTTTCCCATTGTTTTGCTTGCGAAGGTTATAAACAAATAGAAAAAAGTTCATACATTTTAAATGTTTTTTTGTTAATATTGCTTAAAATTAACAACACTAAAGAAAATTAAGAACATTACAACCAAAATTGAATCTTGAAAACTAGCAAAACATTTCACTAGGCTGAAAAAATATAAAATATTAACACATTTAACTTACTCTCTACGAAAAGTAAACGGTAAAGCTTCAATTACTCTCACTAAAGTGCTACCTAGAGTCCAAAATGTAAAATATAAGCACAAATGACTTGACAAGCACCAAATGTAACAATAACGAAAGCACTGAAGAAAGTTGAGAAGCATACTCGATAACCTATAACATAAGGGAAGGTAAGTTTGCTCCTATTTCTCTATCTCATACAACTTCCATGGGGTCAGAAATGTCCCTTAATGCGTCATCCCCTTTATTCAACATCCTTGCGTTGATATAACCATTTTGAAAGACTATGTTGGACACTTGTTCTCGATACTTAGAGCTTACGCCGAACGTCTCACAAAGTTATTTTTCTCAGTGAATCTTTTTATACTGAAATTGACTGTCCTGAAGTTCATAAGCAAATCGTCATACTTCATGAAGGTCGCCGCCGAGGCAGTTTCTTTTATGTCAAAGAATTGTCCTCTTTTCGTCCTATAGCTCATTGTGTCCTCGTTAAATTTTCTTCTTATTAATAGTTCCAACCTATCTACCATCCAATCCTTAAAAAAAAATTAAAACTTTTTTCTTCCTCTTAATTCTAATTCTGAATTATATATTTCAGTTAATTTTAAGAAATATTTATATATTTTTGATCTCAATTGTTAGTTTTACTTATTAGCTGTATTTATAACTTATTATATTATTTTAACTTTACCAGGTATCCTATTTGTGGACTTATTTGTTAAGGTTGCATGTAAAGCTTTATTAATAAATAAATAAATAAAACTAGATTCTATGACTTTATAAGACTGGTTTGCTGAGTCAGCAAAAACTACAAAATTGAAAAAACTTAAGGGTAGTATTTCACAGAGAGAAAGTTTTACTATCTTCTTATTTTGGATGCTGAATCCATTAAAAGCGCTACGGAGTCGATACGACCACTTAAAAAACAAAAAAACTAGGAAATCTAAAGATCAATTTTAAACATAGGATGGTGAATTGAATAAAACCAGTCAATGAAACCAGAAAACCCGAAAAATAGGTTAAATTTCTAGAATGTCTAAAATCGTTAAAAAGGGTAATCACGTAATTTATTGTTCCATAAATGTGTTATAAACCTCTTTAAATAAGCTAACAGACCGAAGTCTTCCAGAAAGCCGTTCCACTTTGACACACAGGAGATCTTGCGTTCAATCCTGGGCGGCACCCTTCATATTTTGTGGAACATTTGTATTATAAAATTATTTTTAATTTTGTTTTATATTTTTTTACCTTTATACTACAATAACAGTTAACTTACAGGAAGGTATAAATTAATACCAGGTGACACATACAAGATGTCCCAAAATAATTTTGGCACGAAGTCCACAAGATGTCAGTTTTATGCTTATAGTTTGTTTAGTAACACTTAGATTTGTTAGTCTGTCTCTTTTTAAGAAAAAAATCAAATACGGGGTACCCTGAACTTTTCCTCAACATATCGGATTCGCTACGCTCATCCTCACAACTTCAAACTCGCTTTGCTTATCTGTGGAATATAAAAATTCCAAATTAATACTATAACAGGTATTTGGACTCACTTTGCTCGTCGTCAAATAGTAAATACATTAGTTTTATTTCCAAAGGTCATCCATCCAGGCACTGACCTCACTCGATGCGGCTTTTATGATTAAACAAAAACCATAGATATACTTGCCGTAATGAAACGGAACTTAATTATCACATAACGGGATACACTTGTAATGAATTTGAAGTCAATAGGATAGTTTTCCGATTTTTTTACATTTTTTTTAAAAACAGTTCTCATTTTAATAAAATAACTCATTTGATAACAATTGAACTAATACTGATAATGAGATGAAACTTCAATGCTACTTAAGTTTTATGATCCAATAGTAATTATGGATATACTTGACTTACTAAAACGAAACTTAGTATATTTATTTACTACATCAAGGGATAACACTAAATTTCAACTTAATTGAATCATTTCCTAATTTTTTAGAATTTTTAAAAAACGTATAAAGTTATTCGATAAAATTTGAAGTAATGCTGATAATGAGATGAAACTTAGCACATTTGTTAGTCTTATGCATAGCTACATGCTTGCTAAATCTCAATCCGATCGCATCATTTTTCCGCGTTTTATGATTTTCTGAAATTTTCGCTGTGTCATTATTATGGGTTAATGACGTCATGAAAAAAATATTTTCAGAACAGCATTACTACACCTATAGTTTGATTTTTGTACAAAGTTTGAACTCTCTAGCATAAATTCACTGGGAGCTACGATGATAACTGACACACACCACATACAGGCAAACAACTTTATAAAAGTTGATCCTTCCACTCAGGAGGATCTAAAAATACCTAAAATGGATAATGCCGGTGGGTCAATCCATTTCAAGTGATCCAGAGATGTTGCTCGAAAAAAATGAAAATTGATAATTTTTTTTTCTGTGTTAGTCCTGCCCATAGGTAGTCCAAAACGCCTAGTATTAATTTTTTCTACAGCCTCCTTCATTTTCAAAAATCACTTTTTAGTTCCCAAGACACCCAAATTTTGAGTTTTTTCGCCAATTTTTGAGGCTTAATATTTCGGCTTTGGCTTAACCTAGCTTAATGAAACAGGTCTCGTTTGAAAGTGCCCTCTTTGGGCTTTATATGGGAACCAATATTTTTTGTTCTACTGCTGCTAATCTACTCGTGAGTTTGCATAATAAATTTGACACAAAGACTGAAAATACACTTTTTCATTATTTTTTTTAACAAGGAAGATAATATTGAAAAAAATGGAAATAATTTTTTGGTTACTAAGGTGACCATAAGGAACAAGAAAAAAAATATTTTAATGTTCTATATTTTACCTTTCGGGGTCAATGAATTATTGAAAGTTAAGGTTTTCATGATTTTGGCGTTTTTTAGGGCGATTTATCGTCCAATGGGACTGGGGCGATTTTTTTCAAATTGGGCTTAAAATGACCTCTATACATTGCAGTTTTGCGCCCAATATGTAACATATTGTTTATTTTGGTTTTAAGGTACTTTACAGCGTTTTTAAATCAGCAGTTTTTGAGTTTAACGATTTCAAAAAAATATACTGATTTCTATTGAAAATAGGGTTTTATCCAGGGGTTTCTTTGCTAATAAACATAGTTAAAGGTATATTTATTTTTTATGGAAATAAATTTGACATCACAACCCCAAGTCACCAAAAGTAAAAAAAAAAACGCTGTTCGATTACCATAAAACCTAAAATATGACCAGTAAACCACATATTTCAAGTGAGGAGTCTTTTTGTATGTTTTTTGGGCCTGCGAGTTGAAAGAGAGTGGTCCGGAGTCGATATGAGCTCTGAAAGCCAGAGTGCCTGGGTTCGAATCCTGGAGGGGACAATAAATTTTTATCGTTTTTTTACATTATGTAAGTTCATAACTAAAAATGATTTCGAACCCAGGTACTCTCGCTTTGAGTGTCGTATCGACTCCGGACCACTCTCTTTCAACTCGCAGGCCCAAAAAACATACAAAAAGATCCTCACTTGAAATATGTGGTTTACTGGTCATATTTTAGGTTTTATGGTAATCGAACAGCGTTTTTTTTTTTACTTTTTGGTGACTTGGGGTTGTGATGTCAAATTTATTTCCATAAAAAATTATAATATACCTTTAACTATGTTTTATTAGCAAAGAAACCCCTGGATAAAACCCTATTTTCAATAGAAATCAGTATATTTTTTTGAAATCGTTAAACTCAAAAACTGCTGATTTTAAAAACGCTGTAAAGTACCTTAAAACCAAAATAAACAATATGTTACATATTGGGCGTAAAACTGCAATGTATAGAGGTCATTTTAAGCCCAATTTGAAAAAAATCGCCCCAGTCCCATTGGACGATAAATCGCCCTAAAAAACGCCAAAATCATGAAAACCTTAACTTTCAATAATTCATTGACCCCGAAAGGTAAAATATAGAACATTAAAATATTTTTTTTCTTGTTCCTTATGGTCACCTTAGTAACCAAAAAATTATTTCCATTTTTTTCAATATTATCTTCCTTGTTAAAAAAAATAATGAAAAAGTGTATTTTCAGTCTTTGTGGTCAAATTTATTATGCAAACTCACGAGTAGATTAGCACCACCTCTAATACTAGGCGTTTTGGACTACCTATGGGCAGGACTAACACAGAAAAAAAAATTATCAATTTTCATTTTTTCGAGCAACATCTGTGGATCACTTGAAATGGATTGACCCCGGTGACACCCCCGTTTTTGGGTGTTTTTACAAACACAATACTTTTCCTATATATCTATGGTATAAATTAGGAAAAGTAAAAAGTTGTAGAAATTCAGTGCCTATATGAAAGCAATAAACATATTTGTTTATAAATAACTACAGCGGTAGGCTGATTTTTGTACAAAGTTTCAACTCACTAGCATGAATACACTAGGAGCAGGAGCTACGATGATAACAGATACACACACACATACAGACAGACAACTTTGTGAAAACCACGCAAGTAGCCTTAAAACAGCTCAAACGGATAATTCCGGTTTCGGATTTTTTGCAAACACTATACTTTTCCTATTGTAAGAAGTAATAAAGGAATAAATAAATAATTTTTCATTTCGCTCGGCCTCCATGCTAATATTATGATAATTTTTTCATCACCTTTCATTATTTTCCCGCCATTGGTATTGCCAATCCGACAACTATATCTTTGAATCTAGAATAAAACGGGTTTTACAACCTAAAGTCCATACTTGGCAGTCAATCTGAAGAAAATAATTGTTTGAGCACGCAATGAGCAATAGTGTTACCTCATATGTAGATATCATTTTCATCAGAATCTCAATTACTGGGGTTGATGTATTATCATTTACCACTCTGCATATTACCTCAATTAACGGGCCAAATATAAGTGACAATAAGTAATCCTTTTACGACCCCTCTCCTATTACTACTACTGCTACTAAATAAATTTTAAGTTTATTGCTTGGAAAGCAAAACTACGTTCTATTCAAATAAAGGAATTCGGAAGACTTTGAAGGTAAGATGACAAATCGTAATTCCAGATATTTACAACAATTATTCTCGGTTCTCGGTGTATTAATGTATATACTGAATAAATAGAGAGAACAGGTGAATTTCTTGACCTACCGACCTTGGTATGGATTTGAATTGAACAGCCTTTCTATCTCACTGTCCGGAAATATAATAAGTAACAGTAAATCAGGAACAAAAATCGAATAATGGGTGATAAGTTAGCGTTGGAATGTGGCGCACTCATTCGGAGGATAGGAACAAACGTTAGCAAGGAGAGTGGGAGAGTACCTCCACCTGGATCAAGCCGCTCCTTTGTAAACTAAAAGTGTAGACCCGCTAGTCGACTAGTATCTTGATACCGTATCCCACCGACACTTTGTCGCACTTTCATTCTTTCGCGTTTCTTCAACACGCTTTCCCCTTCACTTAACATCGTATCAGGTAAACATTCCATATTTGTTATAAAATTATTAAAAATACTCATTAATAAGGTAATAACTAAAGCTCCTCTGCCGAAAAAGCTAAAGAAAGAATCAAAATAAAATAAACAATTTATAGCTAGACACAAAATAAAACTTATTGTGTAATTTTAATGCTGGACATTTTAAGCCCTTATTCAATATTCTATTGTTAATAATAAACTTGTATTTAAAAACAAATTTAAATGTCTGATTTCTAAGTGGCCGTTTTACTTTACGACCTATTGCGTTGAAATAGGACTTACAATTAACTCAATCAAATTAAGAATATATGTGTGTTTAATTTTTAATATCTTATTAGAACCGGAGCTGTTTTCATTACAGATTAATAAATCCATAAAATCGTCAAGGAAAAAGTTTAAATTTAAATTACAGAGAGACAGACTTCAAATTAGAAGGACTTATCTTGACTCTCCGGACATCGGTGAAGATGGTACTGATTCACTGTCTGATTTGTTCTTAATCGTAAAACTAATTTTGCTAAAAAACTCAAATTCATTGGTTAGCCTTTTAGTGGCAAATTTAACCCTTACAATAACAAAAGAGACTCATATTTTAGGTTAAAATAGCAGCTTTCTTTAAAACTAGACGGTATTGATAACCCGCAAAAAGTCAACAATTTGTGCACCTTCCTTATTGTGTTACTTACTGTCAAATAATTGATTTAGTAGATTTAATCCCGGTTGTCTCGAACTGGACCAAATATTTTACTTTAAAACGGCATGGGTTCAGATCCTACAGACCCATTTTTATTTGGTCCGAATTATTGTAGCTTGTTATTGGTGTTACGTCTTGTTATTATTGGTACTCTAATTAGTGCAAACGGTTTAGAAAAAAATATAATTAATTCCCAGAATTTTGTTTTCACAGGTGATGCACTAATTAAAACAAATCAGCATTTATAATCCGATCTATTTTCGAGTCCTCAAGCGTCTCTAACTTAATGCATTTTAACTACTCACCGGCGACAATACATTACTATCTTTTTTTCTTAATTACTTTTACTATTAAAAGCTGATAGTTACGCTATCACAGTGTCGTATTCGTTCTGGTAATCTAAAAAAAGCAATTTTAACTAGAAAGGGAATGTAGGTAACTGGTGATTTTTATGGGGCCTATGGAAAAGCGAGGTTTTACATCTCTTCTTTTTTTGTACTTCGTCTTGTGAGATTAAATTCGACGGATTATTCGTACGTGTAAACGCTCCTACTCCACTCAAGTTTCTAATTAAATCTAAAATTTAAAACCAACAAATTTATTATTATAATCAAGTAGACCATTTTAACCTTATTTCTAACTAATCTTATCATTCTATCATGAGTTTCGAGTTGTTTTCTAACACCGGATCTTATTTAGCTCATTGTTTAACGCTTAATAGTTTGTAAGCATAAAGATAATATTACTAGAGAGGCCTTACCGGTTGAAATTTTAAACATCAAAAAAGTAACCTGAACACCTTTAATTTTAAACATAAATAAACGGTTAAAATTAGTGTGACCATAATGGAACGTTTATAATACATAAAATAAAACAAACAATGTGCGAAATGCCGACAAAGATTGATTTATTATAATCTTACCATACTCTTAGAGGAAGTTTCAATAAGGTTTTACGGAGCCCCTAAGAGCCCTGAAAAGATGTTTCAGGTCTCTCAATGTATTCAGATAGGGGATGCTACCGCTATTGATAAAATTATATAGTATAATACAATCTCTATATGTTTTCTCGTGAATGGTATAGTTAGCTCTCTTGACAGATAGCCACTAGTACCTAGCTAATAGCTAATTTCGATAACCCTAAATTCGTTTGATGAAATCATCGAAAAACCAAATTAATTTATTAGCAAAATGAAGTTAGTTTGGCAAATTAGAGCGACACAGTGGTTTTTTGGACTAAAACTGTTTAAATCTTATAGATTATTATAGGAAGTATACAACGCACTTTGTATTTGTACGCGTACATGTAGATGATGGTGGTTGAATGTTACAACTTCTCTTTGATACACATCAAGACCAGGTTTAAACACGACTCAATCCACTCTTATGGTTTCTTCAAAGGTCGAGGTTGGATCAGGTATGATCTTCGTGATGAATCAACCGCATGCAGTTATTTATCACTCTGTCGGCCATAGGGTCTTGTCTTAGAGTCATCAAAGTATTCCTATTTATTTAAAGGTTTAAAGCAGAATGATCAGATAAAAATTAGATCATTTCAACTCGTTTGACGGCCTTAGTATTTATCATAAGGAATAATTTTATTGAATGATTCAAAATAATTGGACTGATGTCATTATTCCGCGTCGTGTATGGTATGTCGCATTATTTCATAATGTATC
>JACMZG010001893.1:10556618-10609455 GCA_018340805.1 Microvelia longipes
TAAAAAATTGATATTATTGGCTGTTATAACCCAATAATAGGAAACACTTTTTATTCCCAAAGGAGAAAAAATTACTTTTTACACCCAAGAGTGAAAAGTAACTTTTCTCCCTTGGGAGTGAAAAAGTAACTTTTTCTCCTTGGAGTGAAAAGTAACTTTTCTCCCTTTTGGGGAGTGAAAAGTGCTTCTTTACTCCTAAAAACTAGTCAATAAACTTTACATTATACACCGTCTCGAGATAAAAGAAATTAATACGAATTTTTAAAGTCAAATTAAGCAACGAGGATAGTTATGGGTCTTTCAATGATATGACTTAGATAACTTATTTAGATTAGTGACAATACATTATATTATAGATATATATAACGATAAGACGAGCGTTGCGTGTTTGTACTAAATCGATTAAGCAGATATAAGAAAATTGTATTTACTCAGAATGAGTTATTTGATTTACACCACTAACCTACTTTTTTAAAGTTTGTAAAAGCAACAATTTTTAGCTTCTGTCCCGAAATGTTATTTTACGGGGAGGGTAAAACCTATACCTTAGGTTGACCTAATGTCCAAGAGTAAGACGATTGCATGACTTAACATTTAGATACTTTTATTGAGGACTTACAATTTATTCTAATCAAGGGGTAAAGCTTTATTTTAACTGTTTTGATTCTCTGTATTCATCCTCTACTTCGCACTGTCCCAAGAATATGACAGTTGCCCAAAGGAGTTTCGGACATTCTCGTCTTCAGAGAACATCGAAGTAGACTATTTTCAATAGTCCCCTAGTAGTGATAGTGATAGTAATATGGGGGGAGTGGTAGTAACTACCAGGCAAGTAGGCCACATTGTTGGGCCCTTTTTCCCAGCTACCTAAGATAGTGTTCTACTCCTTTTAATTTCAAGTGTAGGTATATTTCATCTAATCTAGACAGAAGAGCCGTGAATTTCTATGGTTCCTCTCATGCTTTTTTTCAAGCAATCATACATATAGTCCCCTAAGTGCTGATCATGCTCGATACTGCTTAAAATAAGTGATCTGACAAAACATGTAAGTTAAACGGGTTCTGGTTATGGTTTCATTTACCAAATTTTAAGTTTCGAAAAAATGCATCTCCTAGATTAGCGTTAAATGTCATTCCAGTTCTCTTCGACTATGAGATTTTCAAATTATAATTCATCTCGCTTGCTTTCATTTAGTTTAACTTAATTATTTTATATATACTTAATTTATATACATATGTGTATATATATATATATATATATATATATATATATATAATATATTATATATATATATATATATATATATTTGTGTGTGTTTATTATTTTTTTTATTCCCTGGTCGAAAGGTCATTTTGAATTCTGCGAAATACTTCATTGGAATTTAAAATGGAATATATAAACTAAGATACTTCATGGTCGCCGCTTAATTATTATCAGTTTATTAAGTAGTTTGTCATTACATTAATGAGTTTACTTAATTATATTAATTTTTAATCACTCAAATATTTATTGTCACATTATTATATTCATATTATATTAATTAATGAGTCATTCCATGTCAAATCATCCCACTAAAAAATAAAATTCACATGCATGGTGACCGATTTTGATAAAATTTGGTGGAGGTGTAGGGTCTATGCCTAAAAGAAAAAATACCAATTTTCAGCTTAAAATATGCAGCCGCTTCCGCGCACTGATGGGGCAAAGTTGTGGAAAATAGCTGATTTTCAGTGTTTTGGCACTCACATTATCATTTGTATCTCTAAAAATCGCAAATATAAAAATTTCATTCTGCTTGCAATTTGCAGTTAAACTCTAAGGCTTTCAATATTATTTAATGTCATTTTGGCCCCAGCCATTTTTTGCCCTTTGACGAGCCCCTTTTTTAAAAAATTTTAAATATCTCAAAATGCGTATTTTTTTAAATTTTGAAAAAAACCCCAAATATAGCCCATAGTTATAGGAAAGTGTCCACAAAGTTTCATGATGGGACCTCCATGGGCTTGGGCCAAAAATTTTTTAAGTGGCAGAGGGTATAGGGATTGTCAGGAAAATATGACTTTTTGTTAGAAACTTCTCTAAAATAATCTTTATAAAATTAATATATTTATATTTTTATTATAGTTTTGATAAGTATATGGTATATACATGCTTATTTGCATACAGGGTAGCCCAAAAGTCACCAACCCTATTATATTTTAAACAGTTTTGTATAAAAATATCGAAACATGGGATACTTCCCTTGTGTAGAGGGAACTCGTTTTAATGTTTACACTTCCCCCATCCCACAAGTATGGGCTAAGCTAAAACCAAACATTAATTGAAGAATGTACATATTATTGAAGTTAGAGAGAAGAGAGATGAAATTGTGCTACCCTGAATGAAAGTCCTAAGTTACCTTTGAAATTTTGGTTTGCACTAACGACCCACCTTAGTGGTTAACGGTTTTGGTTTATACCTCTGGTATAGTGTGTAATTTACCACACACACACACACACACACACAACACATATATATATATATATATATATATATATATATATATATATATATATTGCTTAAGACCTAAGGTATAAAGCAAACCAAAAGTTCCAAGGGTAACTTGGAACCTTTCTTATAATTTTCATCTCTCTTCCTCTAACTTCAAATGTTAAAGGTGTCAAGATTTAGGTGTCCAGACCTAAACGTATGGTGACTGGTGAAACTTACAAACCTAGTGATTTAAAAAACAGTTATACATAAATATATTGGGGCTTTGGGTACTTTAAATGCCAGATTAGAGATTAAAGATAAAATCATTTCTTTGCCAGTATGTCGGAATAATCCTTAGAACCCGAATGGCCCATAATATGTACATTCTTCAATTAATGTTAGCCCATACTTGTGGGATGGGGGAAGTGTAAACCATTAAAACGAGTTCCCTCTACACAAGGGAAGTATCCCATGTTTCGATATTTTATACAAAACTGTTCAAAATATAATTGGGGTTAGTGACTTTTGGGCCACCCTGTATGGAAATAAGCATGTATATATCATATACTATCAAAACTATAATAAAATATATAAATATATTAATTTATAAAGATTATTTTAGAGAAGTTTCTAACAAAAAGTCATATTTTCCTGACAATCTCTATACCCTCTGCCACTTAAAAAATTATTGGGCCCAAGCCCATGGAGGTCCCATCATGAAACTTTGTGGACACTTTCCTATAACTATGGGCTATATTTGGGGTTTTTTCAAAATTTAAAAAAAAATACGCATTTTGAGATATTTTAAAATTTTTTAAAAAAGGGGCTCGTCAAAGGGCAAAAAATGGCTGGGGCCAAAATGACATTAAATAATATTGAAAGCCTTAGAGTTTAACTGCAAATTGCAAGCAGAATGAAATTTTTATATTTGCGACTTTTAGAGATACAAATGATAATGTGAGTGCCAAAACACTGAAAATCAGCTATTTTCCACAACTTTGCCCCATCAGTGCGCGGAAGCGGCTGCATATTTTAAGCTGAAAATTGGTATTTTTTCTTTTAGGCATAGACCCTACACCTCCACCAAATTTTATCAAAATCGGTCACCATGCATGTGAATTTTATTTTTTAGTGGGATGATTTGACATGGAATGACTCTAATGTATTATTTTATATTACGCAAAATGTATTTTTTTATTATCGTTCTTATTATCATTTATGTTATCTCTTGAATATTTTTTGTTTAATTTTAAACAACTTTACCGATCCAATAAAACTTTTCTTGTGACTCAAATTTGATTTTGGGTAAAATTTTTATAGTATTTATACTTTTATTCATTAATTTTCATTTAAATTCATATTTTTTGTTAAATTGAATCCTAGTATATGTAGGTTTGAAGAATTAAGCCCCATAGATATTTTTTTGTTCTTCGTGATTATTCTTCTTTGTATATAAGCATTTGATTTCGGCACCGGAGGTCCGAATTTCGCAGCCCGGACTATGCTCTAAGTTTATATGAATTGTATTTGTAGTATAAAGAGTTCGCCAATTTTAATTAATACTTTTAGCATTCTAGATTCGACCCGTCTGAGGTAGTTACTGTAGGTTAATTACTCTGATTGGCTGAAAGATCCTAAAACGGACATTTATTTATTGCGGTTTTATCAAATGTCTGCTGTCAAAATACTTGCTATTTAAATTTTTTCTTTAAATTACTTGTAAATTTAATTTTTTTTAATAGCTGCTCACTATTCTACTTGGTGGCGATAGTCATCTCCATCTTTTGAATTATATAATAAGTAATTTATCCTTAGTCTCACTTTTAAGTTTATAGAATTCACACATTTTTTTTAAATCAAAAACAATGACTTTAATTCTATAAGTTAATAAGCTATAAAATTAAGCTATGGCCATTTCACCCAACACTGTGGGCATCATCAGGCTAATAAACTAAAGACTACATTAACAACTAAAAATCACAGAAAACAAATAAAGCACATACATATAAGACTAGAATTAAATAAATGCTAAAACTTAACTTCGTCAACAAGTTAGCTTTATTTGTTGACGAAGTTAAGTTTTAGCTAATTTTGTGATTATTTATTTATTTAATTCTAGTCTTATGTATATGTGCTTTATTTGTTTTCTGTGATTTTTAGTTGTTAATGTAGTGTTTAGTTTATTAGCCTGATGATGCCCACAGTGTTGGGTGAAATGGCCATAGCTTAATTTTATAGCTTATTAACTTATAGAATTAAAGTCATTGTTTTTAATTTATAAAAAATTATATAATATCCTTCTATTTAAAATTCTGTGCTTTAACTGCCTTATTAATTTATTAACTTAGTCTTCATAAAAATTATTAACAAGGTCGTTAATACTTATTCACTTGAATTACTCTTACTGTCTTGTTTCGCTTGATATACTAAAACAATATCACCGCAGAAATAAAATATCTATTTTACAGTCTTGGAGGAAAAGAACTTCTAATTAAATAATCAGCTACCGTCATTAGTCGATGTTGGATATGAATATCTATAAACAGGTAACGACGTAACGTTTCAACGTTGTTGAATCTAAAATAAACTAACGAAGTATGGTTTTCCACGTACTTCTTAAATTTCGAGTTCATTTATAAACAGAATTTTGTAAAGAAAGGTTAAAAATAAATACTTTTTACTTTTCCTCATTCATACCGTAGGTATATAGGAAAAGTATTGTGTTTGCAAAAAAATCCGAAACCGGGATGTCACCGGAATTATCCGTTTCAGGCGTTTTTAAGGCCTCCTAAGTGGTTTTTTGCCAAGTTGTCTGTCTGTATGTGTATGTGTGTGTGTGTGTGTCTGTTATCATCGTAGCGTCCAGTGTATTTATTCTAGAGAGTTAAAATTTTGTACAAAAATTAGTCTACCGCTGTAGTTGTGCTTTTTTTTTTGGTTTTTGTTTATGACGTCATTAACCCGCAATAATGAGTCAGCGAAAAGTTCGAAACGAAAATCATTAAACGTGGAAAAATGATGGGATCGGATTGAGATTTGGCACGCATATGACTATGTATAAGACTAACATATGTGCCAAATTTTATCGCTTTACCAGCTTTAATTCAATTTTTATTAAAGGATTTGTTAACATGTTTTTAAAAAATTTTAAATAATTGGTAAATGGTCCATTTGAGTTGAAATATGGTATAAATATATATTATTACCTAATAAATAAGTACATTAAGTTGTCGTTTCAATACGATAAGTATATCCATCATGATTTTTGTTGGATCATAAAAATTAAGGAGCATTGAGCGTATGGATGACCACTGAGATATGGAATGTTCTAAGTTCTCAGTTAAGTCTGAGATAACACAATAATACGGATGCATTTACTGTTATTATTGAAGACGAGCGAAGCGAGTCCAAAGGCATGTTGCAGTGTAAATTTGGCGAACTATTTTTCTGAGGACGATTGAAGCGATTCTAAAGCAGAGAGGATGAGCGTAGCGAATCCGATGTAATGAGGAAAAGTTCCGAGATACCCGTACCCAATTTTTGCATTTTATTTCTATCCCTAAAAATTCAAAGACACCATAATTATAAGTACTCGTTTATTGTCGTCTTTGATTTCGATTGTCGCTTAGGACTGGATATATTTTCATTTCAGACGATTTTACCCCCTTATTTGGCAGATGAGTCTAAAACCCCTCTGATTGACCTTTATAAACACCAAATAATGGCATGAGGTAACCCGTTTTAAATCATAAACCCCCGAGATAATAAAAAAATAAAGCGGAACACCTTTTAATAAACATTAATTTCAAACCTTCAAAGAACTACACACTACGATGCCACTACCTTAATATTTACATTGTCATGTTAGAATCCACTTAAATTGTTTACTGTATTATTTTGCTTATTTCTAGTTTCATTTTAGGTTGCGATTATTTTGAAACACTTGGTGTATGATAAGCTATATCTCGGCCCTAAAGTATTTATTATTAAGTAGTTGGGATCGCCTGCTGTATAAGATGTCCTAAATACATAATTTTATTTAGAATATAGGGTCATTCCTCTCTGCCCTCAAACACTAGCCATTTGAAAGTGTATTGTAGTTAGATAGTATGAAGTAAACAATGTATGACACATTTTTGTTTATTACATTTTATAAATTCTAATAATACTTCATCCTACATAATTTAGGCCCCTCGTATATTTATTATTAATCATTTGTAATAATTATATTAAAAAGAAGATAATGTTATTTTTTCGACACTTAGTGAAGTATTTCTGTGAATGTTTAGTGAGCAATGTTTTCAATCTATATCCAATATTACTATTATGAATTTTAGGGACTCATCTGTTCCTTTATAAATAATTCAAAGCATTTTCACTATGTTAGCGCGAAATGACTTAAACGCTTGTTAAGCGTATATGCTAAAAATAGACAGAATTAAAATCTAAGGGAAGGAGGAAGAAGGTACCCGAATTTTGTAATAAACGAAATCGTCAAACTTTTCCAAGTATTATTAAAAAGAAATGTTTAGTTTTCTTAATTTACCCAGTGTTACCATGTTAAATTTTTAAGCCTTTTCTATTGCATTAATTAACAAAAGAGAAAAGCTAAGTAAAGTAAATTATTTGTTTTAAGTCTGTTTTTATTTAGCTTTTAGTTAGTGCCACATCGCCTAGGGTTACCGAATCCTCTAGAGTAGCCCTTAATCCTCCAACATACATTTTATGTATGTATCATTGTTATCTGTGTGAAGAAAAAATATTATTTAAAAAAAATCTGTTGGAGGAAAAAAACAAGAAAGGATCTAAATTTAAAAAAAGTAAAGTCATCAAAATGTAGCATTTTTTTAAAAGAATACGAGTGTAATTAGAATAATACGAGTAAGTAATACTTGTTCTTATTAAGAATAAGAACAAGTATTAGCCAAAGAGATGTTGATGCATACTGTATTTGTGTACTGTTGTGCCACATACTGTATTTGTGTACTGTATTTGTGCCACATACTGTATTTGTGCCACATACTGTGTGCCACATACTGTATTTGTGCCACATACTGTATTTGTGCCACATACTGTATTTGTGCCACATACAGTATTTGTGCCACACTGTATTTGTGCCACATACTGTATTTGTGCACATACTGTATTTGTGCCACATACTGTATGTGTGCCACTATAAAGACAAAATATCGACTTGATATCTGACTTAAATGAAAGTCAAAACAAATTGTTATTTCCTTGTGTTATATTAGCTACCTGCGCACTTCAAGGTTACTCTGTCTTAAAGAACTAGCCTGAATACTTACTCTGTACAAGCTAGAGTGAGTGGTATGCGTGTAAGAAGTAAGATCACAACATTATGACTCAAGATACATTGTGACGTCATGCGGGGAATTCGCCCTCGACCTTCTATTCCGAGTACCTCAGACTAATTTCCCCAAACGTGTAATTAGTTTAAATAAGTAGGTCTCAATCTTATTTTAAGATTTCTGAGTGGGACTTTAAATTGATTCACTGGAAAAATTTGAATGAATATTGAAAATAATATTAAATCAGCAAGGAAAAAATGATATACAAGGATGCTTTAATAGACAGTTTAACTAAGTTATCCTACAGGAAGTGAATTTGAAATGAATAAAAGAACACACAATTTAACTAAAACGCATACAATTTTGCCTTAAAGATAAAACAATTTTAATAAATTAACTTTTGTCAAATCCCCCGTACAAATTATTTGTTTCGAAAATAAAGGCTATCATAGTCCTTGTCACCAGTCAGTGCTACCAACTTAAAACATTTGCTACAATTATATTGCCATTATATCCCATCATAACAAGTACAATAAAATTTGTTTTTCGGGCTCTATTAAACGGTGATGCTCAAATTTTACAAAGTTTATTTGTAGTGAATTTGAAAGAAAATTACGTTTATAATTTGATGATGGACTTTTGAACAAGATTAGCCCGCTGTTTATGGAAAAGTTTGGCTCTTGTAACAAACATTTGTTCTTAATAACCTATCCTTTAGGTTTTATGTAAACTGAATTATATCAATGGAAAATAATATTTAAGAGTTTGGGAGGTAGCTATGAACCCGTAACTATAGCTATGGAGGTTTAAACCAAAAATGTAACATATTTAAATCTGTTGGCATTACTAAGTAAGATGATATGCATTTTAGCTAAATTTTATGTTCTTTAATTGATTTCGAATAAATTAAGCGCTTAAATATCATTTTCCTTAGCTATAGTTACGGGTTTATTTATGAGGCGGCTAATTCGCGATTCAAAGAGATAGTTGTAAGGTTGGCAATACCGCAATGGCGAGAAAACAAAAGGGTGATCTAATTTTTTTTAATTATAGGATTAGCATGGGAGCCAATAAATATTCTTCTTTTATTTCTTTATTGTGAGTTATAGAATGACCATTGGTGCTAAAATAATTGCCAATATTTCATAGATTAATACTTCGTTTATTACAGGATTTTAAATATAGGGTCAGGCTCTTATCACTACACACTTAGATTAGTCCGATTTAACCCAGAAATAATAAAACCTAAACGGATAATTTAAACAAAAATTTTACAAAAAAGTAAATTTATTGAGTTATTAATTATTTTAGTGAGTAAATAAATTTGATTAATAAATTAAAACACCATTACGATAAAAATCAGCTTGTTATCTGTTAATTTAAATTTATTAAAATATTTCATTTAAATACCTGTTACAACTAATTTAAAAAAATTAATGCAATAAAAAGGCAATTCTGTGTGTTTGTGCAAACTAAAATTATTTAAAAGTAACATTAATTAACGATAAATAAAAGAACACTATATTGTGATTTTCACCTTCTTAACACTCAATTTAAATACTCGTGACAACCCATTAAAACCCTATTTTTCAATGAAATAGTAGTGATTCTAAAATTAAATAAATTAAAGCACTTTAAGAAAATTTAAAGAAATAATCGTCACAAATAAGAAAAACCAAAAAACCCTACAAGGACTCCCCCAACAACGATCACCCTTTCGTTAGGTGGCGCTGCTACGGACTTTGAATCGCGAATCGGTTTTATCACCAGTCAGGGCTGCTAACTTAAGAAATTTATTGCTGCTGTCTACTAACCTTTTGAATATAATTTTTCATTGAATCATAATTCCAGTTATAAAGGATTAAGCGTTTAAAAATGTCTTGTGGTGGAAACCCGAAACCTTTCCAATGAAGGTTAGCAGCAGGTTATCCATGTTAGAGAGGTCTTATCGGTTGCATTTTGGATCATCGAAAATTTACCTGTAAAAAATCAAATAAACAGTACTCAATTATAGTAACTTATATAATAGAACGTTTATGATACAAAACAAAACTAACAATTTATGGAAAGCTAACAACGATTGATTCATTATAACCTGAACACACTCTTGGAGAAGGTTACAATGAAGATACGCAGAACCCTCGAGAGCATAAAATATATGTTTCAAGCATCCAAATAAATTGAGATAGGGTATGACTTTGTTCGAAATCAATTTAAAAATATACAATTTTACTGTCTTGTTTAATGCGATCAAATTTAAGTTAATCAAGGTTGTGTTAAATCAAAACCTAGTTATGAATGGTAATAGATAACAAGAAGTCTGTCAGGGATGCCAAGTCCAAAAAGTAAGTAACGGTGTCCATTTCGACAATAAAATTTCATTTGGAAAAGATTTCTATACCGCAATTTTTATAAAATTAAGTCTAAATAAATGGATCAAAAGTTTAAAGGTAGGTCAGATAGAACACAGACACAGCATTTATCCAAATACTCTAATTTGGTGTTTAGCTTTGTTTTTATTTCTACTTTTGAAAATAAGTGACTCCATTGAAAAATGTTGATTTCGCAAATGATTCTCGCTAATAATGGCAAAGCAAACATGCGATTAATTTTACCTAATCGTAGATATATTGAGGTAGTTGCTTCCTGCTTGAAGGGTTTCATAAATAAATATTATATACGCAACATTTTTATTAATGAATACTCAAGAAAAGTGACCTCTCTGTTCTGATTGACTGACGCTATAAAAGCAAAGAAAGTGGGAGACGACATTAGCGTCAATGTATTAATAGATCACAATAGTTACGTAAACATGATTTGCAGATAAAAAAAATAGTTAACTTGGTGGATTATGATCTTAGAATAATACTATATATAGAAGGAGCACAGGACCGTAAACACAATGTAATTCCACTGATAACACGAAAGCCGGTTGACTGGTGCACCTATGTAATGCTGCCAACATGACAACAAAACATTATTTTAAATATTTGTCATAAATATCTATTAATGAAGAAAGATAGTAAAGAACAAATATAATAACTTAAAACACCTGCTGAGTATTTAATAAAACTGGTCTTAGATGGCAAAAGGGTGGCGGAATACAATAATCTACATTTAGTTGTCGAGGACTACTTTTTATTTATAATTTTAATAAATATGTTAAACTACAATTTAAAATGCTTAAAATATTGTGATACACCGATATTTATATTGGTATTTTATGAATAATCAATCATTAATTAATAATAGAACATAATAATTCGGCAACCGGAAGTATTGCCAACTTTTTTTTAGAAAATTGTATATTGTTAGGATGGCAGCATTACTTAGGTGCACCAGTCAACCGCCTTTCGTGTTATCAGTAGTGCTCCTTCTATATATAGTATTATTCTTAGATTATGATCTTATCTTGTTAAATAAGAATAAAATATACCATAAATAAAAATCAGGTACAGGATACCTCGGAACTTTTCCTCATCATTTCGGATTCGCTACGCTCATCCTCCCTGCTTCGGACTCGCTTCGCTCGTCCTCAGAATATAAAATTTGCCAAATTTAATCTGCAACATGCTTTTGGAGTCGCTTCGCCCGTCTTCAGATAGTAAATGCACCCGTTTCATTCTCAGCGCTCTTCCATATACAGCACTGACCACGCTCTATGCTACTTAACTTTTATAATAGAACAAAATTTCTGGATATACTTGTCGTATTGAAACGAAACTTTGTGTACTTATTTATTAAGTAAAGGTATACTTTTGTACTAAATTTAAAGTTCATTAAATCATTTTCTGATGTTTTACAATTTATTAAAAATCGCACAAATTTTAGTTTTCTTGAAATAAGTGGTTTCATGTTGGTCGTGTACAGAACAAGAGTAGAACATTTCTTAAAGATGATTAAATGTCCAATAAAGCCAGTTTTCAATCATCAAAATCTAGCTATAACCAAAGTTATGGCCCTTTCAAAAATATTAAAAAAATGGTTAATTTATGCAAAGTCACCGAATTCTTTGAAAAAATATAGACTTTTTGTGCATTTTTTTTTACCATTTAACAAGTGTCATAACTTTAGTTGCAGTTATCCGATTTTTACGAAAAAAACACTTGAATTGTAGGAAATTTCATCATCTTAAAAAATGTTTTGCACACGATCTACAGGAAACCACTTATTACAAGAACACTGGAATTTGTGCGATTTTCTAATATTTTGAGCGAGCGCATTCATATGAAGGGCTCCACTCTGGATTCGGAGAAAAATTTGGTTTGAAGTGGTACCAAATTAGTCACAATTTTTAGGCCAGACTCTTGGACTATAAAGATATAGTACGAGGAAGAGAAAAAAAGCGAAATAGGAGAAGGATGCTTATAAAAACTGAAACGTCATTAGGGTGAGCCTTTTAATTCGTTAAACCACTTTAAATAATAATTGTGTAATAAATCAATAATTGCAATTATTGTCCATTTACAGTTATATCAATACAATTACAATTTATCATTTCAATTTTATGTAAGTATATTTCTAAAAAAAACTCATAAATCAATCGATTTTTAAGATATTCATTTTGCCAGGTGAAGTCTTACTCAATATACTTAATATAGTATATACTTAGTGGCCTTAGTTAGAGAACCTGCATAATTAGACTGTGACTACTGAATACTCCGAAAAGCGAAATTATTGCTTAAATTTAAATAATGTTTCAAAAAGATAAAGAATAGGGCCCTTCTTGAAATAAAAGAACCATTAGGACCGGATCCAAGGTTTTAGAGAGCGCCAAATTTTATATAAATAACAAGATATTATCAAAGCTTTCCTGTGGTTCTAAGCAAAATATAAACAATCTAAGTTGGAACTGTTTTCCTAGTTTTAACTCTGTGTAATTTACGTCCCTATAGGGACGTAAATATGTTTTTTACGCCCCTAGGTGTGTTTACGCCCCTAGGGACGTAATATGTGTTTAACGCCCCTAGGGACGTAAATATGTGTTTTTACGCCCCTATGGACGTAAATATGTATTTTACGCCCCTAGGGACGTAAATATGTGTTTTACGCCCCTAGGGACGTAAATATGTATTTTACGCCCCTAGGGACGAATATGTGTTCAACGCCTCTAGGGACGTAAATATGTATTTTACGCCCGGGACGTAAATATGTGTTAACGCCTCTAGGACGTAAATGTGTGTGTTTTACGTCCCTTGGGACGTAAAACACGTTTGCGGGGCCAGGTCGCAACATATGAAAACCTAATTTACAACTCAAGTCGTAGGTAAAGTTTATTATTATTAAAGCTTATTAGTTTAAAGTTTGACAGTATAGTATTATGATAATCATTATCACTACCTTCGCACTTTAGAGAATTAGACTAATTAAATAAATAGTATATTATAGTTTCTTGCGTAAGCAATTACTTAATATAAAACGTTTAAGACGATTGATTTATAATTTGTTGTATTATAAATACGACAAGTAGCTCTGTCCCATTTGTCGTAGAGGCAAATTTTGAACAGATTCCCTTCCAATAGACCAGTTAATTAAAACCACTTCGGTAACTAATTATTATATTGAGCAAGTGCATAGGCTTTGGAATGTAATAAGCTAGATATCTGGGTTCGAATCTTGGTACTACTGATAGAATTTTAACGTTTAATTTTAAAAGTATCTAAAAAACTGTGTGTTAAAGTACATATTTTAGCACAATTTATATTTAAAGAAATTACCAACTTTTAATAATTTGTTAATATCATTAACTAAACGAAAAGCATATTATATTGAGTTATTTTTATTTTTCCTCAGGAAACGTATTGTGTTCGCAAAAATTCAATACAGGGATAACACCGGAATTATCGGTTTCAGGTGTTTTTAATGCCTCCTGTGTGGTTTTCACAAAGTAGTCTGTCTGTGTGTCTGTTATCATCATAGCTCTCAGTCTATTTATGCTAAACAGTTGAACATTAGTACAAAAAAAACAGTCTATAGCTGTAGTTGTGCTACCCGGAAAATAATTTATTTATGACGTCATTAACCCGTAATAATGACTCAACAAAAAATTCGAAAAATTATAAAACGAGGAAAAATTAATTTTTGCGACTTAGCACGCATGTAGCCATTTGTAACTCCAATATATGTGCCAAGTTTTTATCTCATTATCAGCATCAGCATTTGTTCAATTTTTATCGAATGATGTAAAAAATATATCTGTAAATATTATTAATAATTTTTAATAATAAATATTATTATTAATAAATATTATCTGAAAAATGTAAAAAAAAACGGAAAACAATCTATTTGAGTTGAACTTCGGAACAAGTGTATACCTTTATGTAATAAATAAGTACAGTTTTAATACGACAAGTATATCCATGGCTTTTGTTGGATCATAAAAGTCAAGCAGCATCGAGTATGGTCAGTGGGGATGAAAGGGGGGAATTACTCTCTAAGAACGAGCGAGGCGAGAGTCCGAAGTAGGAAGGACGAGCGTAGCGAATCCGATATGATGAGGAAAAGTTCATGGTACCCGATTGTTTCGTTAATTTATAAATTTAGGAAATATAGACGTGCTTATAAGGCTACATTAAGACAAAATTAGATCAGCATCCTTCTATTATATATATATATATATATATATTATATATATATATATATATATATATATTATATATATATTATATATATATATATATATATATATATATATATATATATATATCTACGAACGATATATATATATTTACGATATATATTACTCTCTAAGAACGAGAGTAATTCCCCCTTTCATCCCCACTGACCATACTCGATGCTGCTTGACTTTTATGATCCAACAAAAGCCATGGATATATTGTCGTATTAAAACTGTACTTATTTATTACATAAAGGTATACACTTGTTCCGAAGTTCAACTCAAATAGATTGTTTTCCGTTTTTTTTTTACATTTTTCAGATAATATTTATTAATAATTAATATTATTATTAATATATGATATTATATATTATATATTATATATATATATATATATATATATATATTATATATATATATATATATATATATATATATATTATATATATATATATATATATATATATATATACATATATACATTTATTATATATATATATATATATATATATATATATATATATAATATATATATATATATATATATATATATATATATATATATATATATATTATCTAGCAGCGTCTAAGGAATAGTCTACCAAGATTTAATTAGGTAATTAGGTTTTATGGGAGCTGAGAATCACGTGTTTAGTCTCTCAATTTCCTAAGGTTGAGAGACAAAACAATGACAGATCGTCGAAACTTGCTTCGACGATCTTAAGGGAATGCTTCCTAAGACACAGGACTGATTAATCTTTAGTTAAATTGACCTAATAATAAAATAATATCCCTAAGAACTTTGATTTATTTAAAGGATTCGTTTAGTAAAGTGCATTTTGGATTACGTACTGCAAATGTGACTCATACATGTCTAAGTGAAATTAAATTATATGTCAATTATTAAACAAGTAATTTTTATTAGTTCGTTAATGAAGTTGTGAAATCTTAGTAAAAATGATAATGTATTAATAACAGTTCTATTAATTTTTTTTTGGGGGGGGGATGGGGGGTTATTTTTCTATGATGTAGTTTTTTTAACAATACAAATGTATTTCTACTTTTATCGGCGAGTATACTTCTCTGAGAACTTAGGAAGGATGTTATACGACGAAGGCGAGGACATATCCTGAGGTCGTTCCCGCCCTCTTGCTTTTCACTCATTTTGAATTTTTGTTTTGTCGCTGTTTAATCACAGGTTGTCCTTGTTTAGAATTAGATAGTAAACTTCAAGGGTATACTATATTTTGATTTCTTACGCTTTGTAAATCTAATTTTAGATAGGATTTGGAATAGAATTTGATAGGGAAAATTTAAGATAACCATTTAGGAAACAGGGATAGAAACCTGACAACAGTCAGGCTTAATGCTCAAGGTTTTATTGAGCTCGCTGCTAGTGGCATATGACACTAGTAGTCATAAAAGTAAATTTAAAATCAAAACATACTTGAGTCTACAGCATTTGCTACTAAGCGTCTGTAGCCATCAAGAAGGTTTAATAATAGAAAAGGAATTTATCTATCCTATTTTCCCTCTTCCCATTGTTTTAAAATTCTAGTTTTATATTTCTGTGTAGAAAGTTATTTTTACGGAAGTAAAATGTGTGGAAGTTAGGTTTTAATTTTATTTTTCTGGTTTGAAAATTTTAAGTTATTTTCAAACAAAAGAATGAAGTAACATTCTATTTCGATATAACAGATTAAGTCGGCATCAAACAAGACATTAACAAGTGAAAAAAGACATTAATGTGTTCCCAAATACGTTTAAACACTGAAGTTATCAGAGTCTCGTAATTTTCTTAAAAATCAGTGGCGATTGGCCTTATGCCCAGCCTCTACTTTTGACCATCAGGGTGAGCTTGCCACGAGCTTGTAATATATTGCTATCGTGGCAGATAGCAATATTATATTGCTAACGACTAATTGTGTGAATCTATAAAGCTACAGGTGTTAATTGTAACACCAACAACAACAAATTGGGGGGATTTTAGAAAGGAGGCACATTGATCAAGAATAATATATATATATATATTATATATATATATATATATATATATAAATTGAAAATAGAAAAATACCTTAGTATTAAATGATAATAAGAAGAGAACTTACAGTTGGTGAAGAGATAGAAAGATATATATATATATATATATATATATTATATATATTATATTATTATATATATTTATATATATTATATATATATATATATATATATTACGCATATATGTGTGTGTGTGTGAATGTATGTACAAGATTTTTGTTTTTGGACGTTTCTATGGGACCTGATAACATTCGAACACTTTCTCGAAAAAGTTCCAATCCCTATTGTTTAATATGTATGACGTCATTAACTCTTAACAATGACCCACTAAACATTTCAAAAAATCACAAATCTTCAAAAGTGTTTAGATCGGGCTGAAATGTTATGCATATGTACTCCTATGTGTGGTTAACAGCACTGATGCCACGTAGTGGCTAAGAGTTCGAAGGTCTCTTGTTTGGTTAGAGGCCTTCGGGCTCTAGAGGAACAGAATTAGGACTGTACAGATTAAACTTAGGAGGGGGCTCCAAAGAAATGAATTATAGAAACAAATATCCGAGAGCCGGTATACTCGAGAGCCATTTTTTTTTAGACCTACGGGCATGCGTGGTGTATTTTTGCAGCTTCCCTACCCTAAAGACCTTTAATCTATTTATCTATTTATTTATAATTTTTCAGAATGCGGGGATGGCATCTTCTATTTTTACTAATATCTACGGAGTTAAAGAATATTCATGGATTTTCTGCAGGCGCCCCAGACAAAGCATGTAACGAATTGCTTCCTGTCCATGGAAGTAATAAACTACAAGAGAGTAAATCCCCGTACACGATAACAGTAACCGAATATACTGGTAACGGAGCCCCAACACAGTTCTGGAACGTAACTGTTACATCCCAAGATGCAAGCACTTTCAAAGGAATAGCTCTACAAGCTAGGTATGATGTGAGCTCACCTAGATCTGCCGGTTCTTTCTCAAGTTTAAACAAGATTCAAAAAAGAAAATGTCACGAATCAGAGGTAAAGAATTATATTCATTAAACTAGAGTTATAAATTCCTAGTAATGACACTTCTTACTTCTCCTCATTTATACCGTAGGTATGTAGGAAATGTATTGTGTCTGCAAAAATTATCCAATTAAAAAATTCAATATTATAACCATTATCTAATTATGCTATTTGGAAAATAATATTTTTAATGACGTCATTAACTCACGACGACAATAATTTAGGAAGCAAACATTTTAAAAATTCTTAAATCGAAGTAAAAATTGATTGATTGATCTGAGATTTTGCACGCATATGATAGTCCTATTTATGACTACGAGCACCTTAAGTTTAATTTCATTATCAGCATTGATGTGAGAGATGGAGCTACCTGCTTCCTATCCCTCTCTACTTTTCGGTATCAAAAATGAGAAAAACTTAATTTCATTCAAAACGGAAACTCAGAAACATTTTTATTTTATTACAACAAACTTATGTCAAAAACTGACACCATGACAACAGCTACTAAATCCGACAATACAATAAAGCACTGTTGGTCTAGCCTAAACTTCAGTGTTCAGGACAATTGTTTCAGTTTTTGTCGAATGAGTTGTACGTTTTTTAAAACATTGTAACAAATAAAAAAGTAATCCAAATGAGTTGAAATTTAGTACAAGTCAATCCCTTTTCGGAATAAATCAGTATACTAAGTTTCATTTCAATACAGTACTGAAACGTTTCAGTACAAGTATATCTTAGATTTTTGATGGATTATAAAATTCTAGCAGCATCGAGCGAGGTCAGTGCCTGGTGGGGTGACCGCTGGGAATAAAACTTATGTGTTTACTATCTAAGAACGAGCAGATCGAGTCCGAAGACATGTCGCAGTATAAATTTGGCAATTTGTGTATTCTCAGGATGAGCGAATCGAGTCCGGAGTAGTGAGGATGAGCATAGCGAATCCGATGTCGAGAAGAAAAGTTCCGAGGTACCCCGTACCCGAATTTAAACGTTAAAATCAGGTACCCGAATGCTTTAGTAAAGTCTTTTCTGCTGTTTCATCTTTTTTCACAATAGTTTAATAAATTTTCCATTGCTTTATATTGAATTGTAGGTATTTTAATCTAATAAAAAAACGGGTACGGAGTACCTCGGAATTTTTCCATCGGATTAAAACTTTTCCTCGGAAATTACATCGGACTCGTTTCGCTCGTCCTAAGAATATGCAAGTCGTTAAATTTACACTGTAACTCGTCTTCCGACTCGCTCTCAGATAGTAAATACACTGACTACGTTCGATGCTGCTTAACTTTTACGATCGATCAAAAATCATGGATATACTTGTTGAATTAAACGAAACTTTAATTCAAACACATATTTATTACGTCGAGGGATACACTTGTACCAAATTTCAACTCAATTATATTATTTTTCAGTTTATTAGAATTTAAAAAAAACATACATGGTTTTTTTTATCATTCGATAAAAATTGCACTAAAGCTGATAATGAGATGAAGCTTGGCATACATGTTAGTCTTATACATGGTTACATGCGTGCTAAATTTCAATCAGATCGCATCATTTTTCCGTGCTTTATGATTTTTCGAAATAAAAACATTATTTTCCGAATAGCACAACTACAGCAGTAGACTGATTTTTGTACAAAGTTTTAACTCTCTAGCGTAAATACAGTAGAAGCTACGATGATAACAGACACACACACTTATACAGACAGTCAGCTACTCAAGAGGCTTTAAAAACGCCTGAAACGAATAATTCTGGTGACATCCCGGTTTCGGATTCTTTTGCAAACACAATACTCTCCTATATACCTCATTTACGGTGTAAATAAGGAAAAGTACTAGTTAATTTTTTAGAGGAGGTACGCTAATTAAAACCAAAAGTCTGAGAGTGACACAGAAGCAGGAAAATATGCTATTTAAAATTGTATCTGTACATGCTCAACTAGTAAATAATGAAATAAAGTATATGTTTCAGTAGATTTATATTGTTTTATTGTAAAAGGTGGTTGATTAATATGATATTTGGTTTTCAGAATGATTACATAACTCACATGGACCCGTCTGACAAAGATACTGTCATATTTGGCTGGGAAAGTCCTGCTGAATTTGAAGGCAGTATCACATTTTTGTAAGTAACCGTACAAGTTCATTATTAAAGTAAATTCATTTATCACGTAAACGTGATAAATAATTATAACTTTATTAAGTTATAATAGATTTAAAAATAAATTTCTTTGTGAATACTTACGTATAGTACATTCAGCTTCATAAGAATTCCTCCCTTCCTTTAAAAACTTAAACTTAACCTTATAAATGTCTTTGAATTTACTCATATAATTATCTTTCGGTATAGTTAATATTCAAATTTCAATAATACACACGGCACAACAAAAATCTTAAAAATAATGATTTAGTAAGACAAATCTTTTTAAAAAAACAAGATGGAGAAATATGAATCAGCATAAATTATAAAATTTCAAGTACTTCAATACAGTGTTGCCACTTGGTTTTATTCTTTTTATATTGTTTTAAACATAGAACTGTCAGACATTCTTTTTAATAAGACATTTAAATTGAAATTAACAACAACAACAGTTTTAAACATAGAGATATTATTACTAGAGAGGCCTTATAGGTTAATTTTTGAAACATCGAAAAAGAAACTGACCACATTCAATCATCTAATAAACAGAATAGACCAAGAGCCCAGGGGTGTTTTGTTAATAAAAAGTGTAATGGCTGGAACCGGTCTCAATTTTTCGTAAATACCTTCCTGAACAAGGATCTGTAATTTGCCGACTCGTATCGGATGGGCGTCCCAGGCAGAACGCACTTTACAGATCAAATTTACCACCCACGTTAACAAACAGTGTAATGGCTGGAACCGGTCTCAATTTTTCGTAAATACCTTCCTGGACAAGGATCTGCAATTCTGCCGACTCGTATCGGATGGGTGTCCCAGGCAGAACCTTTGACCCCTAAAGTGCGTTCTGCATGGGACACCCATCTGATACGAGTCTGCAGATCCTTGTTCAGGAAGATATTTACGAAAAATTGAGACCGGTTCCAGCCATTACACTTTTTATTAACAAAACACCCCTGGGCTCTTGGACTAGAACAAAAGTAGAGTAACTTAAATAGTTGAACGTATCAAATAATGTGTGAAATAACCATTTCTAAGAGTACTATAAGATTATTATTATTTGTATACTAGTATATTTGTTATGTACCTGTAACCGATTCCATTTGGTTTTTACAGCGGGACGGTTGTCAAATCCTTTGACACGTTTTGGAGAGTAAAATCTGAACCCGTATTCATAACTAAGAGAAATGCAGAAATAGAAACAGCTAATGAAGAGTATCATCCTTATTTTGAAACAGTAAGTGACAAAGCAAGATAAAAATCTAAGAGCTAAATCTAGAGCTTTCAATGAATCACGATAGTTTTAAAAACATTTATAATTATCATAATTGCGAACTACGTTTTGGTATATTAAAAGATATTAAATTACCATAGTTATTTCCCGACTTACCAAAACGCAGTAGATAGCCTATTTTCAGAAATTTTCTGAACATGTTCATTTAACTATAAGCATGTTTAAAAGAAGCTAGTATTCAGCTTCTAGTTCTTGTGAAACTTCTTAAACAATTTGAAATTGTGAACTGCATTTTGGTTTCAGGTGATTTTTTTAACAATAGACCACCCAACAATGATATACTATTGTAGATTGTAGGTATCGACTCTTACGTTTTTATTACATTTACAATTAAATCTACGTACTTGAACACTTTCATCTTCAGAAGGGAAACCAATGTTAATACAATGCGCCTTTGGGAAAGCCTCTCGGTGTGGAAGTTAAGCGTCTAAAGTCTGAAGCACATTTTTTTCTCATTTATCACTTACTTACTTGCATCCTCATGTATAAATGAAAATGTCTTCGGTATCTTATTAAGTTTTTTTTGTGATTACAGCAAATGTACGAAGGTTGTGGTATTAACAAGAAGTGTTTAGGCTCGACACCAGAATGCGTTTCTAATAGGGATTGTATCGCACTTGTGACTGTGCGTCCTTCAAGAGGCAAATACGAGTTTGAAATGTTTGCAAAGGATAGTAAATATGTTGCTGTTGGCCTTTCTAAAGACAATGTTATGGTAAGTTGATGTGATTATTCTATGCCCAAGTATTTTGAAATTATAATTGAACAGAGTCATCATGCATTTAAATTATCAACTATTAGAACTAATAAGTTAAGAGTCGCCTAGTAACCGTAATCACAGAAGTTAAAAATCATCAGTCGTGTTCAGTACATGGATGGATGCCATACTTCCATACAGTTCATACATGGACTGCCCAATACTGCATATACTGACTGCATGGGGAAGTTGTGACCTAAATTTAACGTGGTCTAGAAATATCGCTCTTTAGCATCGTTAACGTCTCAATTAGATAAATGCTAACATGTGAGCAACGTAGAAATTCAACTTAAATTAGTATTTCTCCAACGACTGTATTGGTCCATGTGGACCATACCAACAAAACCATAAACGTTAAGAGGGAAAACAGCGGCTTTGCAGAAGAATGACTGGCAGTTTAAGTATTGGTTAGAATATGTTTTGGTTTCAATTCCTTCTAGATTTACTACTCTTAATTTTTCAACCATTATTTTACTGATGGACCGTTTCTAGAAACAGGGCCCCAATTATAAGATTTTATTTTGTTTTTCGTTCTCAGGGAGGAGATGGTGACAGCGTATTGGAATGTGTAGAAAACAATCAACCTAACAAACCAGTTATGGCATACCGATCATTTAATCTACCTAATAGAAAACAAAATGAAAGATTGATAGTAAGTAAAACGTATACAACTATCTAATAGATGTACCTGACTTTATTTTTTCCTTAAAAAAAATAACTTTTGACTACCCCCCTTTTGTTTTTTGTATGATCTTAATTTTATTTCTTTAAATAATATTATTTAAGTTAAGTTGGTTTTTTTAAATTATTTTATATGTATGTTTTAAAAAAAAACAATAAAGCATTCTAATTCTTATTCTTATTCTTATTCTTATATATTACACTTATAAATATTATAAAATCATTGTTATAATAAATAAATTGTGTTATAATAAATAACACCTTTAAATAACTTGATATGGAGACTTCCAAACAAATTTGAAATCTGTTTTTTCCAAGGCATATTTCTAATTATAATTTTTACAGAATTATCTTTGAAAAAATTTAATAATAAACTTATTTTTATTTCAGGATCAAGTTGGGTTCCAGTTATTAGAATCCAGTTATGAATATAACGAAATTTATTGTAAAGTTTTACATGATTCTATAATAGAAGTCGATGACAGGACATATAATTTAGAAAGAAATTCTTATTATTTGTTACTAGCTGCTGGCAGTTCTTTAAAAGGTATTCTGTCATCCAGTATTATTCTATGAATATTTTTTGTTACGGTGCAGAGGAGGTTCTATGATATAAGACATGGTGAATGGAATCAAAATGCTTTACAAAACTGTTATTTTATAGTATTGTAATTTTATCCATATGTCCTCTATCTCTGAAGATGTTTCTCGATGAAACTTTGGAACTTCGTCAACTTAATTCGAAACTTTGAATTAATTCATCCACTATACTTTGACTAAATGATGTGGTCACTACTAGAAGATATAAACCCACCTTTATGTCGTGGGTTTGAATAAAAGTATAACCTGTATGTAAGTGTAGACTTTCCCGGTTGTTAAGTAGTAATTATTTGTTGGGGACAGCGTTATGGTGAAGTTGAAGTCCCCAAAGGTTGATTTCCACTGCTGGAAACATTTTCAGGGAAAACATGTTGTTGATTCAAAGCAGTACGAAATGCAACAAAAATACGATTATACAAACTGGGTTTATAATTTGTTTATAATTACTTATAGTTAAAATTACGATGCAAACTCTCTCAATCTGTTTCCAACAATAGTAATAAAAGGTTGGGAAACAAAATGAAATGAGGCAATACAACATTTTTTTGATGGAACATTTGCAAATTGTATTTTAACTGTATTATGATATCTTCATTTTGTTTCAGAAAACGGAGTAGGATATCACGATAGGGTTTTCACATTATCCGAACAAGAAAGTAAATTGAATGATTTTAAAGCACCAAAAAGAATGAACGACTTTTACAGTGGTTGTAATTCTTTTAAGAATTGTTTTGGAGTGCCAAATGGATGCATTGAAGAACAAGATTGTCAAGCAGTCGTTTCCGTTTTAGTTCAGGGTTCCAACTATGAATTTGAACTTCTAGGAAAAACTCCTGGTTATATAGCTGTCGGCTTATCTGAGGATGCGAAAATGGTTAGTTAAGATTTTTTTAATTGTTTAATTTATATACATAATTTTGAGGTGAAATTGTATGATTGCTGTTCATATTGAAAGTTTCGTATTCGTATTACGAAAGATGAATGAAAATTTGTATCTTTTTCCACTATACTGAAATATCACTTCCTTTAAAATTTTTGGTACCTAAACAAATGATCTTGATATATTTTTTAAAGGTGCAATATTTATAGCAATCCTCCATCTTGAGTATTCTCCACAAGACTTGTAAAGCCAAAAAGAGGTATACTATTAAAAAAAATAAATAAGAAACGATATGATAAAAGTTTTCACAACTTAAAATTATTTTAGACGCAAGTATCTTTAACAAAAATTTGTATTTTTTTAAATTTCAAACTTCAATTTTACTTTTATTCATTGAGAGAGCGTTGTGTCACCAAAGCCTTCTGATAGTAAAGTGAAAGAAGTTGCCGCTCCCAGAACCTTCTGATACTTGCAAAGGACACTGTTACGTCTTACTAATTCACCTTACATGCATCAAGCTTACATGTATGTTTGTCATTTGTCTGATATTTCCTTACATTAATTGGGTTTATATTTTTTTCAGGGAGGAGACAGTGTATCATCTTGCTTAAGAGATGCCCAAACAAACACTGTCAAGTTAGTTAGCTCTTGGAATGTAGCTAATGCTAAAGCTAACACTAACGATGCAGTCGTAAGTTTTTTATCACAGATTTTTCTACTTATTTTCAAATATTTCCCTTCTTGCTGTCAAAGGGTTTACTATTACCCATCTTCTTCACACTATGATATTACTTGAGTGTTCTAAATACTTTGAGAACATTACATAATACATTCTCAAAACAGGTTATGGCTTAAAAGACTTTTAGATTTTCTAAGGATTTGTCTTAATAGAAATCCTCCTCTTTGCAGATGAAATCCTTTTTATAGCGAATTTTTATCACATGGTTAAAAAAGCATCAAATGATGCTTATAAGGCTGTTCGGATGAAGTCATAACTTGGGTTAATAAAGTCATAAAATTTTAATTAACAATTGGCTTAGTAACACGCCAAAATCATGCAAAGCAGCCACGCCGCAGGCCCATGTTTTCGAATCATTAGTGCTAAACAGTACCAGTACATAGATTGTTAGCTGCTGATAATAAAAGATTTCTTTCAGTCTGAGGATGAGCAAAACGAGTCTGAAGTGGTGAGGGTGATTGTGACTAATTTGATATGGAAAAGAAAAGGAGTAGTTGTGGTAGCCTGGTCCCAAATTCTTAAGTTAAAATATTATTCACCCCAAAAAAATCAAGCCCATCTACTAAACACCACAAAACAAACAGTTTTCAGCTTTTAATTATTAAGGTTTTTATATTTTAGATGCAAGACGCTGTTAGACTAGTAAATAGCAGTTATATTAATGGAGAAATCTATTGTAAATTTGTATGGAGAGAAAAGTCAACAGTTAAAGGCAAAACGTTTGACTTAAGAGCTAATGAATATTTCCTTTTACTTGCAGCTGGCTCTCAAGTGACAGGTAATGACAAAATCGATTCCAAATATTTCAATAATAACATTTTAATGACTTGTCTGCTTTACTTGTTTTATAGTTTTCTTTTATCTTCATATCGTTCAAATGCTTAAAAAGTGTCCATTAAAGCCCTATATTCTGTCGTAGAGAATCATATTTAGCAGATTCCCCCTTGCAATTTCTATCAAATCTGAATCAAATTTGCACAAATTTTTCAGAAAATTCTAAAACATTATACCGTCTTAAATATTTTTAGGTTCAATAGTTTTTAAGTTTAGTCAATAAATATCAATTATTATACAGAAGATAAAAAGCCAAGTTGACCTCAATATTACTTTATTATTATATATTATAAATTATTACTCATAAATTTATTATATTAAATCATAAATATATAATAAAAATTATTTATTATTATATTTGTTAGTCATATTACTAGGACCATCCCATCAACCCTATCATTGGGCAGTATTGCATGGGTACAAACCTGTAGTTGGCATTGATTGGAGTGGATAAATAGCCCACTATCATTTTTCTGTTTCTCTGATATATTCTACTAGAAAGATAGCGTTTAACTCCAGTTTTTCTATGTTCTAGTTTAAACTCAATGTATTGAATAGCTGACTTGCAAGATGCCATTAATTTTACAAGCACGACCATGTGAATTTTGATTTGATCTGTTGATCAATGCCAACTAACAAAAATAAATATTTGTTAGATCTGTGGAAGCTATTTTGCTTCTATGGAACAATTTTCTCTCTTCTTTTAAGAATGTCCTATCAGTAAATTTGAAAAGTTTAGCTTTTTTAGAATTGCTTAACATATGAATTGTTTATAGTATAACACATGGTTATAATCAGTGGAATGCTAGGGAGCCAATCAGATTAGTCCTGGGTCGCACCCACAATATCATATCAAACCAACCTCATTGGTTCCTTTCACTATTTTTCCACGCTGTCAATTGATTATAACCATATACAATAGTAGAATAACGTGTGCTTGCAGGTAACAAAGTGGGATATCACAATCTGGTGTTTACCTCATCAGCCCAGAAGAGACTGCTATCAGATGTTACAGCATTTTATGAATCCTCAAAATTACTTTTAAGACTGCATGGAAGTTTTATGATTATTGCCTGGATTGGATGTGCCAGTATGGGAATTATAATAGCTCGCTATTTTAAGCAGACTTGGGTCGGGCATTCACTCTGCGGCAAAGACATTTGGTTTACGGTAAGCTAACAGTTTATAAATTTAAATTTATTTCATAACATAGCCTAAATGATCAATTTAGAGGCTAAAATCTCTATAGTCTTATATAATAATTGAATTAATTTATTTCTATTTCAGTGGCATAGATTTTTCATGCTTCTTACCTGGACACTGACAATCTGTGCTTTTATACTCATCTTTATTGAAATAGGCGAATGGGTGAGTGGAGGAAGCCAACTTCACGCTATATTAGGCTGTGTCACAACTGCTCTGGCTTTCATTCAGCCTATTGGTGCTGCCTTTAGGCCTGCTCCATCAGCTTTAAATCGTCCTATATTTAATTGGTTCCATTGGTTTTTTGGAAACTCAGCTTACATCTTTGGAAGTAAGTGTACTTATATCTATGTTTTTCTATTATTTTATTCTGTACACTATCCCTCAGATTTTTCTGAGGGCACCTCAAAAATTTAAATAAAAAGTTTGTTCTATTTAAAACAAAATACAATAAAACGTATGAAAATAAGTATACAACAATAATTAATTTGTAACTTTTGGAGATAAAAATCGTATATGCACCTTTAAGGTTTATACACGTTTTGCTAGGATACCTCCTGCAAAATTACCTCCTGCGGTTCGCCTCGGGTCTTAAATGCATTGGTGCCTTTGGCTTTCACTTTAGGAACCTACTTGTTCCTCAGGAAAATGACAGCATTATTTTCTCCCTCAGTGCATAAAAAACTATTTATGTTATTTTTACATTAATCTTGGTAGTGGTCTTCCCACCTGAGTACAATCACTGGATTGTTTTTCTTACAAGTCTTATCCAGCCACTAAACTATATAATAATAATAATAATGCCCGTTTAGAGCCTTGCTGCTTATCAGGGATAACCCCTGCGGGAACCACCTCGGGTGGTAATAGCAACCGTTACGCTCAAAGTGTATTCTAAAGCTGGCGATAATTTATCTAAACAATAATCTTCTACAAACTGAGAGCGTAACCTGAGATGCGAACCCCAGACCTCCGTGAGTGTCAAAGGTCAGTGTAAAGACTAACGCCTTAACGACCTCGGCCACGGAGGCGGTCTAAATAATCTCTAATAATTTTAATAATTATTAGAATTATTAGAACCAATGTTGAATTAATCTAAGAAAAAAAAATAAAACACTAATGATACCAAACTATTCCATAATGAACATGGTCTAGTTCATAAAAATCATTTGAAAATGTGTCTGGTAAAACATTTTCATATTGAAAGACGGACTGTGCCTCAGCTTAGTATGGCGGAGTTATTTAAAAAATATATATTATTGGATTTTTTCATAATAGTGGGTAGTATAATACTAACATTTCGGATGGGAATATCTGTTGTAGTTTTAGTTTGCCATATCTATAAATCCACATCCGCATACTTGTAATAATTGCCTGAATCCTCCATAAAGAAAGTTTTTTTTTTTTTTATTTCAGCTGCAACAATATTTTTAGCTGTGCCTCTTAACAAAGCAGAAATACCAGAATGGTTTAACTGGATGTTAGTTATTCATGTTGCTCTTTATGTTATTACTCATTTGACATTATCTGTAAGTATGAACTAAAATCAATAAATATAATATAGCATTCAGCATATAACCTTATCTGTAAAATTAGTTAGATGGAACCAAAAAGAAGAATATTTTGTTTAATTTTTACCTTCTTCTTTGAATTTTTTACTTTTTCCATACCTTAAATAAGTTGGAAATTCCATTTTTTCCATTATCCGATTTAGTCAGCCATTTCTGTTGGGCCTGATGCTTATGGAAAAATAAACTGTGCAGAATTCAACTAATATTATCATTAAGGCTTAGATCTGCCTATTATGACCGTGCCAAGGTAGATAACAAATTTGGTGTAGTCAATATTACAAGACCTAAAATTTTTTGACTGTTAAATGATTTGACGTTGGCTAACTATCATATGTAGATCTCCGTGTTTAGCATCATGCAGGTCTTTACCTGTATGATGACTAACCTGGTGACAGCGTCGAGGTAGATCAGTATATATTTAGCTTCCACTAATTTTCCTATCTCCATTATGTCTCAAATCCTTAAATTGTCTCATACCGTATGATTAAAAACTTTTAATCATCATGTACCTTACCTTAACGCTGTCCTCGCCAAAAGATCTAAACCTCCCTTCAATATACCATATTAATTTAGTTAGGTACATTGGAAAGTGACTTATTCCTAATGATTTGTTGTAGCTTAATGTATGCGTGGGACAGAAAACATCAAAAAGAGTTGATAACATTGCTATGAGTGATATGCAATCAAACAACAGCTCACATGGCATAATGCAGAGGAATTTGGATGCACCAGTAAGATTTCTTTGCCTTTTCTTTAATTTATAACTTATTGTTGTGTTAGTTGTTGGAGGTAGATAAATGGGTAAAAACAATAAAATTTTGTGAAAATATACCATCTATTCATGTTTTACAGAACTCTCTTATATCAATAGATAAGTGTGTATATACAGTACAGTTACAGGTGCATACTCTTTATTAGTCCTTTTTAACTAAGATTTGTGGCACAAAATCCAAGTTAGCAGACTTAGACTAGCTTTTTTGCAACTTTGGTGTAACCATTTCCAGTAACATCCTAAATGTAGTTTTGTTATGTAACATGAAATCATAATAAAACAATAAATATTACAAGAAAAATGTGGGTGCAAAACAACGCTAGAGAGGCCCTTAGGGGGCATTTTTTTTAAGAGGTTGTTATTTTCTTTTCTGAACGCAAGCATAGCCCAGCATTTTCAACTATTTTTTCAAGTAGTATAATCTAAGCCCTGTTACTACTTCCTAGGTGCTTAAATAAAGGCTTAATTTTATAAGGACAAATTTAAATGTTCTTTTCAAATTGAATCCTTATTTAAGCTCCCACACAGTTAAGGAACTTTAAGTGCAAAATTAAAATGAGAAAAGAAGTACTATTTAGTACTGCTGATTTTTTGTTTAGAACCAAAATTTTTTTGATTTAAGTTAATGTTGCCCCTACTTTTAGCAAGAGCTTTTTTAGTATTCATTGAGAGTTATTGATTCCAAGACCCGATAGGAAGGACTAAAATAAGGAAATAACGAAACCCTAATACTTTCATAATTTGATTTCAGTTTTCTGGTCTCCGTAAAACTACATGGTTACTCTTCATGACAGTCAACATAATCTACGTAGTCATCATGGTATTAATAGTCGTATTTGCGCCATTTGAAGAAAGATGGAAACAGTTTTGGGATAGTGCTATGAATTAGGATTTTAATATTACTTTGGTTTTAAAAATGATGCCATAAAAATGATAATGGTGCCTGCCTTTAGACAGTAGTGTATTCAAAAAAGTCTTATGGAGTTTTATGACCTTTGGCCATATCAGTGCACTCCTATTATTTTCAGATTTCCTTCACCCCTATCTAGCCTCAAACTGACAGACAGACACATGACAGTAGGTTTAAAAATATCAATAATTTCTACGAACCTAAACAAATAAAGATTATAATTACCCTAATATAACATAAATGCCAAAGATATCTGGTTAAAACAAAATAAAACTATTTTTTCCGTAAATAAATTGTATGCCTCAAGTGTCCCATGTAAATGGTTATGTTTTCCGTTTGCATGATAATTAGAGCGATCAATCGTTTTGTTTTAGTGCTATAACATAAAATATTTTTTATAACAATAAATATAGTTAAATCAGTTACCAATAAATTTTATGAATAAAATGTGTTCTAAACTTATATGTAAAATGATTTATTCATGTAATATGCAGCTAGACTCCTCAAGCTGGAACCCTTACTGATAGTCAGACAGAGTTATGTCCCTAAGTTTGCACACCCCTTCCCCCCTCCTAACTAACCCATATGTATATGTAGATCTAGACATAAAGTTAACTCATTATTTTTTTTTTTTCATTATTGACCAACATTTTATGCATTGCAATTAAATTGTGAGGTTTATATTGCTTTGTCTTTTAATTCATCTAAGAATTTACCTGTTGGTTGAATTTAAGTGACTCCGTTGTTGGTAGTAAGGGAGGAGAAAAGAGGACAAGCCCCGCAGAGGCGGGGCTTGTAGTATGGCATGTGGAAAGGTTTCAATAATTTTGTCACCACAGTTCCATCGTAACGGAAAAGTGAGTGAAAATAGAGAGGTCCCAACTCCGGAAGAGTAACCCCTCTAAAATCCACTGTAATTAAAAGACCAATAAGCTTAAAGGTGAATTAAAAACCAGGTGATTAGTTTTAAAAGAACAAATTCTTAAATATAATTTCCAATTGGTGAAAGCCATTGAATCTGAAAAATCTCATTATAAATGATAGTGATACAACAATTTTGTGACTTGACCTCCAATTTTAACTTAATACAACGGAACCTCCTGCAAACAGGGTACTATTGTTTAGCTGTTTATTACTATGAATAAAATTATAACTATGATGTATTTTGTTAAATTAATGAAATTTAAATTATATTTGTACATATTTTTATAGATTTATTAACATTGTATTTATGTGTTAAAGGAGTTAAGTTTTGGGAGTGATATACATTTACAATAATTGTTTTAGATTTAATCTGGTGTAAGGCCTTCAAACATTAAAGGGGGGGGGGAGGAATTTTATTTCCTCCCACTGATTAGGAAAAAATCAGTGATTAGGAAATCAGTCACTGTTTATCAAGTTTATTAAGTTTACTGTATAATCAGCCATAGGAACTTGATTGGTCATTAATCCTATTATACATTGGGAATTTACTCAGGATCCATCTTAATCACCTGTGTCTATTTGTAGGTAAGACCAATTAAATTCTAAATTGGAATTAATTAAGGAAATTCATTGGTCGATAATTCAAAATTGTTCAATGTGTTTAGAACCTAATTAAATCATCCATATTCATTTATTTTGGATTTTGATTGGACTATAATTCATTGTTAATCAATAGGCTAGAATCTTATGAAATCGCCCATGTTCAGGCCAATCACATTCCATAAAAACTCCTGATTTCTACCCTGTTGGCAATGTATTATATTTAGTAGCCTTATACCATAACTAATAACTTAACTACCATAAGTTAAACAATAACTTGTGTAAATAAAAATTAAGGTGTAAATGTATAATGCTATATTTCTTACTTGATAATAATAAGCAAAAATGTTTTCTTTGTATTTATTATTGTTAAAAAGTATTTATTTAAGAGTTAAAAATGTACTTTTGTGTTGTTTTTGTTTTTTATACGATAGTAGATATTTGAGGGGAAATCTCACTGAAATTTTGTATTATAATCAAGCATAATTGCTTGCTTATATTTTGGGATTGTATGGGTGTATTTTGGCAAGCTTAATAGCACCAGTAGCACAGCATGTCGTTTATTGTATTTCACTGGTTTTGTCAGAATTTAAAAGATGTGTTGTACAATATTTGTTGTAGAATCCACCAAACAACCAGTTGGCTAATCAAATTATACTTTCAAATCCATCAAAGCTTATTCACTTTTTATCCACCAAAATGTTTTGATAGAAACCACTTAATTTTGTTTTTATAATAAATGTGAGGAGGAATCTTAAAATTTAAACTCTGAAACCTCCTAAAATTAAAATGAAAGTTATAGTAATTTTCCTTCATAAGAGTAGCAATGAAGTTTTTCAAAAAATATTAATTCGCACATATGAACATTCTGAATGAATTATTTTTTGCTAAGTATATGTCCATGTCACCCTGTCTCCCAAAACAGTAAAAAAAACTTCAATCCATATAACTTTCACCAAAATACGTCAAAACTTTGACGCTTTTAAATGTATAATATTATTACTAACATATTTTTTTTAATTCTTAAAAATTACAATTTTAGTTGTTAACCACCGAATTTTTTAATTTTATTTCTTTTATAATGGTATTTATTTTTAAAAGTAGAATGTAAGTTTATTTATAATTCATTGTTTTTCTTCTCTGTTCTTTGCTCATGAATATGTTTTTGTGCAATTGAAGGATTATTTCTGTAGGCACAGTCAATGGTTTGTAATCAAGCACTTTATAGCTATACAGCTCACACTGAATATACAGTTCACAGTAAATATGACCATTAACATTTGTTCACGAGTAAGTAAATATATATTTAAATTATTTTCAAAATGTATTTAAAATACAATGTAAAAATGTATTTAAATAAATTTTAAAACTATTTAAATAGATAACATAATCAAGCATTTTGCTCAACCCTGACACAGATTAAAAATTAATGTTAAACTTAACATTAATTTTTTATCTGTGTTATCTGCAAGTTTAATTCACGTGAATCTCCAATTACGTAAAACATGAATCCCAATTCACGTAAATGTAAAACTTAACATTAATTTTTTATCTGTGTTATCTGCAAGTTTAATTCACATAAATCTCCAAATCTTGCATTCACGTTTAATTAATGTTTGTTCTTACATTGTTATTATCTTTAAGTTTCTTATACCTATTGTTTTAACTATGGTATATCTAGTAGCTATAGGCCCTCAGATTGCAAAGATCTCTGGGCTCTAATTGACCCCCCTCTAATTCATTTATCGCAGTAATGCTCAGATACAAATTGAATTAACCCTAGAGTAAAGTGTCTTAGAGGTGTAACAGTTAAGAGGTGTTATTTTCTACTGATGATGTTAGACATAACTAATCATTTTACTAACTTTTAAGAGATTAACGTTACTTTTTAAAGAAATGTTAATTTTAAACTTCATTTACCTAGAAGTAAATAAAGTTTAAAAATAATGTTCCTATAAATAAGTTTTATTCAAAAGATTAAACAAATTTTGTTTGTTGGCAATCCTGCCATTTTTTACTCAAACATGTTGTGAACACAACTAGATATACTGTAAAAAAAATAAGTTTTTTTTATTTTTATTATTTGCTTAGTGCATTCCATTTTGAAAATACATAAAATGTGCCAATTAAACATTTATTTATTTTAAAAAATATAAAAATGTGTTATTTTAATTAATAATCTCAGTTTCTTGCAATTGTGTTATATTATTTATGAAGTTCCTTCAAAAGTTTAATTTGCAAATTTGAAATCACTGCTATCAAATTTATCTGTTTAGAATATTTCCCGGTTTAGCTAAATTTTGATATTGATATACCTTAGTTTACAAGTTGATTTCAATTATTTAATTCATTTAAAGATACTGACAAAAGCAAACTAGCCACTGACTAATTGATACGAACCATGCTGCAGGATCTGTGTGGTTGTAGGAATTAAGTGGCTCCCTGACTGGATTACAATACACTACTACACTGTAGCAGATTCAAGCATAAATTATAGTTAATGTATCAGCTGATTTAATAATAAGCAATATTTTTTTTTAAATCTGTTATATACTGAATAATGATTTCAGTTGCTAAATTTAATTAGGATACTTAAATTTAGGATTCAATTTAGCAACTGAAAATATTAAACTTGTTTTGTGAAATATTCAAGGTAAGAATATTAAAAAAATATATTTCCCAATTTCTAATCAATTTAGAACCTTGTGGTTTTCATCAGAAAAATCTCTGCAGGAACCACCACAAGTGTTAGTAGCAACCGTTATGTAAACATAACGGTTGCTACTAACACCTGTGTGTTTATATTGCACTTTAAAAAGTGCAATATAAAATTTGTGATTAAATAATTTGAACAATAACTATACAAAGTAAAAGTGTTAGCTGGGATTATTATCCCAGCCCTCAATGATGTCAAAGGTTAAACATTTAATACCCAATAAGATTATTCCATCGTCCATTAGCTGAAACTATTGAATCAGGTAATTTGTTGATAGCCACAGTGTGATAAGACGTTGACAAGATATATTTCTGGCTGAAATCCACTAGAGTGTACTAAATTTGATGCCCACTCTGTGAGCCACTGTTAACATATCCTTACTCTGAGGAGACGTCTTTATGTCTCATTACAAGGAGACTAGAGAAGATTTTAATTATTAATTTTAAAAATTAAGTAAAATAAAAACCTAGGAAGAATCTATTGAAGTTATTCTGAGAACATCTTTTGTAGAGAAAAATGGTGTCAAAATATGCATCAAGACAAATCTTTACAATTAAGACCATCAGCAGAATCTTTTCCTCTGTCAGGTAGAATAGGTTTTCTAGCCATTTCCCATTTCTGTAAACAATATAAAGGTTTATAACCATAATTTTTTGAGTACTCAAAGCTAGAAAATATGAAGCTGTAGAAAGCAGTGTTGTACTACTATTGTGATTTTCTCTTCCTGGAAAACTCCAAAATGATTTTGATTTTATTTTCACTCCACACACTTGGCCATTCAAGAATGCTGTATTTAAGATCACATGATTATAGCATTTTTGTTAGTATGCAGGGTATCATTTAATCATTTAGTTGCAGAGTACAGAAAAAAACTGTACATCGATTTGTACACAATATATATATATATATATATATATATATATATATATATATATATATATATATATATATATATATATATATATATATATATATTCACGCTCTCTTGGAGGATGTTGCAATAGATATGATTAGATGACCCATTTTATATTTTAATAAAATATGTCCTTTTAGATAAATTTATAAAAAGGATCTCGAATAAGGGGTTGATGCGTTAAGTCGATTTACTATAAAACAAAGTGACCCTGTTAAGAACCAAGAAATAGAGAAGAATCTATCACAAAGCACTTTTCCAAAAAACTATTACATGAACTACGCAGGTCTTAAATTTAGAGACAAACTTACCTCCCGAAGGTTTCCTATTGTTTTGCTTATTGAGAAGGTTATAAAAAAATAAGAAATAGTAATATATTTTCTTTTTTCAACTGTTTTATTTTAATTGACTTAACAAGCTCCAAAGGTAACTAAAATCTCAAAAAACACCGAATGACAAGCACAAAAGAAATTTGAGGAGCAAACTATCTTTGTTACATAACCTGTGTATTGCGCCTTTTTTGCTATAACCTTGGAAAGGTAAGTTTGCTTCTATTTTTCTATCTCATACAACGTCCATGGGGTCAGAAAAGTTTCCTTGCCTTAGCCCCCAGTAAAAAATTTGAAACCTTACAATCTTATGAAGATGAGCATTTTCACCCCTAGTAATAATATCTCTGTATATAGACAGTACTCATAATAAATAATAAAAATAATTACCTCTAAGAAACTTCCTGGTCGTTTTAATATATCGTAAACAAAGAATATAGGAATCAAAGTCATTGGAATGAGAGCAATTGAAAATCCTATCCGAGTAGCCCAAGTCGGATAGATGTAGCTTCTGTTGTATTTCAACGGCAGAGCATCTACTGTTGAAAATATTAAGATACCCTTAAAAGAAAAAATAAACTTTTAAAACGACAAATATAAATAAAATTCGGGTCCTGGGTACCTTGGAACTTATCTTCTCTACATCGGATTCGCTATGCTCATCCTCACTACTTCAAACTCGATTCACTTGTCCTCAAAATATAAAATTGTCAAATTTATACTGCGACATGTCTTCGGACTACATCTGCTCGTCCATAGATAGTAAATACATAAGTTTTATTCCCAGCGGTCACTCCACCAGGCACTGACTGGCTAAGTTTCATTTCAATCCGAGAAAGCTTTCGAAAGTTATCGTGTCCCATAGAAACGTCTATGAACAAAAATCTTGTACAAACATACATACACACGTGTATGTATATATATACATATATATATATATATATATATATATATATATATATATATATATATATATATATATATATATATATATATATATATATATGTGTGTGTGTGTGTGTGTGTGTGTGTGTGTGTGGTGGTGTGTGTGTGTGTGTGTGTGTGTGTGTGTGTGTATATTCTTGATCAGTGAGTCCCCCACATCTAAAAAATGTTAAAACTAATTATTTTTTCATTGCTTCAAATTTTTGGCGGTCATGTTGACTTTTGCTTAACTTAACAAAAATATGTAACGATATTTTCTTTTATACTCAGTTGGAATTTTCTAACAATATATTACTCAACCTGTTATTTTGGATTTTTTACATGAGTTATGTGTTTTATTTTTCTACTCTTTTGAAAACTCACTGATGTTCGATCAATAATGAAGAACTCACTGATGTTCGATCAATAATGAAGAACTCACTGATGTTCGATCAATAATGAAGAACTCACTGATGTTCGATCAATAATGAAGAACTCACTGATGTTCGATCAATAATGAAGAACTCACTGATGTTCGATAATAATGAAGAACTCACTGATGTTCATTCAATAATGAAGAACTCACTGATGTTCGTTTAATGAACAAATTTCTCTCGTTAAATTTATGATTAGAGATCATAAGTAGTGGGATAACTTAAGTTCTATTAACTTAAAAGAGCAAAAATCTTTATTTTCATCAATATTCATTAAATAACACCCCATTTTTGTCTTTTGAACTTAAGTTTTTCAGTAAGTGATAGTAATAAAACAATAGCCATACTAACCCCCCAATGGAAAGGGGGATCCAGATAGTTGGTCCCTAGCGGATATTGAATAATCAAATGTGGTCCGCGTGCTTCCGTGTGTTGGGAGCTTCCGTGTGTTGGGAACTCCTAGTTGTATAGAGTTACTCAATAAACGGCTGTACTAATTTCCAGAAGTAAGCAGCTCTGGACGATTATAAGTTTTCCAAACACACTCGCATATATATGAAGGTTTTGACAAATTATTAATTCATTTGAGTTTGCTCGCACCCGCTTTAGAAAAATAAAGTTAACTCAAGGATGAGTCAAGTTGTCAAATATTACGTTAAAATAAAATCTTGCATTACCATTGTCAAAAGCGGTGTGAAAAAAAGCCAGCAAATTTTGAGCCACCAATGAAGCTTATATCCTATCATAGTTTGTATATCGACGTAAAATCTATCTACTCCGTAGAAATATGCAACACTTATGCATTCAAAGAAGCAGAACCAAAGAAGTACCATGCCGCTGGCTCCGTAGTAATCAAACAGTTGGAAGACATACATTCCTCCCTGTAAATTCGTATAAGATTTATTGATGATTGAAGATTGATTGTTCTTATCATGCTTGTAGGAAGTAAAATAAGATGTTCCTTATTTATGTGTTATATACAACAAAGGTATTAAACACACAAAGTTGTTTTATATTTATAACTCACAAAGGTATAATATAGTTATAACACCTTATATAAAATAAGTAACACCTTATATGTAAGTAAAATTATATATTGTAACGATATATGAAAATTTTATTTAGAATTTAGTTATGGAATAAACGGGCGGATTTTATTTGAATAATCCAGTAGATTTTTTTTTTTTTTTTTTTTAGATAGTAACCCTATCTAAAAAGCATTTATTTTATCACATGCCCCATTTAAAATATTACATGTGTTATTAGATAAACACTTCTAAAAGGACGTGAATTTTAAATAATGACTTTTAATATATAGTCATGCAAAAAAAAAGGAGTAATACATATATATATATATATATATATTATATATATATATATATATATATATATATATATATATATATATATATATATATATATATATATATATATATTTAATGGCATAATTAATTAAATATGTTGGATTATATTAATTAATATAACTTTTTATAAAATATAATAATAAAAATAACAATGTGTATTAAATATAAATGAATATAAATTAATGAGTAATAAATAATAATAAGTAATTAATGAAATAGAATAAATTGAAAGGGATATAAATATTGAATCGATAGATGGTGGTATTTAATGAAATAAAATATTTTATTTGAATAAATCAAATCAATGGAATTTATGAATTTAGAAAATAGTGGGAAAATTTCTGTGAAAATGGATAAATTTGTTGGAGACCAAATCTTTCCTTGTGTCATAACGTCTAGCATTAGTGTTCTCCTTTCTTTCTCAAACAGAGAACATTGAAATATAAGATGGGTCCAAGTTTGCGGAGACGTTTTGTCACAAGGACAGGATGGGTCTGGGATAATTTTAAATCTATGAAGATATGACTTATTAGATCCATGTCCGGAAAGAGCCTGAGTTAATTTGTAAGTTATCTTTAGGTCAATACGTCTCCTAGAAACAACAGTGGGGAAAAAATTCTTGGTCCATGAGCCATTATCAGAAGAACTCCACATTTCTTCCCATTTTTTAAAAAGAATAATTTTGGTCTCAAACTTTAGTGTGGACTTAGGGATAGCAAGATAAGAGATTGTTTGAGAGCTTGAAGCTGCATCTTTAGCTAGTGAATCGGCTTTTTCATTTCCTTCTATTCCGGAGTGACCTTTAATCCATTTTAGTTTAATTTGAACATTTCTATCTAAAAGTTGAAGAAGGAGGCGTCTGCAAGATTCAGCTAAAGGGAAGTGACAGTCTTGATTTTTGATGCAGCTTATTGACACTTGACTGTCAGTGATAATGATGATTGGTTTAACTGTTGTTTCGTTTAGGAGCCAAGAAAGTGATTTTTCGATGGCAAGCAATTCTGCTTGATTGTTTGAGCATTTTTTGAACAGACTGAACGATTCTTGATGGACAACTTGTCTTTGTTCGAAAGCAATAAATGCTGCTCCAACGCATTTATTGTTGGATATATATATATATAGTCTGATCAAATCCAGTAGATTTGATCAGACTATGAAAGCATAAACCGAAAATACGAGTAAGAACTTGATTACTGAGCAAGAAATCAAGCATTTGAAAGGAAATTCGTCTGGCTTACGGGCGCCGAAATTTTCGAATTTACACATTGTTCAAAATTGAACTTACATTTGTAACCATTGTAAGACCGATGAAATAACTGATAACACAAACAAGTGCTATAAATGACGACTTAGTAGCAGGTTTTCTCAAGTATCTTGGATACAAATCAACTATAGCAGTGATGAAACCTTCTACCCCAACAAACTGTGAATCTAATCCCATTAAGAGAATCATGAAGAAGAATAATACAGACCAAACTGATGACCACGGCATTTGGGTAACCTGGACAAAGAAACAAAGTAAATAAATAATTTTATAATTCATTAAAACATTAATTAACGGGACATATTAATAAACGAGATGACGTAGTCGACTTGCCATATAACAAAGTGAATCGAGGATAAAATATGGAGAAGAATCCATCACAAAACATTCGTCAAAAACAAAATGCACATGCTTGGTATGAACTGCGCATGCTTGCAATATTTACATTAACTGCACAGAACTTAAATTTAGAGGCAAACTTACCTCCCAAAGAATGGTTCCTATTGTAGTTAACAACTAGAAGTAAGATATTAATATTTTAGAACGTAAGATATAGTGTAGAAGTGAGATACTACACGCGTCTTAATATTTTCATTAAAAATCATAAAATATTTGTCAATTAAATGTTTTATTTGCCCTGAAGTATTAATATATGATGAGCTCGTCTTATCCTTGATACAAAACCTGCATTTGGCGCCTTTTGCTATAACCTTGCTAAGGAAGGTAAGTTTGCTCTTATTTCTCTATCTGATAAAACTTATCGCGTCATCCCCTTTATTAAAGATTAAGACCATAATAGTAATTAAAAGATTGTAGCCAATAGCTTAAATCTATAAGCTATTATGTTTCCAATTGCTAGATAGCTATTCAGAATGTCTGTAGCTGTTTTTACAAATGGCACCAATAAAACTTTAAAACATAACCCTAAAAATTACCAATTACGTAGTACTTTCCAACAATTCAAGGTTCCAAAATATTGCCCGACTTAGGTATTTTTCATAGTCTATCAAGCTTTTATCAACAGGGGTGCTCAGAGAGTAGGACATCTATTGGGGATAAATAATTTTCAGAAGAGAAAATGCGCCGTTGGATTTGGAAGGGAGGATGATCAGGAGCACCCCTGGTATCAGGAAAACTTCCAAACGATTTTTCGTTTGTTTGTGTTTCTCGATTTTATATAAAATTTAAAACAAATTAATTTACCGCTTTGGGATAAGCAATGAACACCAATCCAGGCCCAGACTCTACGACATCCTGAACGGAAACTCCTTGCTCCTTAGCCATAAAACCAATGACACTAAAAACAGCGAAGCCTGAATATAAACTTGTACAGCTATTTACAACTGATATAAATATACAATCATTTACAAAATTATTGTTAAATTCGTTGTATGAGCCAAGAGCAGTCATACATCCTAGTGCTATGGCGTAAGAGAAAAATATTTGAGTTCCAGCATCTATCCACACCTGTTGAAAAATGTTTACTTTAGAGTTTAGTTAATACATATAATAGAGTACGAGTATATAATATATTTGTTATATGGTATGTATTAAGAAGGAGTCGTAGAAAAGTGCAATAACTTTTTTAAGACTGTGTGTTGGACCAATGTCCAACACACTTTGTTTATATTCTAATACTAAGTGGCTATTGTGTAAAGTCGGCTGAAGTTTAAACCCCGGACTGGACATTTTAGCGGCGTATAAAAATGTCAATACGCCGGACACAGGACACAACCTTGCGGTTGTGTCCTGCAACCGCAAGGAAGTTAGAAATTGAGGTCCCAATGAAGTTGGCTTCTTGCCAGAGTTAGAACATCTCTCTAAACAATGTAATTCATCGGCTGAAAAGACCAACAAGGTGGCCTATTTCTCCTATAATTGCTTCCCCGCCCTATTTATACAATTAGTACAACTTTAATATGTACTGTACGGCATAGAGATATATACTAGAGGGGGCATAACCTATGTCAATACAGTAAGATGCCTGAAACATCTTTTTAGGGCTCTCAGGGGCTCTGTGTAATCTCATTGAAACCTCCTTCATAAGTGAGTTAAGGTTATAATAAATCAATTTATTTTAGCTTCCCGCCCATTGTTTGTGTTTGATTAGTATTTTAAATGTTTTACTATATAAGTTACCGTACTTTTGTTCTGTTTATTTGATTAATATTACAAGCGAAGGTAATCAGATTACTTTTCGATGTTTCAAAATTAATTAATAGGGCCTCTCTAGTAATATATCTCTATGCTGTACGGCATAAGAACAAAAGTATATCCCTCAATTTAAAAGAAATACCTTAATGAAGTATGAAAGTGAAACATATACTCTATGGCCAAGATTTGAACCTGGGCCTGGTAAGGATTACTATTTACTATGCTCATCATCTTTGGCAATAAGGGCTCAACTACGTGACCTATTTGCCTGACTTTCCTTCCCAACATTTTACTATTACAAGCTCATCAAAAATTGGTACAACCCCTAATTTTTCACTCTTGATAACGAACTCATAAAACCTCCATCTTTGAATGAAATATTGAGCTTGCCTTTGGGAATTGAGAAGCTTCAAGAAGCCCATCTTGCAAGAAGCTGAAGAGTTTCAAAAGAGTCTCTCAGGCCCTCTAGTACTATTGTGTTTATAAAAAATAAAAAAAACCGAGAGCCTTTTATTTATATAAATTATTTTCCATAAGATACATACAAGGTATAGTATAATAGTAGGTATAGTATAATAGTATAACTTATGGTAGTTATATATAACTACCATAAGGAATATGCATGTCCTTATTAATATTTTATAATGACTATAAAAAGACCTTTTTTATATATATAAAAATTTCAACAAAACATAGTAGATACAAATGTACCTGTGACTCCATTAATTTGCTAAAATCAGGCTTTAAATAGAATTGTATTCCTTCTAAAGCTCCATCCAGTGTAACTCCTCTTATTAACAACGCAGTCAACATAAAGTACGGAAATATTGCTGAAATACATCAATATCGTTGGATTATAGGTAAATTTGGTCACATGTAAATTCGAATAGAGGTTCACAAATACAAGGTCACTTTTCATACAAATCATTAAAATCATACATAGGATTAAGCAATAAATTTTCGTTAACTTTATTTAAGTATTTTGAGATTTTTGAGCTCTCATATAATTTGAAGATATGTTTTATTGAGTCTTAAGGATGGTAGTTACAGCCCATAGACTATTTAAATCCACCATTTAACAAGAAGCGTCATTTTCATTATGAAATATAAATTCATACATACATACATACATACATACATATATATAATATATTATATATATTAATATATATATATATATTATTATATATATATATTTATATTTAAAAAATATTGATTGAAAATATTGAAAAATGTATCTATCTTAATTTATAGACATAGATATAGACATATTGTCTTGATCCGCAGATCAAGACATTAAGTTATGGTTTTGTTAGAAAAATGCAGGAAACGTAACTGGCTCTAACATCAGTCAGGGAAGCCAACTTCAGTGAATAAATTCGGCTATCCATTGGAATTAACGCTTACCATTTTACACAGAGCTATTGGGGGTAGTTTTTTGGTGATCAATGATCTAAAGAAAAAGCTTAGTGCAAAAGGGAATAATTATAATTGACTTATTATACCTGTAAAGTAGACGACTTTGCCTGAAGATTTGATTCCTTTCCAAATACAAAAATATACCATAATCCAGACTATTAATAGAGATAATACTAATTCCCATCTTAATGATCCTACTTGCTCAATCCCTTGACTAATACCTAGTACTCTTCTTCTAAAAAACAAATTGAATCGAATAAAATCGCAATGCTATTAAATATATCGTAATTGCGATAATAGATAAAGGATCTCTTACAATAATGTACAGCTACGAATTAAATATCGATATTAGATATTTTTAAAACATCAGGTACGGGGTACCTTAAAATTTTGAAAATTTTCCTCATCACATCGGATTCGCTATGCTCATCCTTCATGCTTTGAACTCTCTACGCTCGTCTTATGTTATATTTATACTGCAACACGTCATCGGACTCACTTCGCTCGTCCTCAGATGGTAAATACATTTGTTTCATTCTCAGTGGTCACCAACCAGGCACTGACCACGCTCGATGCTGCCTAACATTTATAATCCATCAAAAATCATGGGTATACTGGTCATAGAAATCTATCATGGGTATAGAAACAAAATTTAAAGTACGTCTTTATTACATAAAGATTTACACTTGTACTAAATTTCAACTCAATTTTATGATTTTTTTGGATTATTTTCTGATTTTTTACAATTTTTCAAAAAAACGTACTCAAGTCATTTGATAAAATTTGAACCAATGCTGATAATGAGATCTAAGTTAGCACATATGTTAGTTTTATACATGGCAACGTGCATAGAGATATATACTAGAGGAGGCATAGCCTATCTCATTACATTGAGAGGCCTGAAAAATATTTTTGGGGCTCTCAGGCTCTGTGTAACCTCATTAAAACCTCCTCCAAGAGTGAGTTAAGGTTACAATAAATCAATTGTTTTCGGCTTCCCGCACATTCCTTGTATTTTGATTTGTATTTTTAACGCTCTACTGTATAAATTATTGAAATGTTGTATTGATTGATTATTTGATTGTATTTATAAGCGAGGTGGTCATGTTACTTATTCGATGTTTCAACATTTAACCTATAGGGCCTCTCTAGTAATAATATCTCTATGGTTACGTGGAGATCCCGTATAATCATCAACAATAAATCTTTTAATATTAGATTATATAGTAACCAGGCTTCTTAAACTATTCGCAGTAGCAATATTGAAAATACTTACTCCCAGTATTCTACAACTGCATCCACCTTAGATGTATTTATAGAATAGTTGAATTTGTTCGCACTAAAGCATTTGTCAGTATTCCACCAATTATTGCATGATCCCCAAGGTAGTTCACTCCCAAACGAAAAATAAAGAAAGTGAGCTGCCCATGCTAATATTACGATGTAATAGACATTAAGCACAAAACATATTATGGTTGTTCCATAGCCTATCCCTGTAAAAAGAATTAACTAAAGAAAAAAGAAGTAAAATAACTCAAGTTTTGTTGAGATGTAAACTCCCGACATTTTGATTGTTAATACAGGTGCTCTCCTATCCAAGCAACAAAAGCTAATTAATGCCAAAACGCATTAATGCAAATCGTTCGAAACATTCCTATTTCATTAAACTGGGCTCACATTATAATTAGCACAACAAGAACGCAAGAAAGAGGAGTGCGGAAACTTGCCTCTTGCCAATGCGCGGTCAATCTATACTAAAGGCATTGAATTGCCAATACAAAACCCTTCATATAAGACTGCTTATTATTATATTAGAGTTATACCTTAGTAAAGAATATTTTGTTTGATTTGTTAAAGACACTCAAGAGGAGTGTTTAAAGTAAGCCTTAGCAAGGTATAATTTGCATTTGTTAAAGCTAAAGGGGCTCAAGAGGGACTGTTTAAAGTAAGCCTTAGCAAGGTATAATTTTTGCATTTGTTAAAGCTAAAGGGGACACTCAAGAGGACTGTTTAAAGTAAGCCTTAGCAAGGTATAATTTTTGCATTTGTTAAAGCTAAAGGGGACACTCAAGAGGACTGTTTAAAGTAAGCCTTAGCAAGGTATAATTTTTGCATTTGTTAAAGCATATACAAAAAGTTCACAAGCTAGGACCCCAGCTTAAAGTTCATGCTGGGCTAGGTGGCATTCCAAATGTTTCTCATTATAATTACCTCTAAATAAAGGGCATATGTTCCAAACAGTGATGCCTCCTTCGCTCATAAATTGTCCTAATCCTACTTCGAGGAAAAAAATTGGTATACCTCCGGTAAGTAAACATATTAAGTATGGAATTAAAAAAGCTCCTGAAACAAACAAATTTGTATTAATGTATCGTTAACTCTTTTTAAAATGAAGCAGGTACTCCTGCTCCATTAAGAGTTAAAATTATAGTTAGTAGACATAGTTCCTCGGTGAAAATTTCTGTTTTTAAGCAAAGTAGTCAATCCGCTGCAGTATAGCTACTTAGCGATATCGCATCCATAAGATAAATCATTCTTTCTAAAGGGGGGGGGGGGGGAGTGACCATAAAAATGCCTTAGTGTCCTTAAAGCTCTAATACTCTTAGTGAAAATATCACTATTTGGGTTTGAAAATTAAAGGTATGTAAAAAATATAGCAATGACAAATTCAATTGTGCAATTCAACTCTTTGTGTAACTCTAACCACTAACTATATCATCACTGTTGACAGGAGTTGTCTCCTAATCAAAATTCTGAACATTTTAAACCCTATTGTAATTTTTAAAGCTTGACATAGTGGCGCAAAAGTCGCACTTTTCAAATCAAAGAGACTAATACTTAGAGGAAGGATACAAAAGCTCTTATCATTCCTTGGGTAGCTAGGTGCCGTAACTGTACATTGGTGACGTCATTTTTTTATTGTTCCTAATAATTACAATCCTACGTAAATATTAGATTATCTTTCCACTATTTTGACTTAATTTAAGTAAATTAAGTTTAAAATAAATTTTAATTATTATCTATTGCATGTATTCTCTAATTTTTAGAGGCGTTTATAGAGTTTAATGAGGCGTCACTGAAAAATGCCCGCCGTTTGTAGAGTGCGTGTTACAATAGGAGTTGTAGAGGGGTGTAGGAGTATCTAGTCTCTCTCTTGGGAGACTATAGTAGGGGTTAGTACAGTTATGGCACCTAGTGGAAGCTGTCTCACTTCCAGACTCCTTATCACTGTGCTATTCTGCCCATGTACTCCCTCTAAGTATAATTCTTTATTCTAGGTCCTATATCTTGAAATAGCCTGATGGCTTTTTGTTTAGGGAACTATTCTCGGTCATTTCCTTCGACTTTCTGAACTAGTTCCTTAGTTCCCTTTTTGAACCATCAAAAAATACAAAACAGATTTTATTTATTTATGTAACAGAAAAAAACGTTATTGGGACCTCTATTTTAAAAACATACATTTTTAAAAATTGTATGTTTAGAAGGAATAGGTCCATAGGACCTCTTAATAAAGTTAAATCGATACACGATAATTTGCATTGATTTACATTGCTCATTTCTCTTAAAGTGATCTTATCCAATCCATGATAAAACCTACGTAATGATTTATTGCGATGGGCTTGTGAAAAACAAGCTATGACATGAGAAGGGCATGACAATAAAGTTTCATTAGTCCGTGTGCTATGTTCTAATCTGATTAAATAATCATTATAATTACATCGGTTTACTGTATAGTAAAGTGACACAAACTGATTGCTATTCGAGGGATCGACTTAATCAATCTTAATCTAAACTAATCTAGCTCTATACACGGGTCTAAACTAATCTAAACTAATATAGCACTATACACGAATCATTTATTCGTATATGTGTATATTTAATAGATTTAAATTGGTAGTTCTGATTTTTCGAATTTTTAGTTTTTTTTAGTAAAAATCCGAAACCGAGATTTTACCTGAATCAATGTCAGGTGTTTTTAAGTTTATCTGTTTTTATGTGTGTCTGTTATTATTTATGCTAGATAGTTGAAACTTGGTACGAAAATCAATCTTTAGGGCTAGTTGTGCTATTTGGGAAATATTTTTATGACGACATTGACCGGTAATGGTACCCGGGGGAAAAATACGGGAAAAAAGTACACGGAAAAATTCAAACGGGAAAAAACAACAGGAAAAAAGTGCAAATGAAAAAAAGTACATGGACAAAAACACACAGAAAAAAAGTACGCGAAAGGAAGTACAACGGAAAAAATACATGGGGACAAATTGAACGGAAATATTCTTCAGAAGAAGTACACCATAAACTTGTAATCCTAACAATTTACTGAATAGTTAGATTAAATCTACAAATCGGGTATTGGGTACATTGGAAATTTTCCTCATCAAATGGAATTCGCTACGCTTATCCTCCCTACTTCGGACTCACTTCGCTCGTCCTTAGAATATACAATTCACCAAATTTATACTGTAACAAGCCTTCGGACTCTAGATAGGTACTTACTATTTTCCCTAAATCTAGCAGTATTGGTGACTATAAACACCTTAAAATGAGGCAAGTTAATGAATAATTCGTGTTCTTTTGCCAACAATAAAATATTTTTAGATTCTTTGTAATGTCAATAGTTAAGCTTCGATTTCGAGTGATGATAATTATGTCCATATATCCGCCAATATTATTATGTCCATTATGTATATCCAAAATTTATCCAAATATTATTAATATCCACCATATTATTATGTCCAATATTTGTATATCCACCAATTTATTATAGTCCAATTATTAAGATCACCCAATACCAATATTATTATTCCATGTAATCCCCATATTATTATGTCCATATTATGAATATCCACCAATATTATATAAGAAGCATAATGTCTTGCATTATTCCCTAGAACCCCAAAAGCCCAATAAAATTATACAGTCGAATATACTTTGTTCTATTTATTCGCAAAATTTGGTGTTGCGTGGGACATCTAAAGTAAAATACACCACCAAAAAGAAGTCCCCTTTACACAAATAAAGTACCACAGGTTTCATTAATTTATGTCTAATAGTTCAAATTTCAGAGGAGAAAGGATCCACCCCATATATCTTCATAAATGAGGAAAAATAAAAAAATGCGGGCGCGGAGGTTCTCAAGCCGGGGGAAATTTCTTTGAAATGCACGCTTTCTTGCTTATCAATCCAATATTTGCTTAATTTTTCGGTATATATTCAATAACCGGAGCAGTATTGTCACAACCGTGTCATTCAAGAAAATGCGCGCATATTTAATCCATAGATTATACACTACCCGGCATTTGAAGCTCTGTTTTGTGCTACTTTTTAATGCTAATTGTGCGGAAAGCATAATTAGGCCTAAAAAGTTTGTTCTATGTACCTACGGTATAAATGAGAAAATGTAAAAAAATGGATAAAATAAAATAGACCTATGTCATCTTAGTTCTACCAACCATTCTTCAAAAAAGTTTAAACATAACTTAAAAAAATATTTCCTTTTAAATAAAAATGCCAGGAGAGAATAAGATTAATATAAATTTAGACTAGATGAAATATACATAGGTGTATTATTTGATGTATTATGTATATAATGGCGTATGTTTATAATGTATGCAATTATAATATTAGAGGTATGCTAAGCAAAAGGTTTTTTTTAATCGAACATAATAGAAGATAAAGCATATAAAACAAAGAATAAATAGAATATAGAATACGTAACATAGAATATAGAACGTAGAAATTAAGTGATCCCTTACCTCCTCCGTTTTTATAGCAAAGATATGGAAATCTCCAAATATTTCCAAGACCGACGGCAAAACCAATACCTGAAAGTACAAATTCGATTCTCCTAGACCATTTCTCGCGTGGTCTAGCTGTCTCGTTCTTACAGGCCACTTCCATCACTAAACCTAGGGGGATAACCGCGCAAGGACATTTTCATAGTCATCAGTCAATTTGGATCTCCCTCTTGTTCTTAATTTAATTACCGACCTCGTCGAGTGGGCACCAGGTGATGCCGGATTTCTGTTATCTTTTATCAAAAGACTTCCTTTAGTAGAGACGTGTTGTGACTCACCTTATTATCATCATTGTATATCAGTTTCAATTCAAACTATTGTGTCTACGACAGTATTTCTGTATCAGGATTGCTATTTCTTTATGGTCTTTTCTTTATTATTTAGATAATTTTATACACCACATAGCTATAGAGTAAAAGCTTTACTGCTTCTTTGTGCTTGAGATGTTCTATCTCTTGAGTAGTTGGGCTGAGACTCAAAAGTTACTGTGATTTATTATTCCTGTATTGCGTGGCAAACGGTCTCAAAGTCAAAAATGAAAAATTTAAAGCAGTTATGGATATAACTGCTTTAAATTGTTCAGTGTTGTTTAGTTTCTTCATAGTTTTTTAGTTTTCTTAGATTTAGAGGAGTCTAAATCTAAGACCACTAAAAAAATAGAATTATAAAAGAATTTGTAAAGTAAAATAGTACACCTATTTAGGTGTACCATTTGCTTCCTCTGGTAAATTTTATCAAGCTTCTGCTTAAGTTCCTAATATTCTTCTAAAATCAAAATCAAATGCTTGCTCGACTAAACTCACTCTTTTTAACTCTTTTTCTCTGTCTACCATACTCTAGTATGGTATAGTGAAGTTTAGGTGCCTAAGTACTTACTAAGCTAGATTCTTTTCAGTTGAAATTTTTCAAATCACTACTTTATTTACCTTCTAGTACCCCTCACTGTACGATAAGGATTGAACTTGGTTTACTTTCAGTACAGTAGGTATTTAGGGCAATGGTCAACATTTGGTACTTTGGTACAAAATTCTCTCAATGAAAGACGATCGTCTCCCCAATCTCTGCTTAAAAGCTTTAATCGTTGCAGATAAAAAGAGAAATAACGTCCTAGAGCTGAATTGGGTTTCCCAGTTTAAAGATTTATTAAGTATCACAGGTTGGTCTAAAGTCTTAAATACTAATTCGGGCTCACATTCAGGCTCATTTAAATCTAATATAAAAAGCCTTCTTTCTGCTTGTAAAAACTATATGTTTTCACAAGACGTTGAGAGGGGTGTGAATTCTAATTACTTAACTGTCTATAGTCATATTACATTTTATTGTTCGCAAGGCGAGCCATACTCGCTAAGGAGGACTAGTATTCATAAGTTACGTATAGCCTCGCAAATAAGATTTGCCAATAAATGGTCAAACTATTCAGTCGAAAGATATTACCTTAAATAGTAGTGAACCATGCTCTCTTTGCTGCAATTATTCTGATTCTCTTGAACAATTCGTCTTAAAGTGTAATGTCTTAGACTATGATTTCTCAGCCCAACTTTAACTAGTCGAAACTTCTTTAACACCCTTTATAAAATTAATGAAGATACAACTACAAATATAAACTATAAATATAATCTCGTGATTGTTACATTTGTGGTGCTTGTTAAGTCATTTGTGGTTATTTAATTTAAATTTTGGACTATACTTTGTCATTATTAGATAAGTATGAGCACAACATGGTAACCTTCCTAATGGTGAGTTAACCTCTTTTATCCCCATTGATCTGGAAAAACTTAAGAAATATACCAAATCAATAACATCAAATGCTGTAGGTCCTGACAAATATCAATAAAAATGATCAAATACATAATGATACACACCCTGAACCTTTATTAACTGTTATTAATTCTTCCTTACTCTCTGGTGTCCCAAAAATATGGAAACTAGCTAATGTCAAACCAATCCCAAAAAATAACAATATAGATAGCATTAATGAAACTAGGCCAGTTAGTTTACTATCTGTACTAGACAAAATCACAGAAAAAGCAGTAGCAGAACAATTAATTAACCACCTAAATGTCAATAATATCATACAAGCATACATCAGGATTCAGAAAAACACAGTACCTGCACTGCACTGTTAAAAATAATTGACGATATATGCAAGGGAGTAGATCATAGCGAAGTCACCATCATGACATTACTAGATTACTCGGAAGCATTTTTGATACCATTTCGCATGCTTTACTCATAGCCATACTAAAATCCATAGGCATTAGTCAAGCAGCATTGAAATGGTTCATCTCATTCTTAAAGAACAGAGAGTGATTCATGGAGGAAAAATATCAAAGTCATTGAAAGTGAAGCAAGGGGTTCCTCAAGGCAGCCCCCTAGCCGCATATCTGTACCTAATTTATGTCATAAAGGCTCCTGATTGTATATACTGTTCAAAAATAAAAATGTATGCGGATACTCGTTATACAGAGAAACCCAGTATCTGCTATGAAGGAATCCTCTGAGGAAGTAACAATGATTTAAAATCATTGCAAAATTGGTGTCTTAGCGCATGGTTTAAAGCTGAATCCAAAAAATCAGAAGTAATTATAATATCATCTCGTCAAATGAGGCCTTTTGTAGAAAAAATTGAAATAAATTTGGGAACCGAGGTAATCAAAGAAGTAAGCCATACAAAAAATAGGTGTTACCAGACAACTGCTTATCATTTGAAAGCATGTGATAGGACTTTGCAGCCGAGCATGGATAAAACTAAAATATCTTTATTCTGTAAAACCGTTTCTTCCAGCACCTGAGAGATGGAGACTGGCAGATACTATAGTACTATCAACATTTAACTACTGTGACATGGTATACGGACCACACCTCACTGAAGATCTAAAGTTCAAGATTCAAAAGGTTCAAAACAGCTGCATGAGGTTTGCCTGGGATATTAAACGAAGAGACCATATTACACATTACCTTAACAAAAATAATATTCTTAACATGGAAAATAGACGCACTCTACATGCAGCATGTCTCCTGTTTAGAGTAACCAAAACGTCTACACCTAGCTATCTTGACTGTTTACTGGAGCGTAGATCTGATCAGCACGATGTAAATCTTCGATATGTCAACCACCAATACAACATTCCCCAGCACAATTCAGCTAAATTTGAATGCTGCTTCTCAGGATATGCACCTAGGTTACTAAACTCCATACCTCAACATCTATTTAACTTAAAAGAACAATCCTTTAAATAACATGAAGCTTTTAATTCTAAGCTGTCAAAAAAAAAGGAGATAAGTTTTTGAGATCAATTTTAAATCACTAGAAATAATGAACATGAATCATAGTATTACTAAACCAAAGAGATATACATCTATATATTTTTTGATATACAGGGTGGAACAATTCACTTAAACCAACATTAACCATTAAAATCATGGTGAACACATGGTCCTAGACTAACGAAAATGGTCTCTACCTAGTAAGTCGACCACCCTGAGTTCAAATTCACCAAAACAAGTTTGGTAATTATTACCCAAATGTGGTAATTTAATATTACCACTTTTCGTTTTTTATTGGTACTTTAAAAGTCAAATTGGATCATACCATGACATAGACTAATTAGAAAACATTATATCTTAAGAAATTTGATACCAATATCACAAAATTCCGATAATTTTTCACCAAGCTATCGTTTGACATACAAGACATAAATTATTACCGGCATATTTGGAACAACAAAATGCGCCAACCTAAAAAAATGGTTAAAGCATGGTCCTAGACTAACGAAAATGGTCTCTACCTAGTAAGTCGACCACCCTGAGTTCAAATTCACCAAAACAATTTTGGTAATTTTTACCCAAAAGTGGTAATTTTATTACCACTTTTCGTTTTTTATTGGTAACTTTAAAGAGTCAAATTGGAGCATACATGATAAGACTAATGGTAACCATTTTTTTAGGTTGGCGCATTTTTGTCGTTCCAAAAATGCCGATAATAATTTATGTCTTGTATGTCAAACGATAGCTTGGTAAAAAATTACCGGAATTTTGATATTGGTATCAAATTTCTCAGGATATAATGTAGTTTCTAAATTAGTCTTATCATGGTATGCTCCAATTTGACTTTTTAAAGTTACCAATAAAAGACGAAAAGTGGTAATTAAATACCACATTGGTGG
>JACMZG010001893.1:10610455-10638412 GCA_018340805.1 Microvelia longipes
TAAACATTTTCACTAACATATCTCTAATTCATAATCAAAATATAATAAAACAAATCAAAAAAAAAAACATATCTACTAACAATTCAAAAATCCAAAAGAAGACCAGACCTCAAATTACAATAAATATCTCAAATCCTAAACTACAAATTTCAACTTCTCTCAATAATCGCCCAGATTCTAAACATTCAAACTCACTAAAAATCTAAAACCTCCTAACAACCACAAACAATAATACTAAATTCAATAAAACAAATAACCTAATCTCCCATATTAAACTATTTACCTAAGACTCACTACTACATCCATCAATACCATAAAACTCAAGAAACCTACTATCTCTAAATCTTCCTAATATTCCTAAACATTCTTAAGTAATATTTCTACATATACCTAATAAGATCTCAAACACTAATTCCAATAAAGCTATAAAAAATTCAATAAATTATCACTGCCATCATAAAAAATTTAACATCCAAAGTCCACGCATCCAAAAAACCTTCCTACTCTCTCTCTTATTCCACTCCACATACTAAATTACCTTTCCAAATAAAAACCTCCTCGTCTTCCACCTAAAAAACCAACCGTCATCTACAACACAACGCTCAAAAACCACACATACTCAGTAACACAATCACCAAATCTCACCCTACTATCCTAGTAACACATCTCTCGGGCACATACCATCTTTCACACCCCAAATAACACTTATATTCCCCAAAAACCTCATCTCACTTTTTCCCATGAAACCAAAAACGAACATCCGATCCTCTATATTACCCATCCCTCAATAATCTAATCTGCCTACAAACACTCTCTCCATACCCCCGCTGCTCCACAACTCCCATATAAACTAAACTACTCCTAAATACATCTATTACACTAACTGACACTATGTCTCCAACATATCTACAAAAACACTAACAAAATAAACACTAAAACATCCTACAAATCTCACCTACCTGATTTCACCCCAAACCTCACTCTTACGAACTAGAAAAAATAATCGAAATACCCCAATCTAACTATATCCACAATACCAAATTTCTAACTAACAACTATCCCATACATTGAAAAATAACATACACAATTATTGCCTCTGCCTCAAACACTGATAATTCAACCCTAAAACCAACACACAAAAAACAAATTCAGAGATCACCAACTAATTCATAACATCTCAATCATGCGAACACGCTCCAAACAGCACCAACTAATAGCGAAACAACTTCTATACTACACCCTACCCACAAATCAATTCCCTACTCAAAAAAAATCTCACATCACTAATTATCAAAAATACACTCTACTCCCCTAACAATACTCTATTACCTAAACTCAAAATCCTCCACAAAATCGAATAATATTAAAATAACAACACTATACATCAAGAATCTCATACAGTAATAAGATCACCTGAAACAACTATCACGAATCATCCCGTAATATCTGAGTCATGAAAAAAATCTGACTAAATTAACAATGACAAAAAGAAAACATTGAGAACATGCATACAGTACAACAAAACATGCAAGATCACACCTAATAGAGACATCACAAAAAAGACACGGAAGAGAAAAGAAGAAGTCCAACAATCTAATAAGAAGACAACTAAAAGGCTACCCTGCCCCATCATAAGTGAGAAAGCGCACTCCTCCGATATCCACGACTAAGAGAGACGACAGTGGAGCCTGACTGCACGGAAAAGTGAATCACTCGATAAAGAGAAGAGACGAATAAGAGAACACATTCACAAGAGATAATTATTTTTGAAAGGTCCACGGAAAATAAATGTTGGGATGGAGAAAAGATCACGATTTACCATCCAATCGTATAACATGACATTTAATAATCGTACGATTCCACCACTCAAAATAAAAAAAGATTCGATGCAACGTGGACACAAAAAAAAATGGAATTTGCCAACTCCATTTTAATGAAAAATCCGTTTAATCTACAAAACATAAAGGAAATCAAAAAATACAATTACATGAGTTGATCATTTATTAAGAATCATGCAGTAAAAACCTGCCGTATCATAAAAAGCAGATCCCACCACAGAAAATAACTTTCAAAGACACAAAATTCAATAGAATAAGGAAATAAACAGCGGATCAAGCGAAGCGTAAAACCCGAATAACATTCAAAAACAAAAATTAGCGCATAATACAACCGGATTTAATTAAACCATCACGCAGAAACATCGAAAAATAAAAAATGCCCATTGGTTCTAATGAGAAAAAGATGACAAACTATTTTTTATATAGCCTGTTGGCTACTTCATAAACAAGAGTAATTCAGTAAGACCCACCATATACGAAAAAAGAAAAATCTGAATATTACGAATCATTTCCAAGATCTGAACTGAAAAATACCATAGAACAAACAATCAAAACTCCAATATTTGAACCTTGAAAAGGCAATATAAAATAATATTCAAAAAAACAATCCAACACATTCTCCAATCAAAAAGATGACTCAGAGAATCACGCAGATCAGTCGGAAGAAGAAAAAACGAAGATAAGAAACACAAAACAAAAACAAACAATCACTACCAATATCACATAGACATAATCTCTGCCAACAAATCAATAAAAGTGAAGAACAAGATCCCACATAAAAATCCCAATCTATTTTAGTGTAAGACATACAAAAACGATGAGCAAAAACCATCTTATTCCCAAAAAATCACTACTAAACAATACCGCATGCGAGAATCACAAACAGACATAATCTATCATAATAATAGACCAAAAACTATAACAAACCCGAGCTGGACATACAACTCTAATTAAAAGTTAAATAGGAAACCTACCCAGCCAACATACCTCGAAGAATCACAAAATAACAAAGTCGAAATGCTCAAACTGAATTACTGGAAGAAAATAAGACAAACTATAAAAAATAAAAGCCTACCATCCCATATTCAATCCGTGCTAATGACCTGTGTACAATACAATGATACACAGAAATTCAAACGAAACCAGATACAAACTGCGCTATAAATCAAAATAACAAAAAGCACGACTAAGATACAAAATAAATCCTCACTAACTACACACCTCTCATCTAATAATAACCACATACCACGAACACATCACAATTACAGTCAACCTCGAGATCCAATCAGTGTGTATGCTGAACATCATCTACTAGAAACATTTGCCGAGAGTGATGAAAATACCCAAAGCAATGACCTACACTTCTAAACAAAACAATATATCTCTGCACAGGATCTTATTTTGCGGGATAAATACTAATTAATAGAACTGACAACCAACAGAAATAATCACATCACAAATATATACTGACCAATCAGTACTGCCGAATCATCCGGCCAATATATACAAATTCCCAAACATGCCAATCACGAAGGTACAAAAATTCCACCTAACACAAAATATCTTAGATTCAAGACACACACTATAAATAAGAAAAATAGGAAAAAGAGAAGAACAAAATGAGTATAAAAATACACAAAATCAGAAGACAAGAAATATAACCATCGTAGCACCTTAATGATCCCTAAACTCACTTCTATATGATTCATGTTTCAACTGTAAGGAATACTATCTAGATTGAATAACACAAACACCTAATAACAACATTAACCTGAATCTAAAAACACTTTAACAAACCGATTAGCAAAAAAAAATATACAAGGGACACACGACGCGTGATAAAAACACACCATAATAATCACCAAAAAAAATAAAAAAAAAAATAAACAAACATAACACACAACCGAAAACCATATACATCTCATCATAATACCTAATACCAACATATCCACCATTCTACTCAAACACTCAAATCAAATCAAAAAACCATAAAAACACTGCTATTACACACCAACTACTCAACAAACAACCATACTCATATAATGAAACAGAATAACCTAATCAAACCATTATATAATAAAAAAGAAAATGTAAAATAGAATTACCCCAGGGAGGTAGAAGAAACATCATTACACGTAATTAGATAACCTAACCATCATACTATTAGAGAACATCAAACAAAAAAAACTAACATACAATCAAATACATAAATTAGAAAAAGAAAAAAAAAAAACACTAACTCAAAAGAACAATCATAATATACAAGTATACAAAAATAAATAAATAACCAATACAAAAAAAATCCTCAAATAAAAAAAAAAATAACAATAAAATAACAAATCATCTAAAAAAAATACAAATAGAATTAATCATACAGCTCTCTGAAAAGAATAGAAACGAACTAGCTCAGAATCACAAATATACAGAAAAAAAGAAAAAAAAAAAATCATACACCTATTCCCTACTAAAACTAAAAAAAAAGCAAGTTCATACATACAAAATAATAACAAAAAAAATATACAATATAAATAAAATGACAAATAAGATAAAATAAAATAAGAGCAAAAAAAATAAAAACAATACTAATTATTTCTGAAATTATCTAATTAATGTTCTCAATCAGCTCATGTCCGACATCACTAACTGGTACGCTATGTCTGGCAAAGATTATCCCTCCTCACAGTAGTTCGATCAGATTCACCTATTTCTCAGAGATTACTGTTCTCTTTCTAGTTCTATCTTGTTATGTGTGGCGCCTATTCATATTCGCTCTATTGCTAATTCTCAGTCTGCCGGAATTGGCGAGATTTGCTGCCGATCAATTCTTGGAATCGGCCGCGTCATATTTCTCGGAATGTTAGAAAGGCGATGTTTGCTCTGAGTATCAAGCGATAAATTAAGACTGGCGTGCGACATTGAAATACCCGATACTGATTGCTGAGATGGTTTCTGCATCAAGCGTATGCTCGCCAGGAATTCTATTGATATGTGTGCATCGGTAATGCTTGTTGCTCTTCTCATATATTCGTGAACTAAATATCACTATTTTATCAATATATTTAATGATTATCTATTTATTGATTATTCATTTATGACATATAAATGAAAATAATAGAAATATTAATGAGAAAAATCTCAAAAAAAAAATTATACAAAAATTTATTGAATACAAAATATAATATTGAATATAAACAAGAAAAAAATAATAATGATTAATCAAGATTAATTGAGATAATCAGATAATTAAATAGAATATACTGATTATATATAAATAAATAAAGAAAATTTAATAAAAACATTAATATTAATTTATATAAGAAATAACTGATAATAAATATGATAAAATAATATAATTGAGATATTAAATAACAGAAAAATGATATAGAATATATGATATAATTGAATATAAATCAGATATTAAAAATGACATTATCTAAAAATATAAAATAGATTAATGAATTAAGAAAAATAAAAAAGAAATAATTTATAAATAGAATTCAAACATGATTAAAAAAATAATACTAAAAATATATTAGATATATCAAGATAATAAGATAAATACTGATATATTATATGATATAACTAGAAAAAAATTTAATTAGAATATCAAGATTAATATGATAATCAGAATTTATGATTAAAATGATATAAATTGAATTATCAGAATATAATAATATCAGAATCATAATTAGAATTAATACAAAAAGATTAAATTAGAATTAAATCAAAATAATAATATGATAAATCAAGATATAATAAGATTAAGAAATAAATATGATATAAATCATGATAATGGATTAATAAATAATATAATATAAAATTAATCTAAATATATAAAGATATAGATATATTAGAAATATATCAAGAAATTTATTAGAATTAAAGCAGATTTATTGAAACATGAAATTTAAAATAATTGATTAAATACAAGATATAATTGATTAATACTAATTATAATTGATTACTGATTTATTAATTATCAGATTATGATTATAGATTTATTGATTATCTGATTATTGATTATCGATTTATTATTATCAGAAATTAAATATGAGAATACAGAATTATAAATGGAATATACAGAAATAAAATAAGATTATAAGAATTAATATATAGAATTATCATATTTATAATTATCAGAATTAATAGATAACAGAAATTATAAATGAGAATTAAATCAGATATAATGAATTATCAATTATTGATAATAACGAAATAATAATGAGAATTACTAATTATAATTGAAATAATAAAAAAACATGAAATTAATAGATATCAGAGAATATTTATTAGAAATTAAAACTAAATTTAATAATATGATTAATATACTGATTTATTATAAATTATTCAATATTAATATTGATAATCAGATTAATGATTAAGAACTAAAATATGAATATATACATTTATGATATAACAGATATAAAAAATTACTAACAAGACCAATAAATTGATTATTTGATTTAATTGATAATCAGATCCCATTATATCGACTATCAATCCATTATCCCTGCAACATCAGCAATTTCATTGACTAACCAGATTATTGATTAATCCCCTATCAAATATAACTATTATTAAGTAATTATTCTGATTTACATATAGAATTTCAATATCAGCTATTATTGATTATAGAAACTCTACTTCGATTGATCAGACTTTAGTGGATTCAATCAGATTTAAATTGAATATCAATAGCATCTACCTTGACTTATTCCTATTCCATTGATATCATGAATTTTTTACTATCTGATCTATATTCACCTTGACTAATCAATTTATTGATATCAGCATCAACTTCGACTATACCAGAACTCACTAACTGATCCTACAGATTTATTCCAACTTATTCAGACTATTCAATTGAAATACTAACTGATTAATCACGATCCACACTACCAGCTTATATTGATTATCTCACTTAAATCTAGAATCGATCTGATGTATTGAGATATCTGATTTTATTGTTCATCCTGAGTTTAAATCCGATTAATCAGATTCAAATTGATTATCAAGAACCAACTAATTGATATCAAAATTTATTGATATAAAGCATATTCGCATTAATCTCAGATTTTGAATATCAAACAAAAATTAATTGATTATCCAAATAAATTGAATTAATTATTATTTATGATCACATCGCTTTATTGATTATCAAGATTATGAGCATTATCCTCCACATTTATTAAGCAAATTAATATCAGATTACTTGAAACTTACTAAAATATCTAATCATATCAAGTAAACAGCCAACTTATAAGAATTATACAGAAATAATCTTGTAACAGATTATTAATTTATCAATGATATCACATTTATAATCCATATAAAAAAATAAACAAGAAACAAGAATCGAGTCAAAGCAACGATGGGTCCTGCAAATAGCGGAACATATAATAACGAGGTCTCAAGGAATTATCGAACGTAAATTTGCTAGGCTCCGCACGGGGAAAAGAACAAAGTATTTAACATCAAAAAAACCACGTGCTGTAACGCCTAAGCATTAGCTTCACAGAGACAACAAGTAACAAAGCAACCTGATTCCATCCTACATAGCTGCTGGATAAGGTAAAACGCAATCACGATACTCGACCTCAATAACTCTCTAGGTGGAGATTCCTCCATTAATTAGATGAAATCTCACACAAGTCAAGCAAGAACGAACATACAAAGAAGAGCAAAATGCTGGTAAGAAAAATCAGATACTTTAAAACACAGAGACACTTATACAGCAACAATTTTAATACTAATTGATTAGATACCCCATCGGTAACTTCATCAACCCAATATCTTAATCTAATTTAACGAATCTCTGTCAATCCCTATAAAGATGCCAAATCAACCTAATCTATAACTCAACCAATCAAAATTCAAAACCGTGTAACAAGACTTTACAGATCTTCAAGACCTCACAGCCACCAAACAACACTGCCTGTATAACAAACATATAACATAAATATGTCCAATTCGGGAATGTATCCGATTAACGGTGCACGTTAAAATTAAAATACGAACTTTACGAGACCTTTAATCCCAACACACCTGAGAGAAAGCAATAATTGAGACACCCGAAGAAAATTCTAGAGCAAAAAATATTCTGAAAATCTCTATATTGTATCTGCCCCGACAAAAATCATGAATTCGTGAAGACCAGAAAACAAAAAAGAAACCATATACAAACGAAACTCCAACCTCCTACTTAACGCAAACATAATGTTGCCACTAGCTAAGACGACCACGAATCCAGTGGCATGCAATGAAAGAGGACAATGAATAGTGATCATGGACACATAAAACATCTGGCCGGAAGAGAATAAAAATTGTGCAAATAATAAATAAATAACATAAAAACACTTTTGTAAAGAGCTCAGTATGTTGCAAAAAAGCGTATCTTAACAATAAAACCCTTCACAAATCACCAATCACCACACACTAATCAAACTCCTTTACGCACATTGAGATGCTATAAATAATCCTGAATAGACATAGCATCAATCACAAAATAAACACTAGTATCAAACAATGTGTAAATCCTTATCATTGACTCTAAAGAGCAGTGCCAACTAGTAACAAATTTAATTTATTTTACTCGTCAATCATTCAGGATCTACAACCCAAATCGAACGACAAAACATAAATATACAATAAAATAAAAAACAATATTAATTACAAAACCACCTCCAATATTCACATTAATTAAATCTTAATGCCGTAATCTATCACCACATAATATGCTATAATCTGCAACACAACATCAAAAAATTGTTAAATATTCTATATCCGGGTGTAATATTAAGCTATGGTTGGTTTGATCGCGTACCAATAACTAGATTTCACTGACCGATAAATAAACGGAATTATAATAATCAGTAAAAATTAATACAATACGTAATACAAACACACTCAATAGTAAACCAAAAATCTAAAATCAACATAATAATTAATAAACAATAGTAATAATAAATAATCACATATAAATTAAATATCAATAGTAATAAATTAATAATCAAATAGTAAAACAAATTAATACTAACAATAGTAAAAATTAAAAATAAATACAATAATAAATAAATTAATCAATACCAATATAGTAAAAAAAAAATCTATATAATCAATAATAATAATCAATAAGTAATACATAAATAACACCAACAATATAAATAATAAACAAACACTAAAAATGCATCAATACAATACTCAAAAAATCAAAGTAATCAATATGAATAACTACAAAACGATTACATAACTGCATTCCAATGAATGATGAATGATGAAACATCAACTAAGAAAAAAATCCCACAACAAACTAATAATAAACACAATCAAATAAAACGACCCAGATACAAAACACTCACAACGCTACTATATTACATTCAACGAAATTCCGTTACCATATAGATTTACGATTTCAATACAGTGGTTTAATCAAACAACGATTAAGCCAATTATTTCACTTGGGTTCAAACAAATCCATTAAAATTCCTCTATTCATAAAAGTAAGAAAATTTAATTTCGTATAAATCCATCACAAAGCCATCCAAAAGTTCTAATTCCCTCTAAAGCAAAAACTGAACCAAACTTGTAATATAAAGAATTACGTAACGATAGACTATACCCAATTCAAATTAAACATAACCAACATACATTAAATTTTCCCATAATAAGCAGAATTCATAAAAAGATAACTAACACTGACCTCTCTTACCCTACCATCAATAAGTTATTGACAATCACTCATTAAAAATAAAAATTACATCTATCCCTTATCAGTGTCGATATGAATAATCTAATACGACTCAGCAATGTCAAGATATTGGATATACCCCTGACCGCAATGTATCGATTAGTAATTGCATCGACTGATAGTAATGCAGAGAATTAGTTATAAACTATTATCATAATAACAATGAGATTCCAAACAAGTTAGGAGATGAATGTAAAATTGAAAAGAATAAGAAGACAACATGTAAGATACTAGGGAGACACGCGTGACAAGAACAAACTCATCTCAAAAATACATCGCACATTACTTCATCCAGGAATACAATCTTCCCAGATCCATTGTCTCAAAAAAAAAATTGTTTGAACTAATATCATTATTATTATATATCACTCATATTCCTTGCAAGTATACGACTCAGAAGAATGAAAATTTCCACTTTCCACGTCTCCAACACATTTAACAATAATAAATGAAATCGTAAAATAAAATATAAATTAAAAAACAAAATATAATATTTTTTTGAAGTCCTTTATTTAATAAAAAAAATAACTAAATAATTATTGAAAATCTTAAATTTGAAAAAAATACCATATATAATAATATCGAAAAATACAAATATATAAAATTACCTCAATAATACAAAATCTTCCATAAATATATCTGAAAAATACATATTTAAAATTTTAGACAATCTTAAAACTTCCTAATAATGAAACACTAATTTTTTGAAAATCTTCATTTTCTGAGAAGACAAATACTTAAATATATTTTTATGAAAAATACTATTACCATTATGAGAGAGAGAAAAACTTCAAAATATTATTTTATATGAGCCAAAAAAATGATATATGATTATGAAAAAATCCTCCATAAATTTTTGTAAAAACCCAATTATTTTTTAAAGAAAAAATAAATATAACACATAATATAATGAGATACTTATAAATATAAGAGAGAGAGAGAAAAATCATTAACTTTATATTGAAATAAAATTAAATACTTATATAGTTAAAAAAAAACATAATTAATCATATTCTATATGAAAAAAATAAATCATATATTTATCTATTGACACACCATTCTTCACATCTTATATCACAAAATCTTCACACCTTCTACATATAGACACACCAACTCCTTACAACTTTTGACCTGCTCGAAAAATACTCACATCATCATCTATTCTATGAAAAGCCTAACTATTTAATAAGAAAATCACATTTCTATCAATGTCACACAAACAACCTAATAAATATCTCACAAAAACAACTCCCATGCAGACCAAGTCTCTCAAGTCCCTTTTTAGAGACACAATAACTAAACTATTTTCAACTATCACTAATGAAGAACAAAATCACACATTTAGACGACAATAAATCCTTATATTAATGCTTTAAAATAAATCAATCCATAAACTTTCTAATGTACACAAAATACTTACGCAATACTATTAATTTGAGAGAGAAATAACATCAAAATAAACACGTTATTATTCGAAAAAAAAACTATTTCTTTTACACAAACTCTAAAATTTTTAACCACAGTACTATTTTTCCTCACATTCGCCAAAATCGCTATACTTCGGATCAACACCACACCCAAGTCAATCGCACTCTCATTTAAAATTTCGTCAATCGAAAAATCATGTTCACAACTTCTGCTCATGAAAAAATCAACTTATATTCCTTATATGCAAACAATCAATAATACCTTTCCAATAAACAATTGAACAACTACTCTATTTGCAACAATACTTGCTTGTTCAATTTACAAAAATATCACAATTCCTTATTTTCTTGATCTACACAATATACTTCATAACTTATGGGGAATAAGGGTATCATTCTCTATCCTATGCACAAAACACTAAATTTATATTAATCACTAGATCAGCAAAACATGGACTACACTTAAATTCTTCCTTCTATACACAAACTGGAGAAACATTCATATGTAAACCAAATGGATCCCATATGAAAGAATGTCGTCGTATGTTCTAACAACTACTAAAAAATTTAATCTCACAATTATACTGTTCTATCATTGAACAAATCATTTAACAAATTATTGACTCTAATATGAAAAGCTTTTTTTAGAAAGAAAGATCAAGAGGCGATTTATACCTTTTGAAAAATCATGAATTATTCCTTTTTAAAAATCTTTCACCTTTCTTGCTGAAAATACGTACTAGCGTATTTTTTGTATAAAGTCTATTGGATATATTAATGAGCGAGAAATAATCCATAAATTTATTGTAAATCACAGTCTTAAATTTATTTGAAAAATCTTTTCTAAACTTCTATAAAATGTGAACTCTATAAAGGTTTGTCACATAATTCTTAACTCTATTGTGAATACTCATTCATATATATCGTATTTTTGAAAATTCTAATCTGTGTCAATATTTAAAAAATAACTATGTTTTTTTGAAGAATCTCGATTTTTTTTAAAAATCAAATTAAATAAAAGTATTAAAGAGGGGAAAATTAAACCGAAAAAATCCTTATATTTCAATGAGCAAGAGTGCTTGATATACTATTTTGTATGAATACATTAAACTAGTTAATATTATTTATAAAAAGTCTTAATTTTTCTAAAATGAAGCTCGCTGTATATTTTTTTTTGTAAAATCTTTCCATTTGAAAAATCTGTTTTTTTAAAAAATTCTTTAATTTTTTTTGGAAGACGAAAACTTTTATTTCTATCTGATAAAAATCTATGTTCTCACATATGATTAATACCTACGCCATTTGCCAATAAAAATAATCAATTTTTCTTTAATACGTCTAATTTTTGTAAATACCACTCTGATATTTTTGAAATCTTATTCTGCTTCTTTCTATAAGATACTCATGAAAATTATACATATTGGAAAAATCTCACTCCTTATTAGAGACAAGAATATGCTATATCTTTTTTAAAATTTCTAAACTGTATTGATGATCTAAAAAAGATGCGCATCATCAATTTGTAAATTATTTATGAGCACACAACTCTTTTAAACATATCTTTGAAATAATTATTATTAAATCAGAGATATCCTGTAAAATTAGACTTTAATTTCAAACAATTTATACGGTTTTTGGAGACACACATATTGAGCTTTTTTTCTATTAAACAACCAAGTGTATGACTTATTCTGTGATTGTTGAATATAACCATGCTGGATTTAATTCGTGTATTTGGTGAATAAGACAGTAGACCTGACTTCGATATCGTGAATAGAGCTAAATCGCTGAAAGTAAATGCAATACCGATAGAAATTGAAGAAGAGTCATTAGCGTTAAAATATTTATACTCGTCGTCGCAATGCTCAGAAACACAACATCAAAGAGACCGGAAGCGCGAGGACAGAGAGATAATGAAGAGAGATTATAAAAAAGTAAGAGACTTTACAATAAAAGAAACATAAGAATTATAATAAAATAAAGATATGAAGATTATTCAATAGGAGAAAAATAAGATTGTCTACAATATAATACAAGCAAAGAGATGAGGATGATTTTCACACAAAATGAACGATGTATCAAGATAGACAAACTGAGAAGTTATGTTAAAAATAAAAAAAAGAACAGAATTTCACAAAAATAAATAAGCTTTTTAAAGAAAAAAATTATAATTTTACAATAAAAAATATCACAAGATATATCTCAGAAGAGACGTAAAGATATTAGTCACAACAAAAAATATTATAGATGTATAAAAACAATAAAGATTTATATTCAAATAGAATGAATAAAATAAGTATGTTAACGGAAAAAATTAAGCAGTTTTCAAAAAAATACATGATTTTCAAAAGTCAAAGGAATTTGCTCCATAAGAAATAAAGATTTACTATTAATAATTAAAAAGACATGTTTACTACCAAAACAAATAGAAAGAACTAATTCTCAATTAACGAACTAAGCAGATCTTTATACAAGCGACGGAGAATTTACATTTCAAATCAATATAACGAATATTTTAAGAAAAAATATGAGATTTTAAAAATAAATTATGCACGATGTCAAAAAAATATAACAATTTCTAATAAAAGTAGATTTTTCCAAAAAAATTAGATGTAGTAATAAAATACCAGATTCAAAAAAATTAATAGTTGTATCTAAAAAAATATCCAATTTCACCAAAAATAAGCATTTACAAAAACGTAGCATTTTTCAAAAAATTCTAGAGTTAGTAAAAAAAAAGATTTTCAAAAAAACTAGGTAGAACTTGGTATTCACAAAAAAATTAATTTTCCGAACAATTAAGATTATCTTCACAAAAGTAACATTATTCAAAAGTTAAATTTAAAGGATTTATGTAAAAAAATAAGATTTTCAAAAAAATAAGATTTTAAAAAAACATGGTATATTCAAAAAAAAAAACGAGTTTAACGCGAAATTAATTAAATATTTATATTACAAAACAAGAAGATTATTGTTCAAATAAAATACGGACGAAGTTATAAGCTAAACATAAGATTTTTTAAAAAAATTAGATTGTAGAAAAAATATAGATAAGTTACAAAAAGTCGAGAGGTATTATGTCAAAAAAAGTTAGATTTTAAAAAAAAAAAGCCATTTTTATTACAAAAAAAAGAGATAAAAGACTTCTTCAAATTAAAAATAAAGCTTATTCGAGAATTCATTATAAAAATATAGAATTCATCTCAAATATTATGATAGATGAAGCTTTTCTAAAAAAAAAACTCTTGAAGGATTTTTAAAAAAATAAAAAGATTCAAAAAAATAAGATTACTTCAAAAAATTAAGAATATTATTACGGAAAAGAAATAGAATTTTCAAAAAAAATAAGAGTGTATTCAAAAATAAGGTTATTAGATTTTCTAACACACAAGTACCTAAGAAAGTTAAATCACATTAAAAATCAGAAATTTTCAAAGTAAGATTTCAAAAAATAAGATTTCAAAAAATAAGAATTCAAAAAAATTAGATTTTTTAAAAAAAAAAGATTTCAAAAAAATAAGATTCAAAAAAATAAGATTTTTCAAAAAAAATAAGCTTTTCAAAAACGTAAGATTTCAAAAAAAATAAAGATTTTTCAAAAAAATACAGATTTTCAAAAAAATTAGATTTTTAAAAAAAAAAGATTTTCAAAAAATAGAATTTTCAAAAAATAAGATTTTCAAGAAAATAAGATTTTCAAAAAAAATAAGATTTTCAAAAAAATTAAGATTGTCAAAAAAATAAGAATTTTCAATAAAATAAGATTTTCAAAAAATAATCAAAAAAAATAAGATTTCAAAAAAATACACATTTAAAACAAATAAGATTTCAAAAATAGATTTCAAAAAAAATAATATTTCAAAAAGAACTAAGATTTCAAAAAATAAGATTTTCAAACAAATAAGATTTTAAAAAAATAAGATTTTTAAAAAAATAAGATTTTTAAAAAAATAAAATTTTTCAACAAATATAATGTTTCAAAAACAAAAAGATTTTTAAAAAAATAAAGATTTCCAAAATAAGATTTTTAAAAAAAATAAGATTTTCCAAAAAAATAAGATTTAAAAATAAGATTTCAAATAAGATTTTTAAAAAAGTAAGATTTTTAAAAATAATATGATTCTTTCAAAAAAAAATAGATTTTCAAAAAAAATAAAATGTTTAAAAAAACGACTCATTTGATTTGAAATGTGTTCGGAGACGTGGAAATAATGTGAATACAGAATCTCACATACCAGCATGGGTATTCCAAAATCAATCTGAGAACTTCAATATATTAATAAACCATCAACTTTTAAAAATCCTTATTGAGTAATTTAAATGTTGTGGATCTGTGAGAAGTGAACAGTGAAATCATCTCGAGTCTACTACAGAGGAACAGAACATGGATCCAACATATGCGATATGAAAGTAATGTAGCACTTGCATTGAGATAGTTTGATCTTGTCAACCGGCCCGCAGTGAAATCACGAGCTCTCAATCAATTCAACTCAATCAATCAATTCATCTACTATTTGTTATGAAATCTCATTGTTATTAGTAACAACAACAACACAACACAATCAAATGCAATTACAATCGATACATGCGGAGCAGGAATCCAAATACTCAACTAGTATGCATAATAATCACACGAAAGGAAAATATTCCAATCGAAGTCATAAGCTTTGAGAAAACAAATCAAATTTTTTTATCTTAGATTTCAATAAAATTATATGATTATTATTTATTATAACTATAGTTACCAACTAATCAAGTGATCATTGCAAATAAGAAACATCTTTCCATCAAATCAACGATCTCAAGAATACGAAATTCATATTATTTGAACCAAAGTAATAATTGGCCAATCATAAACCAACCGTATTGAATCGTACAAACTCATATATGTAATGAATTGTTAACTGTTAAAATGCGATTATTTTGATTTCTCGATTATTGATTGTACATATTGCTGTGTGATTTCATTGAGTTCAATTCATTCATATCAGGGAATCAGATTTTATATTTTATCGATATTACTAATGGATCTTAGGTAATCTCATTGATCATATTATGAATTGATTATTATTATTGATTATGAGATTAATATTATTAATTACTATTGATTATTAATTTATTATTGAATTATTAATTATTACTAATTGAGTTATTAATTAGTACTAATTGAATTATTAATTACTTACTATTGATTTTAATTATATTATTCGATTATTATTATTACTATTGATTATTAATTATTACTATTGACTACTTAATTAATACTATCGATTATTATTTATTATTTACCTATTGAATATTATCCTTCGATTTATCGGTCAAGTGAAATCTAGTTATTGTAACGATCCAAACCAACCAACAAATTCACACCCGATATAGAAGAACAACATGAATTGAATGTCTGCAAGATAGTAAATAGAGGTGAACACTGCATAAAATTAACTTAATAATGATTTAATTAAAAGTTTTATTATTTGATTCGATCGAGAGAATCAGAAACCTGACGAGTAAAATAAATAAATACTAGTGGCACCTGCAGAATCATGATAAAATACACCAACCTAGGTTATATGATTGAACATTGTCATCAGGAATTAGCATCAATCAGAAAAGGAGTGAAAGAGGTAAAGGAGTGAGGAGTGAAGGAGTAAATACTTGCAACAACACCAATATATGCTAGATCGCGAACAACTCACGCCAGATGTCATGTTGTCCAGATCACATCATTGTCCTCGTCATAACACATCCATGTCGTCACTCAGCATCCCAACAATGGCTGAAGTAGGCATAATCGTTGACTGTTTCTTCGCTCGGTCCCACATGAATCATAAATTGTCAAGCAGAACAATAGAGAACAAAATTATGCCAGAAATGCTCATGTTGAGTCCACAATTCCTTCCAGTGCTCGCAAAATCGATAAATCGATTAATAATACACCGCAAGACCAACACTTACGACGAGTGACAAATTGATAATTGTGAAACACATAGACAGCCCAGGTCATGAAGATCGCTGAAGCTTGAACACGATTAATAGAATGATTGATTCATTAAGGAACAACAATAAAGAGAAAATAAGGAAATTACCGATTACAACAATAATTAAAATGTTGCTAAAGTGTCGGTAAAAGATTGAATTTCACCACATTGTGCTTCATGCGCATTTGCTGGATTGTTGAAATCAAAAAAGAGAACTCCACCAGAGAATGAGCGCATCGAGCATCACCAGCACTTACTAATGGACATCAAGGGGAATTTACTTTCCTGAGCACGCCTTCAAGCACTCTGATGTAAACTTCTACCAGTGCAGCCAGCAAATACGCACATCCGACACCGAAATTTTCCGCATTGCAGGACCCCAATCGTTGCTTGACGATTCCGTATCTGTTAGTATCATGATTATAACTGAACCATAAAATAAAATCTGATAATCAATAAATCTGATAATCATAAATCTGATAATCATAAATTCAGATTAACAATAAATCTAAATAAATCAATAATATCTAATATCAATAAATCTGATAATTAAATAAATCAGACTAACAATAAAAATAATATCAATAATAAATAATCAATAAAATCTGATAAAATCCAATAAATCAGATCAAAAATCTGATTAATCAATAAATCTGAAATCAATAAATTCGATAATCAATAAATCTGAATAATCAATAAATCTGAATAATCCAATAAACTCAGATAATCAATAAAATCTGATAATCAATAAATCTAATTACTACATCACTAATCATTAAATCTGATAATCAAAAATCTGATAATTTAATAAAATCAGATAATCAATAAATCAGGATAATCATCTGATAATCAAAAATGATAATCAATAAAATTCAGATAAATAATAATCACAGATAATCAATAAATAGAATAATCAATAAATCTGACTAATCAATCAAATAAAATCTGATAATCAATAATTTGATAATCTAAATGATTAATCATAATCTATACACAATAAATCTGATAAATAAATCAATAATTAATAAATGATAATCAATAAATCTGAATACAAATAAATCTGATAATTAATAAATCTGATATCATCCATAAATCAGATAATTCAATAATCAGATAATCAATAAATACAATTAATCAATAAATCTGATAACAATAAATCTGCTATAATTCAATAAATCTGATAATTAATAAATCAGATAATCAATAATATCACTAAATCAATCTGATAATCAATAAATCAATAAATCTGATAAATTAATAATCAGATCAATTCAATAAATCAGATAATCAATAAATCTGATAATCAATGAAATCTATAATCAATAAATCTGATAATCAATAAATCTGATAATCCAATAAAATCAGATAATCCAATAATCAGCAATAATCAATAAATCTGACTAATCAAAAATCAATAATCAGATAATCAGATAATAATAAATCTGGTAATCAATAATCAGATAATCATAAATAAAATAATCCCATAAATAAAATTAATCAAATAAACAATCGATAATTAATATAATCCTGATATCATCCAATAAATCTGATGAAATCAATCAAAATCTGATAATCAATAAACCTCAGATAATCAATAAATCTGATCTGATAATCCAGTGAATCTGAATCAATAAATCCTGATAATCAATAAATCAATAATCAATAAATCTGATAAATCAACTAAATCTGATAATCGAAATAAGTCTGATAAACGAATAAATTGATAATCAATAAATCAGATAATCAATAACGATCAATTAATTAATAACTCTGATAATCAATAAACAAATAACAATAATCATAAAACTAATCAGTAAACTTAAAATACATCCAATAAATCTGATAATTAATAAATCTGATAATCACATACAATCTATCAACTCAATAAATCTGATAATCAATAAATTCTGATAATTAATAAATCTGATAATGCAATAAATCTATAATCAATAAATCTGATAATCAATAAATCCAGATAACAATAAATCTTGATAATCAATAAATCTGATAATCAATCTAAATCTGAATAAATCAGATAATCAATGATATAATCAATAAATCAAAATAATAAACAATATCATAATATTATGATAAAATAGTGATAATTTATTCAGCGAATAATATGAGAAGAGCAACAAAATTACCCCGATGCACACAATCATCAATAGAATCCCTGGCGAGCATACGCTTGATGCAAGAAACTATCTCAGCAATCAGTATCGGGTATTCAATTACGCCAGTCTTATTTATCGCTTGATACTCAGAACACAAAACATCGCCTTCTCAAGCATTCCGAGAAATTGACCGCGCCGATCCAAAATTGAATTCGCAGGCAAATCTCCCAATTCCGGCAACTGAATTAAGCCAAATAAGAGCGAATATTGAATAGGCGCCACACATAACTGAATAGAACTAGAAAAGAACAGTTAATCATCTGACAAATAGGTAATCTGATCAAACTTACTGTGAGGAGGGGATAATCTTTTGCCAGACAAATAGCCGTACCAGTTAGTGATGTCGACAGAGCTGGAATATGAGCAACATTAATCTGAATAATCAGAAACAAACTAGATGTATTTTTGCAATATTTGATCAAGATTCACTGATTGTACATGTAGAGACCGCATTTAGTATTTAGAATAGGAAGATAGGAATAGGAAAGGAACAGCAGAGAGAGAAATAGAAGAGAAAATAGAGAGGAAGAGGAATTAGAGAGAGAGGAAGAGGAGAGGAATAGAGAGAGAGACGGACATAGAGAGAGAGAGGAAGAGAGAGAGAGGAATAGAGAGAGAGAGCAGGAATAGAGAGAGAGAGGAAATAGAGAGAGAGAGGAATAGAGAGAGAGGAATAGGAAGAGAGAGGAATAGGAGAGAGAGAGGAATAGAAGAGAGAGAGAGAGAGGAAGAGAGAGAGAGAATAGGAGAGAGAGAGGAATAGAGAGAGAGGAATAGAGAGAGAGAGAGGAATAGAGAGAGGAGAATAGAGAGAGAGAGGAATAGAGAGAGAGGAATAGAGAGAGAGGAATAGAGAGAGAGAGGAATAGAGAGAGAGAGAGGAATAGAGAGAGAGAGAATAGAGAGAGAGAGAGGAATAGAGAGAGAGGAATAGAGGAAAGAGGAGAGAGAGGAAAGAGAGAGCATTAGAGAGAGAGATAGAGAGAGAGAGAGGAATATAGAGAGAGAGGAATAAGAGAGAGAGAGAGGAATAGAGAGAGAGGAGAGGAGAGAGAATAGAGAGAGAGAGGAATAGAGAGAGGAAGAGAGAGAGAGAGGAATAGAGAGAGAGAGAGGAGAAATAGAGAGAGAGGAATAGAGAGAAGAGAGAATAGAGAGAGAGGAATAGGAATAGAGAGAGGAATAGAGAGAGAGAGAGGAATAGGAATAGAGAGAGAGAATAGAGAGGAGAGAATAGAGAGAGATGAATAGAGAGAGAGAGGAATAGAGAGAAGAGGAATAGAGAGAGAGAATAGGGAGAGAGAATAGAGAGAGAGAGAGGAAAGAGAGAGAGAGGAGAGGATATAGAGAGAGAGAGAGAGGAATAGAGAGAGAGAGAGAGAGAGGAATAGGGAGAGAGAGGAATAGAGAGAGAGAGAGGATAGAGAGAGAGGAGAGAGAGAGGAATAGAGGAGAGGAGAGGAATAGAGAGAGAGAGAGGAATAGAGAGAGGAATAGAGAGAGAATAGAGAGAGAGAATAGAGAGAGGAATAGAGAGAGAGAGGAATAGAGAGAGAGAGGAATAGAGAGAATAAGAGAGAGTAGAGAATAGAGAAGAGAGAGGAATAGAGAGAGGAATAGAGAGAGAGATAGAGGAATAGGAGAGAGATGAATAGAGAGAGAGAGGAATAGAGAGAGAGAGAGAGGAATAGAAAGAGAGAGGAATAGAGAGAGAGAAGTAGAGAGGAATAGAGAGAGAGAGATAGAGAGAAGAGAGGAATAAGAGAGAGGAATAGAGAGAATAGAGGAAAGAGAATAAGAGAGGAATAGAGAGAGAGAGAAGATAGAGAGAGAGAATAGAGAGAAGAGGAAGAATAGAGAGAGAGAGGAATAAGAGAGAGAGGAATAGAGAGAGAGAGGAATAGAGAGAGAGGAATAGAGAGAGAGAGGAATAGAGAGAGAGGAATAAGAGAGAGAGAGGAGAGAGAGGAATAGAGGAGCGGAGAGAAGAGAGAGGATAGAGAGAGAGAGGAATATGAGAGAGAGAGAAATAGAGGAATAGAGAAGAGAGGAATTAGAGAGAGAGGAATAAAGAGAGAGAGAGAGGAATAGAGAGAGGAATAGAGAAGAGAGGAATAGAGGAGAGAGAATAGGAGAGAGGAATAGAGAGAGGAATAGAGAGAGAGAGAGAATAGAGGAATAGGGAGAGAGAGAGATGAGAGAATAGAGAGGAGGAATAGAGAGAGAGAGGAATAGAGAGAGGATTAGAGAGAGAGAGGAATAGAGAGAGGAGAATAGGGAATAGAGAGAGAGAGGAATAGAGAGAGAGAGGATAGAGAGAGAGAGAGAGGAGAGAGGAATAGAGAGAGAGAGGAGAGAGAGGAATAGGAATAGAGAGAGAGGGAATAGAGAGAGAGAGGAATAGAGAGAGAGAGAGGAGAAGAGAGAGAGAGAGAGAATAGAGAGACAGAGAGAGAGAGAGAGGAATAAGAGAAGAGAGAGGACCATAGAGAGAGAGAGAGAGAGAAGAATGAGAGACGGAATAGAGAGAGAGAGAGAGAGAGAATAGAGGTAGAGGAGAGAGAGAGGAATAGAGAGAGAGAGAGAGGAATAGAGAGAGAGAGAGAGAGGAATAGAGAGAGAGAGAGGAATAGAGAGAGAGAGAGGAATAGAGAGAGAGAGGAATAGAGAGAGAGAGAGAGAGGAATAGAGAGAGAAGAGAGAGAGAATAGAGAGAGAGAGAATAGAGAGGAATAGAGAAGAGAGAGAGAGGAGAATAGAGAGAGAGAGAATAGAGAGAGAGGAATGAGAGAGAGAGGAAATAGAGAGAGAGAAGAGGAATAGAGAGAGAGGAATAGAGAGAAGAGAGAGAGGATTAGAGAGAGAGAGAATAGAGAGAGAAAGAGAGAGGAATAGAGAGAGAGAGGAATAGAGGAGAGAGAGGAATAGAGAGGAGAGGAATAGAGAGAGAGAAGGAATAGAGAGAGAGAATAGAGAGAGAGAGGAGAGAATAGGAGAGAGAGAGAGGAATAGGAATAGAGAGAGAGGAATAGAGAGAGAGAGGAATAGAGAGAGAGGAATAGAGAGAGAGAGGAATAGAGAGAGAGGAATAGAGAGGAGAAGAGGTAATAGAGAGATGGAGAGAGAATAGAGAGAGAGAGAATAGAGAGAGAAGAGAATAGAGAGAGAAGAGGAATAGAGAGAGAGAGGAATAGAGGAGAGAGAATAGAGAGAGAGGAATAGAGACGAGAGAGGAATAGAGAGAGAGGAATAGAGAGAGGAGAGAGGAATAGAGAGAGAAGGATAGAGAGAGAGAGATAGAGAGGAGAGAGAGGAATAGGAAATAGAGAGAGAGAGAATAGAGAGAGAGAATAGAGAGATTAGAGGAATAGAGAGGAGAGGAATAAGAAAAGAGGAGAGAATAGAGCAGAGAGAGGAATAGAGAGAGAGAGAATAGAGAGAGAGGAGGAATAGAGAGAGAGGAGATAGAGAAGAGAGGAATAGAAGAGAGAAGAATAGGAGAGAGAGGAATAGAGAAGAGAGAATAGAGAGAGAGAGGAATAGAGAGAAGAGAGGAATAGAGAGATAGAGAATAGAGAGAGAGAATAGAGAGAGAGAGGAAGGAGAGAGGAGAATAGAGAGAGAGAGGCAATAGAGAGAGAGAGGAATAGAGAGAGAGAGGAATGAGAATGAGAGGGAATAGAGAGAGAAGAATAGAGAGAGAGGAATAGAGAGAGAGAGAGGAATAGAGAGAGAGAGAGGAATAGAGAGAGAGAGGAATAGAGAGAGAGAGGAGAATAGAGAGAGAGGAGAGAGAGGAATAGAGAGAGAGAGGAATAGAGAGAGAGAGGAGAGATAGAGAGAGGAATAGAGAGAGAGAGGAATAGAGAGAGAGAGGAATAGAGGGAGAGAGAGAGGAGGATAGAGAGAGGAATTAGAGAGAGAGGAATGAGAGAGAGAGAGGAATAGAGAGAGAGGAATAGAGAGAGAGAGAGGAATAGAGAGAGAGAGGAATAGAGAGAGAGAGGAATAGAGAGAGAGAGAGAGAGAGGATAGAGAGAGAGGAATAGAGAGAGAGAGGAATAGAGGAGAAGAGGAATAGAGAGAGAGAGAGAATAGAGAGAGAGGAATAGAGAGAGAGAGAGGAATAGAGAGAGAGAGAGAGAATAGAGAGAGAGCAGGAATAGAGAGAGAGAGGAATAGAGAGAGAGAGGAATAAGAGAGAGAGAGGAATAGAGAGAGGAGGATAGATAGAGAGAGGAGGAAGAGAGAGGAATAGAGAGAGAGGAATAGAGAGAGAGAGGAATAGAGAGAGAGAGAGAGAGGAATAGAGAGAGAGAGGTAATAGAGAGAGAGGAATAGAGAGAGAGAGAAGAGAGAGAGAGAGATAGGAGGAATAGAGAGAGAGAGAGAGAATAGGAGAAGAGAGGATAGAGAGAGAGAGGAATAGAGAGAGAGGAGGAATAGAGAGAGAGAGAGGAATAGAGAGAGAGAGGAATAGAGAGAGAGAGGAATAGAGAGAGAGAGGAATAGAGAGAGAGAGGAATAGAGAGAGAGAGAGGAATAGAGAGAGAGAGGAATAGAGAGAGATATAGAGAGAGAAGAGATGGAATAGAGAGAGAGAGAGAGGAATAGAGAGAGAGGGATAGAGAGAGAGAGGAATAGACGAGAGAGAGAATAGAAGAGAGAGAGAGGAATAGAGAGAGAGGAAGCATGAGGGAGGATGCAAAAAAGAAGAATTGGTGCGTGTGGTATTAAACATCGAGTGTGGATGCGTACCTACCAGTAGAGAGAGAGCTGGTGGGAGACTCACAAGGGTGCAGTTATGCCTTGTCTGACATCAGCGTACCCGATCAATCTCGACGAGGCAGCAAGAAGCAAGATCACGCCTCCTTGTCCATCGAGACAGGAAGGATGAGAACACATGTCATCATGCAACCAGTAGCGATCTGATTGGACAATCAGTCAATTCGGCGAGTAGCGGGCAGCAGCATCACGCTCGCCACTCGACAGACAGAGGGTACCGGAAGGATTCTTGACCAAAACAGACAGACAAACCAACCAATAATCATCAAAAAACCAATCGGTGTGCTCGACCATCAGAATCGAGTGACTGATTCACAACAACCACAACTACATTGCTTTGATCCCCCCCCCTCCCACAATCACAATACCAGTGAACAGCACAACAGAACTAATAATGAATGCATAATTCTCACTCTCAGCGCGACATGCAGCCACTCCCACCGAGTTATCCTCAATTGCGCACGTGACAAACTCGACCAGTTGCTCAGCAGTGAGGATACCCTCTGATTTCGCTACCAAATACATTCTACTGTTGGCATGATCGCCACCATTCCAATAAACGGATACGAGTGCTCTCTGATGACCGCGACACTTCCGAATCCTTCTCTGCTGTTGATGTGCAGCCCAAATGAGAACATCAGCGCTGCTCATGAACTCGAGAAATAACGGATTACAAAGAGTTCCCTAGAATAACAACATCAATTCTATTGTAGAATCTCATTGAGAACCTGCAAAGTAATCCGACTCTTCGTGATCACTCCATGGAGATAGATCAACAGGAAATTCAGAGTTAATTTAGCCTTGCTCCACACCGCCAAACATAATTACAATTGGCAAATAATGGTCGATCTACTCCATATTTATCCTCGAAATACTTGATACTCTTCCACATCTGATGAACTACTCTCTGAATTCTTAATAAAACAAATACTAACCACTATAGTTAATACTTTACCATAATCTTGTGATTCCAATAGGTGGAATGAAATGAACTAAATAAATAATATATTTATGAAATTTTACTTATTTACATAATTTTTACTAACAAATTGCTAAAAAAAATCCATAAACATAATAAGGAAAAGCTTTTAAATATTGCAGAAGACTTTAGTAGCTCTTCATAATGAAAATACAAATAAGAATTTCTTTTATTATAAAGATAATTAAAAATTAAAATACTGTATAGAAATTATCTTTTAACAACAAATAAAAAATAATTATACATTTAAAATAATTTTCAGAAAACTTAAACAAGCATAAAATTTTATGAGTTGATTTAAAAATATTTACAACGAAATTTTATATTGTATTAAATATATAGAACTGCATGAGTTTTTCAATTTTAAACTTTGTTAAAAGAATTTAACTTTTACATCTTTAATTTAATAATACTTTCTATTAAATATTATCTAGTAATTTAATATTTTTTTTAAAATTATTTATATCAACGTTTAAAAATCGGTTTACTTACTAAATTCACTTTTAAATAACACGCTAAAAATACTTTGGAGAAATCGATAGGTTTGGAGCACATTGATTTTTTACTTTCGTTACCATGACACTACTGAAATTCTAATTTTCTACGTAGTGTGAATTTATTTTATTAATTACTTAGTAATATTAAAATCATTTTTTTTAATTAATTTTTTTAAATTTAAACTAATTTATATTTCTTATTTAAATATTATAAAATCATATTTTTTGAAAATTTGAATGAAACTATTTTAAGCAAACATTTAAAGAGAAAAACTAAAATTAAAATTCATTACTTATGAAAATTAATTTTATTATTAACAATAAAGGCATCTCATATAATAATCATATACACGCATTCTATGTTTTATGTTCTTATCATCTGTTTACTCAGTTTATTTACAATACTCTAAATTTAATATTAAATTCATTAGAAAATCCATTTATTCAATAAAAAAACAATTTTGTGACAGTTTTAAAAATTTATTGATATGCTTAAACGATTGCATAAATGATTAATAATTTGGTAATGGAGTAATTTTTGGGGTGGCAAAATTTAATAATATAATTTCAATCAAAAATCAAATTGAAATTTCATTAATATTGCTTAAAAAGATGCTTAAAAATAAAAAAATTAAAAAAAATATGTTGCTAGAGATTATGGAGGACATTAAAGGAGTTTTTGCCTTGTATATTCAATCGCCGGTGTTAGAAAACAAAGTTAAGAATTCGTTGGTGTATAATTGGAAAGGTTAAAACGGTTGAAGAAAGATTTTTTTTTTCTTTTAATTAACATTAATTTTTGACTGTTTTTGACTGGTTTTCATTTGATTTTTTGATTAAAATTCATATTATTTAATTTGCCCACCCAAAAATGACTCCATTACCCTAATTTTTATAATTGTAAAATAATTTTTATAAAAATAGTTAGTTATATGTAACATTAAAAAAAAATTATGTGTTCAATTTGAGTTTTACTGTTAGCTATTGATTAAGCTAATAAAAAGTGGGTTCATAAAATTTACTTATTTCCGTTCTTATTAATAATAATGTGTTTTGTCTGAAACTATTTTTGTAGACATTTCTTATTACTAATTTTATCATTAGTAAATTTACTTTATTTTACATTTAATTTATTAGATACTATTTCAATTACAATTGTGTGCGAACAATTGTGAACTCAACCATGTTTTTTAAATTATCACTTATAAATAACGATGCACCATATGTATAGATGAAACATGTAAAACTATCTGAACTGTATGCAAAGAACAACTTAAGTAGAAAAAACGTGATCAAAACACTTTTAATGCAAAAATAAATTTGCAACTAGAACATCATTGATAACAATGGAAAAACACTAAAAACTTGGCTACATTTCACAGGAAGGAAACATGAAGAATTACCTAATTAAAAAATGCTGAGCTAAAATCAATGTGATTGTATAATAACACTTGCGCAAACAAAAATTTAAACAATTTTTTGTTTGGCTGGATTTTTATAAAGTTTTCATATGTACTCCGATGCGCTGATTCCAAAAAATGGGTTATTTTTGTTATCCGGTCAACGGTTAATACGGAAATCGAAAAAAAACCAATTTATATTATGATTACGTAATTATTGTACTAAAATTGAAAAAACATTACATGTAAATCAAAAAGATAATAAAGTTTTAAGGCTAAAAATGTATAAAAGAATAAATTTTTATTTGATAATTTAAACTCATCAAACTGAATTCCCTAGAAATGCTTCTTAGAACGGATTTTCCGTCGATGATGTGACTTATCTTCTCTAACAAGTCCCCAGATATAGTCGCCCATCATAGCCAGCGTCCCATCTACCTTGGTATCTGCGTTCCATCAACTGTATGTCTTGGTGGAAACGTTCACCGTGCTCTTCGCTTACTGCACCTAAATTTTCTCGAAAGAAGTCGAGATGTGAGTGCAAGTAATGCACTTTAGTAGACATCCGGCATCCATAACCTGATAACTTGAAATAAGTTCTGCTGCAATATCTCCATAATTTGGTGCTCTATAGTTTCCCAAGAATCCCGTAACTACATGTCGGAACGCTACCCATGCTCTCTTTTCGATAGAGTCATGGTACTTTCCAGATCCACACATGTCAACATTTTCTTTATTTGAGGACCAACAAATATTCCCTCACGGATTTAGCATTGATAGTTCGGAAACATTGACTGCAATTTGATAAATGTTACACCATCTTTATCTAGTGCTTTAACAAATTGCTTAATTAAGCCTAACTTAATGTGTAACGGTGGAAGTAAAATTTTATATTTGAAACAAAGTTTCGTATTTCACATTGGAAGGAAAATTCCAATTTCTTCATTATTTTCTGTTGGCACCATTCTTTTCTTTTTTAATTATTATTATAATTTAAAAAATTAATATAAATTAATCAACCATAAAATTTAATAAAATAAAATAAATTTCAAATTTTGTCTGTGTCAAGTCTTAATTGAATCAAAGATTAATTCCTGAAGCAGAGAATTGTTCATGTAAAGGAAAAATAAAA
>JACMZG010001893.1:10643216-10654076 GCA_018340805.1 Microvelia longipes
ATAACAAATTCTGCACAATTCAAATATAGAAATACTTTTTTCTTCGGATCATTTTGAGGCAAAAAAATTATGGAGAGAAATCAAAAAATTTAAACCTTTAATGAAATAAAAGATAATAAATCAACAAAATAATAATCATTAGAATTTATTAATTTCCATAATTATTTTCCGTGTCAATTATTTTAGACGTTATATATCAATTTTTTTATCAAGTTATTTAGATCTATTTTGTTATATTTTGTATATCAATTTTTTATCAATTTAAATTGTTTCAATATTTATTATAAAATATATTTTTCTAGTTTATAAAATGAATGTAAGTCGATGAACAGATTTTTATTTTCTTCTGAAATCAGTTGGTGAAGGTCATACTGGTAAGACAAAACATTTAAATTTGATTAATAATATTTCGATATATTCAGATAAATATGTGATCAAATAAGTGACGCAATTTTAGATGCTCACTTGCAACAAGATCTAAATGCCAAAGTGGCTTTCGGTAAGAAATTATTTATTTATTTTTGTTTCATTAAAAAACAAATTTACAGAAACTTTTGCATAAACTTGTATGATTTTAATTGGAGGAGAAATAACATCAAATGCTGTAGTAGACTATCATAAAGTTATAAGACAAACAATTTAGATAACAAATTCTGCACAATTCAAATTATAGAAATACTTTTTTCTTCGGATCATTTTGAGGCAAAGAAATTTATGGAGAGAAATCAAAAAAATTTAAACCTTTAATGAAATAAAAGATAATAAATCAACAAAATAATAATCATTAGAATTTATTAATTTCCATAATTATTTTCCGTGTCAATTATTTTAGACGTTATATATCAATTTTTTTATCAGTTATTTAGATCTATTTGTAATATTTTGTATATCAATTTTTTATCAATTTAAATTGTTCAAATATTATTATAAAATATATTTTCTAGTTTTATAAAATGAATGGTAAGTCGATGAACAGATTTTTATTTTCTTCTGAATCAGTTGGTGAAGGTCATACTGTAAGACAAAACATTTAAAATTTGATTAATAATATTTCGATATATTCAGATAAAATATGTGATCAAATAAGTGACGCAATTTTAGATGCTCACTTGCAACAAGATCAAATGCCAAAGTGGCTTTCGGTAAGAAATTATTTATTTATTTTTGTTTCATTAAAAAACAAATTTACAGAAACTTTTGCATAAACTTGTATGATTTTAATTGGAGGAGAAATAACATCAAATGCTGTAGTAGACTATCATAAAGTTTATAAGACAAACAATTTAGATAACAAATTCTGCACAATTCAAATTATAGAAATACTTTTTCTTTCCGACATTTTGAGCAAAGAAATTTATGGAGAGAAATCAAAAAATTTAAACCTTTAATGAAATAAAAGATAATAAATCAAAAAAATAATCATTAGAATTATTAATTTCCATAATTATTTTCCGTGTCAATTATTTTAGACGTTATATATCAATTTTTATCAAGTTATTTAGATCTATTTTGTATATTTGTATATCAATTTTTTATCAATTTAAATTGTTTCAATATTTATTAAAATATATTTTTCTAGTTTTATAAAATGAATGGTAAGTCGATGAACAGATTTTTATTTTCTTCTGAATCAGTTGGTGAAGGTCATACTGGTAAGAAAAACATTTAAAATTTGATTAATAATATTTCGATATATTCAGATAAATATGTGATCAAATAAGTGACGCAATTTTAGATGCTTACTTGCAACAAGATCCAAATGCCAAAGTGGCTTTTCGGTAAGAAATTATTTATTTATTTTGTTTCATTAAAAAACAAATTTACAGAAACTTTTGCATAAACTTGTATGATTTTAATTGGAGGAGAAATAACATCAAATGCTGTAGTAGACTATCATAAAGTTATTAAGACAAACAATTTAGATAACAAATTCTGCACAATTCAAATTATAGAAATACTTTTTTCTTCGGATCATTTTGAGGCAAAGAAATTTATGGAGAGAAATCAAAAAATTTAAACCTTTAATGAAATAAAAGATAATAAATCAACAAAATAATAATCATTAGAATTTATTAATTTCCATAATTATTTTCCGTGTCAATTATTTTAGACGTTATATATCAATTTTTTTATCAAGTTTTTTAGATCTTTTGTTATATTTTGTATATCAATTTTTTATCAATTTAAATTGTTTCAATATTTATTATAAAATATATTTTTCTAGTTTTAAAATGAATGGTAAGTCGATGAACAGATTTTTATTTCTTCTGAATCAGTTGGTGAAGGTCATACTGGTAAGACAAAACATTTAAAATTTGATTAATAATATTTCGATATATTCAGATAAAATATGTGATCAAATAAGTGACGCAATTTTAGATGCTTACTTGCAACAAGATCCAAATGCCAAAGTGGCTTTCGGTAAGAAATTATTTATTTATTTTTGTTTCATTAAAAAACAAATTTACAGAAACTTTTGCATAAACTTGTATGATTTTAATTGGAGGAGAAATAACATCAAATGCTGTAGTAGACTATCATAAAGTTATAAGACAAACAATTTAGATAACAAATTCTGCACAATTCAAATTATAGAAATACTTTTTCTTCGGATCATTTTGAGGCAAAGAAATTTATGGAGAGAAATCAAAAAAATTTAAACCTTTAATGAAATAAAAGATAATAAATCAACAAAATATAATCATTAGAATTTATTAATTTCCATAATTATTTCCGTGTCAATTATTTTAGACGTTATATATCAATTTTTTTATCAAGTTATTTAGATCTTTTTTGTTATATTTTGTATATCAATTTTTTATCAATTTAAATTGTTTCAATATTTATTATAAATATATTTTTCTAGTTTTATAAAATGAATGGTAAGTCGATGAACAGATTTTTATTTTCTTCTGAATCAGTTTGGTGAAGGTCATACTGGTAAGACAAAACATTTAAAATTTGATTAATAATATTTCGATATATTCAGATAAAATATGTGATCAAATAAGTGACGCAATTTTAGATGCTTACTTGCAACAAGATCCAAATGCCAAAGTGGCTTTCGGTAAGAAATTATTTATTTATTTTTGTTTCATTAAAAAACAAATTTACAGAAACTTTTGCATAAACTTGTATGATTTTAATTGGAGGAGAAATAACATCAAATGCTGTAGTAGACTATCATAAAGTTATAAGACAAACAATTTAGATAACAAATTCTGCACAATTCAAATTATAGAAATACTTTTTTCTTCCGACCATTTTGAGGCAAAGAAATTTATGGAGAGAAATCAAAAAAATTTAAACCTTTAATGAAATAAAAGATAATAAATCAACAAAATAATAATCATTAGAATTTATTAATTTCCATAATTATTTTCCGTGTCAATTATTTTAGACGTTATATATCAATTTTTTATCAAGTTATTTAGATCTATTTTGTTATATTTTGTATATCAATTTTTTATCAATTTAAATTGTTTCAATATTTATTATAAATATATTTTTCTAGTTTTATAAAATGAATGGTAAGTCGATGAACAGATTTTTATTTTCTTCTGAATCAGTTGGTGAAGGTCATACTGGTAAGACAAAACATTTAAAATTTGATTAATAATATTTCGATATATTCAGATAAAATATGTGATCAAATAAGTGACGCAATTTTAGATGCTCACTTGCAACAAGATCCAAATGCCAAAGTGGCTTTCGGTAAGAAATTATTTATTTATTTTTGTTTCATTAAAAAACAAATTTACAGAAACTTTTGCATAAACTTGTATGATTTTAATTGGAGGAGAAATAACATCAAATGCTGTAGTAGACTATCATAAAGTTATAAGACAAACAATTTAGATAACAAATTCTGCACAATTCAAATTATAGAAATACTTTTTTCTTCGGATCATTTGAGGCAAAGAAATTTATGGAGAAAATCAAAAAAATTTAAACCTTTAATGAAATAAAAGATAATAAATCAACAAAATAATAATCATTAGAATTATTAATTTCCATAATTATTTTCCGTGTCAATTATTTTAGACGTTATATATCAATTTTTTTATCAAGTTATTTAGATCTATTTTGTAATATTTTGTATATCAATTTTTTATCAATTTAAATTGTTTCAATATTTATTATAAAATATATTTTTCTAGTTTTATAAAATGAATGGTAAGTCGATGAACAGATTTTATTTTCTTCTGAATCAGTTGGTGAAGGTCATACTGGTAAGACAAACATTTAAATTTGATTAATAATATTTCGATATATTCAGATAAAATATGTGATCAAATAAGTGACGCAATTTTAGATGCTTACTTGCAACAAGATCCAAATGCCAAAGTGGCTTTCGGTAAGAAATTATTTATTTATTTTGTTTCATTAAAAAACAAATTTACAGAAACTTTTGCATAAACTTGTATGATTTTAATTGGAGGAGAAATAACATCAAATGCTGTAGTAGACTATCAAAAGTATAAGACAAACAATTTAGATAACAAATTCTGCACAATTCAATTATAGAAATACTTTTTTCTTCGATCATTTTGAGGCAAAGAAAATTTATGGAGAGAAATCAAAAAATTTAAACCTTTAATGAAATAAAAGATAATAAATCAACAAAATAATAACATTAGAATTTATTAATTTCCATAATTATTTTCCGTGTCAATTATTTAGACGTTATATATCAATTTTTTATCAAGTTATTTAGATCTTTTTGTTATATTTTGTATATCAATTTTTATCAATTTAAATTGTTTCAATATTTATTATAAAATATATTTTTCTAGTTTTATAAAATGAATGGTAAGTCGATGAACAGATTTTTATTTCTTTCTGAATCAGTTGGTGAAGGTCATACTGGTAAGACAAAACATTTAAAATTTGATTAATAATATTTCGATATATTCAGATAAAATATGTGATCAAATAAGTGACGCAATTTTAGATGCTCACTTGCAACAAGATCCAAATGCCAAAGTGGCTTTCGGTAAGAAATTATTTATTTATTTTTGTTTCATTAAAAACAAATTTACAGAAACTTTTGCATAAACTTGTATGATTTTAATTGGAGGAGAAATAACATCAAATGCTGTAGTAGACTATCATAAAGTTATAAGACAAACAATTTAGATAACAAATTCTGCACAATTCAAATTATAGAAATACTTTTTTCTTCCGATCATTTTGAGGCAAAGAAATTTATGGAGAGAAATCAAAAAATTTTAAACCTTTAATGAAATAAAAGATAATAAATCAACAAAATAATAATCATTAGAATTTATTATTTCCATAATTATTTTCCGTGTCAATTATTTTAGACGTTATATATCAATTTTTTATCAAGTTATTAGATCTATTTTGTTTATTTTGTATATCAATTTTTTATCAATTTAAATTGTTTCATATTTTTATTATAAAATATATTTTTCTAGTTTTATAAAATGAATGGTAAGTCGATGAACAGATTTTATTTTCTTCTGAATCAGTTGGTGAAGGTCATACTGGTAAGACAAAACATTTAAAAATTTGATTAATAATATTTCGATATATTCAGATAAAATATGTGATCAAATAAGTGACGCAATTTTAGATGCTCACTTGCAACAAGATCCAAATGCCAAAGTGGCTTTCGGTAAGAAATTATTTATTTATTTTGTTTCATTAAAAAACAAATTTACAGAAACTTTTGCATAAACTTGTATGATTTAATTGGAGGAGAAATAACATCAAATGCTGTAGTAGACTATCATAAAGTTATAAGACAAACAATTTAGATAACAAATTCTGCACAATTCAAATTATAGAAATACTTTTTTCTTCGGATCATTTTGAGGCAAAGAAATTTATGGAGAGAAATCAAAAAATTTAAACCTTTAATGAAATAAAAGATAATAAATCAACAAAATAATAATCATTAGAATTTATTAATTTCCATAATTATTTTCCGTGTCAATTATTTAGACGTTATATATCAATTTTTTATCAAGTTATTTAGATCTATTTTGTAATATTTGTATATCAATTTTTTATCAATTTAAATTGTTTCAATATTTATTATAAAATATATTTTTCTAGTTTTATAAAATGAATGGTAAGTCGATGAAAAGATTTTTATTTCTTTCCGAATCAGTTGGTGAAGGTCATACTGGTAAGACAAAACATTTAAAATTTGATTAATAATATTTCGATATATTCAGATAAAATATGTGATCAAATAAGTGACGCAATTTTAGATGCTTACTTGCAACAAGATCCAAATGCCAAAGTGGCTTTCGGTAAGAAATTTATTTATTTTTTGTTTCATTAAAAAACAAATTTACAGAAACTTTTGCATAAACTTGTATGATTTTAATTGGAGGAGAAATAACATCAAATGCTGTAGTAGACTATCATAAAGTTATAAGACAAACAATTTAGATAACAAATTCTGCACAATTCAAATTTATAGAAATACTTTTTTTTCCGACCATTTTGAGGCAAAGAAATTTATGGAGAGAAATCAAAAAAATTTAAACCTTTAATGAAATAAAAGATAATAAATCAACAAAATAATAATCATTAGAATTTATTAATTTCCATAATTATTTTCCGTGTCAATTATTTTAGACGTTATATATCAATTTTTTATCAAGTTATTTAGATCTTTTGTTATATTTTGTATATCAATTTTTTATCAATTTAAATTGTTTCAATATTTATTATAAAATATATTTTTCTAGTTTTATAAAATGAATGGTAAGTCGATGAACAGATTTTTATTTTCTTCTGAATCAGTTGGTGAAGGTCATACTGGTAAGACAAAACATTTAAAATTTGATTAATAATATTTCGATATATTCAGATAAAATATGTGATCAAATAAGTGACGCAATTTTAGATGCTCACTTGCAACAAGATCCAAATGCCAAAGTGGCTTTCGGTAAGAAATTATTTATTTATTTTTGTTTCATTAAAAAACAAATTTACAGAAACTTTTGCATAAACTTGTATGATTTTAATTGGAGGAGAAATAACATCAAATGCTGTAGTAGACTATCATAAAGTTATAAGACAAACAATTTAGATAACAAATTCTGCACAATTCAAATTATAGAAATACTTTTTCTTCGACCATTTTGAGGCAAAGAAATTTATGGAGAGAAATCAAAAAATTTAAACCTTTAATGAAATAAAAGATAATAAATCAACAAAATAATAATCATTAGAATTTATTAATTTCCATAATTATTTTCCGTGTCAATTATTTTAGACGTTATATATCAATTTTTTTATCAAGTTATTAGATCTATTTTGTTATATTTTGTATATCAATTTTTTATCAATTTAAATTGTTTCAATATTTATTATAAAATATATTTTCTAGTTTTATAAAATGAATGGTAAGTCGATGAACAGATTTTTATTTCTTCTGAATCGGTTGTGAAGGTCATACTGGTAAGACAAAACATTTAAAATTTGATTAATAATATTTCGATATATTCAGATAAAATATGTATCAAATAAGTGACGCAATTTTAGATGCTCACTTGCAACAAGATCCAAATGCCAAAGTGGCTTTCGGTAAGAAATTATTTATTTATTTTTGTTTCATTAAAAAACAAATTTACAGAAACTTTTGCATAAACTTGTATGATTTTAATTGGAGGAGAAATAACATCAAATGCTGTAGTAGACTATCATAAAGTTATAAGACAAACAATTTAGATAACAAATTTCTGCACAATCAAATTATAGAAATACTTTTTCTTCGGATCATTTTGAGGCAAAGAAATTTATGGAGAGAAATCAAAAAAATTTAAACCTTTAATGAAATAAAAGATAATAAATCAACAAAATAATAATCATTAGAATTTATTAATTTCCATAATTATTTTCCGTGTCAATTATTTTAGACGTTATATATCAATTTTTTTTATCAAGTTATTTAGATCTATTTTGTTATATTTTGTATATCAATTTTTTATCAATTTAAATTGTTTCAATATTTATTATAAAATATATTTTTCTAGTTTTATAAAATGAATGGTAAGTCGATGAAGATTTTTATTTTCTTCTGAATCAGTTGGTGAAGGTCATACTGGTAAGACAAAACATTTAAAATTTGATTAATAATATTTCGATATATTCAGATAAAATATGTGATCAAATAAGTGACGCAATTTTAGATGCTCACTTGCAACAAGATCCAAATGCCAAAGTGGCTTTCGGTAAGAATTATTTATTTATTTTTGTTTCATTAAAAAACAAATTTACAGAAACTTTTGCATAAACTTGTATGATTTTAATTGGAGGAGAAATAACATCAAATGCTGTAGTAGACTATCATAAAGTTATAAGACAAACAATTTAGATAACAAATTCTGCACAATTCAAATTATAGAAATACTTTTTTCTTCGGATCATTTTGAGGCAAAGAAATTTATGGAGAGAAATCAAAAAATTTAAACCTTTAATGAAATAAAAGATAATAAATCAACAAAATAATAATCATTAGAATTTATTAATTTCCATAATTATTTTCCGTGTCAATTATTTTAGACGTTATATATCAATTTTTTATCAAGTTATTTAGATCTATTTTGTTATATTTTGTATATCAATTTTTTATCAATTTAAATTGTTTCAATATTTATTATAAAAATATTTTTTCTAGTTTTATAAAATGAATGGTAAGTCGATGAACAGATTTTTATTTTCTTCTGAATCAGTTGGTGAAGGTCATACTGGTAAGACAAAACATTTAAAATTTGATTAATAATATTTCGATATATTCAGATAAAATATGTGATCAAATAAGTGACGCAATTTAGATGCTCACTTGCAACAAGATCCAAATGCAAAGTGGCTTTCGGTAGAAATTATTTATTTATTTTTGTTTCATAAAAAAAAATTTACAGAAACTTTGCATAACTTGTATGATTTTAATTGGAGGAGAAATAACATCAAATGCTGTAGGTAGACTATCATAAAGTTATAAGACAAACAATTTAGATAACAAATTCTGCTCAATTCAAATTATGAGAAATACTTTTTTCTTCCGACCATTTTGGAGGCAAAGAAAATTTATGGAGAGAAATCAAAAATTTAAACCTTTAATGAAATAAAAGATAATAAATCACAAAATAATAATCATTAGAATTTATTAATTTCCATAATTATTTTCCGTGTCAATTATTTTAGACGTTATATCAATTTTTTATCAGTTATATAGATCTATTTTGTTATATTTTGTATATCAATTTTTATCAATTTAAATTGTTTCAATATTTATTATAAAATATATTTTCTAGTTTTATAAAAATGAATGGTAAGTCGAATGAAACAGAATTTTTATTTTCTTCTGAATCAGTTGGTGAAGGTCATACTGGTAAGACAAAACATTTAAAATTTGATTAATAATATTTCGATATATTCAGATAAAATATGTGATCAAATAAGTGACGCAATTTTAGATGCTCACTTGCAACAAGATCCAAATGCCAAAGTGGCTTTCGGTAAGAAATTATTTATTTATTTTTTTTTCATTAAAAACAAATTTACAGAAACTTTTGCATAAACTTGTATAATTTTAATTGGAGGAGAAATAACATCAAATGCTGTAGTAGACTATCATAAAGTTATAAGACAAACAATTTAGATAACAAATTCTGCACAATTCAAATTATAGAAATACTTTTTTCTTCGGATCATTTTGAGGCAAAGAAATTTATGGAGAGAAATCAAAAAATTTAAACCTTTAATGAAATAAAAGATAATAAATCAACAAAATAATAATCATTAGAATTTATTAATTTCCATAATATTTTCCGTGTCAATTATTTTAGACGTTATTATCAATTTTTTTATCAAGTTATTTAGATCTTTTTTGTTATATTTTGTATATCAATTTTTTATCAATTTAAAATTGTTTCAATATTTATTATAAAATATATTTTTCTAGTTTTATAAAATGAATGGTAAGTCGATGAACAGATTTTTATTTTCTTATGAATCAGTTGGTGAAGGTCATACTGGTAAGACAAAACATTTAAAATTGATTAATAATATTCGATATATTCCAGATAAATATGTGATCAAATAAGTGACGCAATTTAGATGCTCACTTGCAACAAGATCCAAATGCAAAGTGGCTTTCGGTAAGAAATTATTTATTTATTTTTGTTTCATTAAAAACAAATTTACAGAAACTTTTGCATAAAACTTGTATGATTTTATTGGAGGAGAAATAACATCAAATGCTGTGTAGACTATCATAAAGTTATAAGACAAACAATTTTAGATAACAAATTCTGCACAATTCAAATTATAGAAATACTTTTTTCTTCGGATCATTTTTGAGGCAAAGAAATTTATGGAGAGAAATCAAAAAAATTTAAACTTTAATGAAATAAAAGATAATAAATCAACAAAATAATAATCATTAGAATTTATTAATTTCATAATTATTTTCCGTGTCAATTATTTTAGACGTTATATATCAATTTTTTTTCAAAGTTTATATAGATCTATTTTGTAATATTTTGTATATCAATTTTTTATCAATTTAAATTGTTTCAATATTTATTAATAAAATATATTTTTCTAGTTTTATAAAATGAATGGTAAGTCGAATGAACAGATTTTTTATTTTCTTCTGAATCATGTTGGTGAAGGTCATACTGGTAAGACAAAACATTTTAAAATTGTGGAATTAAATAATATTTCGATATATTCAGATAAAATATGTGAATCAAATAAGTGACGCAATTTTGATGCTCACTTGCAACAAGATCCAAATGCCAAAGTGGCTTTCGTAAGAATTAATTTATTTATTTTTGTTTTCATTTTAAAAAACAAATGTACAGAAACTTT
>JACMZG010001893.1:10654086-10706586 GCA_018340805.1 Microvelia longipes
GCACAACATGGTAAACCTTCCTAATGGTGAGTTAACCTCTTTTATCCCCATTGATCTGGAAAAACTTAAGAAATATACCAAATCAATAACATCAAATGCTGTAGGTCCTGACAAAATATCAATAAAAATGATCAAATACATAATTGATACACACCCTGAACCTTTATTACATGTTATTAATTCTTCCTTACTCTCTGGTGTCCCAAAAATATGGAAACTAGCTAATGTCAAACCAATCCCAAAAAATAACAATATAGATAGCATTAATGAAACTAGGCCAGTTAGTTTACTATCTGTACTAGACAAAATCACAGAAAAAGCAGTAGCAGAACAATTAATTAACCACCTAAATGTCAATAATATCATACCAAGCATACAATCAGGATTCAGAAAAAACCACAGTACCTGCACTGCACTGTTAAAAATAATTGACGATATATGCAAGGGAGTAGATCATAGCGAAGTCACCATCATGACATTACTAGATTACTCGAAAGCATTTGATACCATTTCGCATGCTTTACTCATAGCCATACTAAAATCCATAGGCATTAGTCAAGCAGCATTGAAATGGTTCATCTCATTCTTAAAGAACAGAGAGTGATTCATGGAGGAAAAATATCAAAGTCATTGAAAGTGAAGCAAGGGGTTCCTCAAGCAGCCCCCTAGCCGCATATCTGTACCTAATTTATGTCATAAAGGCTCCTGATTGTATATACTGTTCAAAAATAAAAATGTATGCGGATGATACTCAGTTATACAAGAGAACCCCAGTATCTGCTATGAAGGAATCCTCTGAGGAAGTAACCAATGATTTAAAATCATTGCAAAATTGGTCTTTAGCGCATGGTTTAAAGCTGAATCCAAAAAAATCAGAAGTAATTATAATATCATCTCGTCAAATGAGGCCTTTTGTAGAAAAAATTGAAATAAATTTGGGAACCGAGGTAATCAAAGAAGTAAGCCATACAAAAAATCTAGGTGTTACCATAGACAACTGCTTATCATTTGAAAGCATGTGATAGGACTTTGCAGCCGAGCATGGATAAAACTAAAATATCTTTATTCTGTAAAACCGTTTCTTCCAGCACCTGAGAGATGGAGACTGGCAGATACTATAGTACTATCAACATTTAACTACTGTGACATGGTATACGGACCACACCTCACTGAAGATCTAAAGTTAAGATTCAAAAGGTTCAAAACAGCTGCATGAGGTTTGCCTGGGATATTAAACGAAGAGACCATATTACACATTACCTTAACAAAAATAATATTCTTAACATGGAAAATAGACGCACTCTACATGCAGCATGTCTCCTGTTTAGAGTAACCAAAACGTCTACACCTAGCTACTTGACTGTTTACTGGAGCGTAGATCTGATCAGCACGATGTAAATCTTCGATATGTCAACCACCAATACAACATTCCCCAGCACAATTCAGCTAAATTTGAATGCTGCTTCTCAGGATATGCACCTAGGTTACTAAACTCCATACCTCAACATCTATTTAACTTAAAAGAACAATCCTTTAAAAATAACATGAAGCTTTTAATTCTAAGCTGTCAAAAAAAAAGGAGATAAGTTTATGAGATCAATTTTAAATCACTAGAAACAATATGAACATGAATCATAGTATTACTAAACCAAAAGATATACATCTATATATTTTTTGATATACAGGGTGGAACAATTCACTTAAACCAACATTAAACCATTAAAATCATGGTGAACACATGGTCCTAGACTAACGAAAATGGTCTCTACCCCTAGTAAGTCGACCACCCTGAGTTCAAATTCACCAAAACAAGTTTGGTAATTATTACCCAAATGTGGTAATTTAATTACCACTTTTCGTTTTTTATTGGTAACTTTAAAAAGTCAAATTGGATCATACCATGACATAGACTAATTTAGAAACTACATTATATCTTAAGAAATTTGATACCAATATCACAAAATTCCGATAATTTTTCACCAAGCTATCGTTTGACATACAAGACATAAATTATTACCGGCATATTTGGAACAACAAAATGCGCCAACCTAAAAAAATGGTTAAAGCATGGTCCTAGACTAACGAAAATGGTCTCTACCCCTAGTAAGTCGACCACCCTGAGTTCAAATTCACCAAAACAATTTTGGTAATTTTTACCCAAAAGTGGTAATTTTATTACCACTTTTCGTTTTTTATTGGTAACTTTAAAGAGTCAAATTGGAGCATACCATGATAAGACTAATGGTAACCATTTTTTTAGGTTGGCGCATTTTGTCGTTCCAAAAATGCCGATAATAATTTATGTCTTGTATGTCAAACGATAGCTTGGTAAAAAATTACCGGAATTTTGTGATATTGGTATCAAATTTCTCAGGATATAATGTAGTTTCTAAATTAGTCTTATCATGGTATGCTCCAATTTGACTTTTTAAAGTTACCAATAAAAGACGAAAAGTGGTAATTAAATTACCACATTTGGGTAATAATTACCAAAATTGTTTCGGTGAATTTGAACTCAGGGTGGTCGACTTACTAGGGGTAGAGACCATTTTCGTTAGTCTAGGACCATGTGTTCACCATGATTTTAATGGTTTAATGTTGGTTTAAGTGAATTGTTCCACCCTGTATAAGTTCTAATTTATAATTTTTTTTTTATTCATTTATTTTTTCTTTAAATATTATTTGTGTATGTATATGTGTTTGAGTATGTCTATATGTGTGTGTGTATGTATATATGTGTGTATATATATGTATGTATATATATATATATTTTTTTTCTTCTAATTGTTTTATTTGTATTCCTAATTCTCAATTACTTATAGTTTCTAATTTTTATTTTTCTTATGAGTGTCATAAGATATAACACTTATATATTATATATGTATGAATATACATGTGTGTGTGTATGTATGTGAAGTTATGTATGTATATGTGTGTGTGTGTGGGTATGTATATGTATGTATATATGTTTATGGATGTATGTATATATGTATGTATTTATATAATTTAGTTTTAGATTTGAAATTATTATCTTCTCATGCTGGATGTTTGATTTTTATTTATATTTTTTTTTGTATTATTTTTTATTTACTTTTTTTGTATTATTTTTAATTTACTTTTTTTGATTATTTTTTTTATTTACATTTTTTACATTACTAATTTTTACTACTATTAGTCAATAATGGCTGTGAAGGATAATTAGCAAAAGTCTTTTATTAAAAAAACATTAGTCTTTATTAAAACCATAATAAAAAAATATTTAGTATTGTTTAATATAATAAAAATATATATTTTAAGTCATGTGAGCATATATAAAATTTAACAATAATTAATCATGTTTCTTTTGAAGTGCCTTAAAAAATCTTTTCACTCTGTAACTTTTTTTTTTTCTCAGTTCCTTTTTTTTAGTTTTATCACAATATTCTGATATATTCTAGTAAGATGTAAATATGTTTAAAATATTATATTTTTAAATATAATATTATTTTTGTATTACTACTTTTATTGTGAACTAGTTTATAAATTTTATGTTGGTCATTTTAATTTCACAATTATTATCAAAAGGAGATGTTGGAAGAGCAGGAGTAAAATTTCCTGAAATATCTCCTTTTTCCATAAAAAAAAAATGTCATTTGTTTAAATGTTTTTCGTTCATCTATTTTATATGGAAATAAAGTTTTTTATTTATTTTTTTATTTTATTTTATTTCAGTGAGTGATAATTTAAGCGTGTTTCGTTATAACCTTCTCAAGCAATAAACAATAGGAAACCATTAAGAGGTAAGTTTGCCTCTAAAATTTAAGACCTGCGCTGTTGTAAGAATAGAAAAAAAATCGACTAACGAATATTTTCATAAAGAAATTCGCCAAAACTTATGCACCCAATAACAACTGTAGACTTGTGATAAGTATCAATAGTAAAAAATCTATTAAATGGTCTAAAAAAAATAGGGGAAACCTTATTTTGAAATGACGTCATGCAAATAGGATTCTGACAAGCAAGAACGCAATCCAAGGTAACGAGTAAACACTTCTAACTACTTCTTCTTCAATAATTCTATTTCGAGCCATAAATATCTATATTTTTGTAACTTTTTTTACACAGATGTTTAATATGTTTTATACGCTTTTTATAAATTTTAATAACTTAATCACATAAAAATTCGTCAAAAAAGGATCAACAAACAAAGGTTAGCTAATACAAATATGTTTACTTTCAATAAGCCTGTATTTTATTATGCACTATGAAATTAGTTTTATTCCTAGAAATTTTGGTTAGGTTTCATTATTTTCTAAAAATGGTAGTTAACATTTTTAATGACTTTCACTTTTCCTTATTTATAGGCAAAGAATGGTGTTCGCAAAAATATCCTAAACCGAAATATTACCTGAATTATTTTGTTTCGTGTGTTTTTAAGACCTCCTAAATGGTTTTTACAAAGTTGTGTGTGTGTGCGTGTGTGTTTGTTATCTTCACCAACTATTTTTGGAAAGATGTTGAGCGTATGTAATATAACTGGAGCATACCATATACAAGATTATGGTTTCTTTCATATTCGTAGCAAAATTGCAATATAATTCAATATTGGAGTCAGTTTTATTGTTTCTTCAACTGCTTGTATTTATTTTTTCGTTCTAAATACTTTTATTAGAATGCTAATATTATTTTCAATATTAAAATTAGTATTGTCATATAACTAATTTTTGCAAAAAACCATTATGGTCTTGTGAGTTGTATTATTACTAATAGAATTCTAATAAAAATATTTACTAATAACATATAGCTAATATCCTTGTTAGAATTCTTAAGTATTTTTTCCAATATTTTTGATATAATTTTACCTAATATTTCATAAATGACTCCTAATAATCTAAGAAAAATGAATAATTAAATTTTCGGTTTACAAAGTCTACATTGGAAAGGTAGACAATTTTAGGTCCTACGAATATACATTTATACCATATGCAGATGGTATAAATGCAGATAATATTATCTAGTAATTATTATTAATCATTAATTTTGATTTTTGGTAAAGTTACTTGAAAATCAATCTAAGAATTCAATTTTGATCTATGATACCATATGCCAATCACAACGAGGCAAAAATGTCATATTATGTTGTTTTAAATTTAATAAAATATACCTTACATGTTGTACTAATTAGAAGCAAGGCATCTTAATTTTCATTATTTAAATAAGTTTAAAAGAAGTTAAATAAATATGGAGTATATTTCCTAACCCTATATGTAAATGTGTTCCTATTATTATCGCAAAAAAACTGTATATATAGAGTAATTATGTTTTTAAATTTAAAATATAATAATTTTTTTCTACATAAAGGTAATAATTAAAGATTTCAATATATTTTTGTAAAGGATCTTAATATTTTTAAATATTCTGATTGAATTGAAAAATTTAACACCATTATTTGCTGCAGCTTAAATGAAGGAATTACAATAATAAATGAGATGTCATCTTGGAATGGCTCACTAAGGTATGATCAAAATGGTTCTGTTCAAGCATTTAGAAATCAACAGGATAAAGAGAAATTTCCTCATAGACTTCATCTTGATAGGTATGATTGTTATCTCTTTATACTTTGCAAGCACTCATCCAAAAATATTTTAGCCAAAAAAAAATTAAAATTTTCCAAATAATAGGTGTATACTTTTCTTATTTTGATCATTTAAGGAAACTATATTTCATATTGACAATGATTAATTTTCTTTTAAAAATTTATTAAATTTTTCTAAATAATGTGGTAAAAATTCTATTCAATTTTATAATTGTACATTGCTGCATCATATTTGTCAATCATTGATGGTTGACATAATGGCATGTCCACCTCTGTTTCGTTACGTCTAACTCATCAGGGCGCCGACAGAGCCTGTTACATTTCTAGGTGTTCTCGCACTTATATTGAGTCAACTATTCATGTTTTTGGAAAACTCGGTAGTATCAAATAATAAAATAATATATAAATTGAAATAACTTCTTGCGGCCTCGTAATTAGAGTTAAATGTAATTAGTATTCTATACATTTGAAATTTTAATATTTTTTAATTCAAAAGGAATAGCAGGTATAGGATAACATTTCAGTTTTGACTGCAACGCTGTTTCTTGTATAGGCTAAGTAATAGTAATGGTTGCATTTGAAATTTCAATCTGAACTGTTTCGAATCTTACTACAGAACGATTATTAAAACTTTTCTGTTTTAATAACACCGATCTTGCTTGTATAATTTGCCAACCTATTTTCAGTTCTGACTAGATATCTTTTCCTCTGGTTGTATAATTTGCCAAAGTATTTTCAGTTTTGACTTCATCTCTGTTCCTTTGCTTGTCTCATCAATGATGTAGTCAAAACTGAAAATTTTAAGTGTTGACTAAATAATTTGCCAAAGTATTTTCAGTTTTGACTATATCTCTGTTCCTTTGCTTGTATAAAATATAATTTTTTTTTTACTAATATACAGTTTGTTAGGTATTCGTCCCATAAAACGTCGCATCCATAGGAACAATGATGTAGTCAAAACTGAAAATTTTCAGTTTTGACTAAATAATTTGCCAAAGTATTTTCAGTTTTGACTATATCTTTGTTCCTATACACGAGACGTTATATGGGACAAATACCAAACGTTTTTTAGCATTAAACTAGACCACTGTTCCTTTGATGAGCTTCTACGAAAATTGTTAACAGCAGACAATACTATAGTCCTTCTGATAAGCTTTTTCTAAATTTAAAAACATTGAACGTTTTTAATTTATTTTTCTTTCAGGCGAGGATTGACATCAATACCAGAGATTAATGAAGAAATTAATTTGCAGTTTTTATCACTGAAACACAACCTGATAACGACACTAGATAACGTTTACGGTTTTAAACTTAAAGAATTGGTATTTTTAGATTTATATGATAACCAAATCGAATTATTAAAAGGAGTTCATGTACTTGTTAATTTAAGAATTCTTCTTGTCGGACGAAATAGGTAAGGAGTTACATGCCCCTGCGGTAGAGTAACTAAAGAGGTTGAGTAAAGTGAAACATGTAGTAAAAACAATATAATTGTGCGGAGACACCAAGGAATGTAACAAGCAAATGCAATGCTAATCTGGGAACTGTTCCATCATTGCGACATTTCGTCATACTTGATGCTCGACATAATGTCATGTCCCATCTGTTTCGTTACGTCTACTCATCAGGGCGCGACAGAGCCTGAACTCACTCTGACCTTCAATTAATTCCGAAGAATATAATGTGAAGTTTCAGGCTCTGTCGGCCCTGATGAGTAGACGTAACGAAACAGAGTGGGGACATGACATTATGTCGAGCCATCAATATGACGAATGTCGAATGATGGAACAGTCCCAGATGTAGCATTGCATTTTGCTTGTTACATTTCCTTGGTGTCTCTCGCACAATTATATTGTGTCAACTATCATGTTTTCAAAACTCGGTAGTATCAAAATGATATATGTAGTAAAAACTTTAAAAAAAATATGTGAAATCAATATTATTATAGCTATAGGGCATGTGGTACTCTAGTATTCAGATTGCGCTTAATGTAAAAAATACTTAAATTTTGCCAACCTTTGAACTTGGTTGTTTGGAACTCCACAGGAGGTTAGAAAAGGGAAATAAATTCTTATCATGGCGTAATTAACTATATATAAGTAATTATTGAGAATTTGTCTAAGGAGGTTTATAAATCGAAAAAGTTTGAAAAGTAGACGTTTTAAAAAATTAAGTTTTAAAAATTAATAAAAATGTTAAGCATCCCGTACCCATCCCCCCTCCCCAAACCCAAAAACGTTTAAAATTAAAATCCGTAGCCATCAAAACTATTTACCTGTTCATTCTATGTTTATCAGCACATTACTTATTTTTCAGAATTAAGAGTACAAGCGGCCTAGAATGCTTATCTAAGTTAGAATTGCTAGATTTACATGATAATAGAATTACTTGCTTAGACGATCTCATTGCATTGGACCAACTTAAAGTATTAAACTTAGCTGGTTTGTATAATCATAAATTTATGTTCTATCTATTAAAACGATTATTATTATTTACAGATATTTGACTGCAGATTTATACCACACCTTAATTATTAAGGCGAATTAAGTAATTTTAATTAATTCACCTTGTTCAGCAGTAAATTCAAAGAGGATTAGGTGATAGAATACCTTGCAAAAAGGCCATTTGCAAGGTATGGCCGTGAATTTTTCTACGGACACCAGGGGTCCACGGACCTCACTTCGCGTAACCCTTGGTTAGAGAATACATACTTGTAGAGAGAGCAAAACCAATCCCAAAAGGGGGCAAAATTCATACATCTATAAGGTATTTCCACTGGTATCTACCTCGTCAGAACGGGCAACATTTTTTCCAGGGGGCCATGATACCCCTCCCCCCTGCCTTTACCTGGCAACGGGCCTGATCCAAATACTTATAACTATTATGTTTTCCAGACCATGTAATATTCTATTCCGATTATTTCAGGGAATCTAATCAAATCATTAAGACCTTTTGATCTTCATGGACTAAAATCATTGCAAGAATTGAATTTAAAAAGGAATAAGATTAAAAGGTTAAACTTGACAGGTACTATTCCGTCAGTTATTAAATTAAATTTAAGTAATAACGACATTCGAAGGTAAGATATAGGAACTAAAAGCAATATTTTACTGTTTTGGTAGCTTTAATAGTAGAAGTAATTATTTTTTTTCCTTGATTATTGATGATTTGAACAGTATAGCTTATCCTTTTTGCCTTAAACAGTATAACTTATCCTTTTTGCCTTAAACAGTGTAACTTACCCTTTTTACCTCGACGATTAATGACAATCAAAAAATTATACTATTTTTAATGTTTTACAGTTTGGATGATTTAAATAGTATATCAAGTTTTGAAAATTTAAGAGACTTATCCATAGAAGGCAACCCAGTATGCTTATCTTGCGATCTACTGACGTATCTTGTTTCAATACTGCCAAATATTCATATCATAAGTAATATGCAGGTATTTCATATTTTTAATCAATTATATTAATCTAATAACACCAATGCAATGGTGTAACTCCGAAAACAATTTTTGCTCCTGAATAGAAAATAAACTTAACTTTTAGGTTGAGGAATCTTTCAGTATCTGACATCGTACAGACTCGGAACTAGTGGCTAATGTTTCATTCGAAGAGTAATACAGTTAAACGTTTACCTTCATCGCATGGGGATCCTGAAGGGCCCAAACAGTATGGATCCCGGTCTGTCTGGGTTGCACACTTAGTAACCATCGAAACTCCCTTGTTAACAGCCATGTTGATTCCTCAAAGAAATATTTCACATTTAAATGTAAACATTTCTTTTTAGGGCGTTGGCAAATAAAAAAAATATTCACTACAAAATTTTAGGAGTTTCCAGGCGGAGCGCCTGACTCTTTTTTGGCTTTTACATGCCCACTTCTCTTTAAAAATTTTAAATTATTGTTAAAAATCTACGTATAACAAATCCAATGCTAATGAACAAATGCTACATATTCAGGTTAGCGACCAAGTAAGAAAAGCTGCTGTAGGAAGCAGATCTAATAATTACGGACGTGATGCGATTACCTTGAGAGATGAAGGAAAAGACGAAGATATCGACTCCCAGGATGTTCAGAGTCAAGATACTCCTCTAAAACTTCCACCATTATCCCTCACTAGTTCTGCCAGAACAGATCACCAAGAGTCAACACCCGAACAGCCTGAGCAGGATAATAAACTTGATAATGATCGAAAAGAAAAAAGCTTCAATGGAAAAATTAAAATGAAAAATGTAAATAAAATCAAAGAACAAGGTTACTACAATTTATAAAATATTTTAAGTATCATAAGATTAGTAAAAATATTATAAACGATTTAGCAAATTTAAAAAATAATACTCAACAGTAGCAAATCAAACCTAGCTATAGAATGTTATTATTGCTAAATCTAGAGTCGCCTTAATGCTTAGTTTTTTACTAAACCACATAAAAGTTTTTTTTTACTAAAAGCACATCTGTTACGTATTCGAAAGATTTATTTATAGCATTTTAATGTTTTATGATAATCCTATAAAACATGTATTCTATAAGATATGAAAGATATTAAGTATATAAAAATTGTGTTATAGATGAAAATATATTAATTATACAAATAACTAAAGCATAGCAAATCATTATATAAAATCTCATACTCATTTCAGCAACGCGTTGCGAAAGTGCGGGTTTAGCATAAAACCAAACAAACAAGGCGTTAAAATAACATGCTACCTTTGCATTCTGAAACTAGACATGGTATGTCTATATCTATGTATGTCTATGCATGTCTATATCTATCTATATCTATGTATATCTATGTATGTCTATACCTTTATAATGTATTTTGTTAAGAATATTACTCGAAATGTGTTTCGTCTAAAGCTTATAAGATTTAAGCATTATAGGTAATACTAAACAAAAAGAAGACATTCCTAATCATATTCATAATAAGTAGGTATTTATAACCTAAAAAAATACACTGCCACAAAAATAGCTGATTCTTAAGACAATGGCAAGGTAACATAATTTATAATGCCGAAGTATAAGCGAAGCGAGTTGTGTAATAAATAGTTGTAAAGACTGATTCAACACAGAGTGAATACCACATTGAACTCCTCGAAAAAAATAGGGGTCGGATCTCCGTGTAAACGGAATATATCTCCGGGTTTAAAAGTTCAACCCTCAGTCCATCCCCGCGTTGAACTCCTCTTGTAGAAGTAGTAATATTTAGAATAACGTATTTGAAATATTTTGTCTGAATTTCAATTCCAACATCAGATTTCATTACAGCCAAGATGATATTTCAGCAGTTTTTAGGAACACGCCCCTGTTCTCTAAGCACGGTGTACTTTGGCAATAATATAATTTTTGTCTGTTATTATATTTTCAGGAGGTGATTACATAGTTGAGATCAAAGGAAGAATACTAAATATAGTTGGTCAAGGATCTCTAAGATACGTTGATAGGCCGTGGAACCCGGTCAAAGCAGCTGATGTCACGACCATCAAATTTACATTCGTTGATTTCAGTCAAGTTTCGTTAATTTTAAACAAACTCAAGAGCAGATTCCCTCGAGCAGAACACTTCCATTTTACGGATACTAACATAATTTGCTTAGGACAAGTAAACGCCTTGTCAGATTTACAAGGGATTACTTCGCTGATTATAGCCCAACCTGGTAATCCTATAACCAATAAACAGTGGAGAAGTTATGCTATTTATAGGCTTTCTCATTGGGGGTTGAAATCTATTAATAATGTAGAAGTAAGTAGCCTGGTACTAGTATTTAGTAGTGAATAATATGAATCAAAACAACATATTAAGGTTACAAGTGCGGGGATTGAGAAAGCTCTTTTAAGCGTTTCTTCCGTGGAGAGTTTTACACCTCAACTCTTTGACGGGAACATGTTTTTGGTTCGCTGGCATCGGTTTTACAAGGGCCATACATTCGTTTTAACAACTTAATTTTTGAATCCCATTTATAGAAATATGATGTGACACTTGAGTTGATCAAGTCACATACATAACGGCGAGACCACACTTGTATCACATTAAGTATCTATGTAAGACATTGATCTTATATACTGATAAACCAATCCATATCAACTCCAGGTTCCACTCCACGTGACCAGTATACACTGGTATTGGAATACAGTGGTTTGACGATTGGATAGTCAACCACCCTGATGCACTTGCCACCCCTGACGCTACTTAACTTTCATGTTCTGACGAGCACAAATACAAACTGTCGCTCGACCTAAAGTTGAATAGGATAAAGGATATAACACCATCTACATGTTCTTTATTTTCATCCTGTCGTATTCATATATCAATTACCAGGGATGACCAGAAGTTTGAGCAGTTCGGTACAACAACTTCTCGTCTGATGGGACCCTATAGGCAAGGAGGGCAACTACTTTGTAAATACTCGAATAACCATGATTGAATAGATTAACATGCCCCGTGATCATTCTAACTCCCTATCAGTTTCAATTCATCAGTTACAGTAGGAATATATTATTTTGATAGTCAAATTTGTTATAATACTGATTTAAATGAAATCACCTAAAAGTTTATTAATTTTATTCCTCTTATTATTATTGGAGAGTTGTTGTTGGAGGCTGTTGGAGAGTTGGATCCAATCCAACTCTCCAATGTAGCGTAATGTTAATGTTCTAAAGCGATTGCATAAGAACACTTTATAAGCATCGAATCTAATATTATTTCCAGGTAACCCCAGCTGAAGTAAGTGCAGCAGAATTAGAATACAGTGGTTTGACAGACATTGTTGTTAATTGTCTCCCTGACAGCTTGTTAGAACCTTTACTTAACAGATTGCAGTTAATGCACGATACAACTGAACCCAGGCAATGGATAGAATCTGCCGATCCAGCTATCAAAACTGTTGTGGCCAAAGAAGCACTTCAATGGAAAAAAATTATGCAAGTATGCGAACGCTAATTTTGTCTATATACAGTTCAAAAATCGGTACGGGGTACCTCAGAACTTTTCCTCCATACATTAGATTCGCTACGCTCATCCTCCCTGCTTCGGACTCGCTTCGCTTGTCCTCAGAAATACAGTTCACCAAATCAATACTGCAACATGCCTTTGGATAATCTTCATATAGTAAATGCATCCGTATTATTTTCAACGGTCACCCATACAGCACTGACCACACTCAATGCTCCTTAATTTTTATGGTTAAAAAAAATCATGGATATACTAGTCGTATTGAAACGTAACTTAGTGTACTTATTATTATATAATAATATACACATGTACAAAATTTTAACTCAATTGGACCATTCCCTAATTTTTACATTTTTTTAAAAAAAACTTACACAAGTCAATCAATAACATTAGAAATAATCTGGTAATGAGATGAAACTTAGCAAATATGTTATACTTATACATAGTCACATGCGTGCCAAATCTCAATCCGATCGCATCATTTTTCCGCGTTTTATGTTTTTCGAAATTTTCGCTGAGCCATCATTGCGGGTTAATGACGTCATAAAAAAATATTTTCCGAATGGCACAAGTACAGCGGTAGACTGATTTTTGTACAAAAGTTTAATTCTCTAGCATAAATACACTGCACGCTACGATGATAACAGACACACACATACAGACAGATAACTTTGCGAAAACCAGTCAGGAGACCTTAAAAACGCCTGAAAAGGATAATTCCGGTTTCATCCCGGTTGCGGATTTTTTTGCAACCACAATACTTTTCCTATATACCTAAGGTATAAATGATGAAAAATAAAAATCAAGTGCCGTCTTAAAGTAAATTCACAATACTTAAAACTAAATAAGTGTCATTTTTTTTACCATTTTCGTACTTTCCCCTGCCTTCTTAACAAAGTGATATCGCACTCTCTACTTTTTTTCTCTTTTTCAGGATGACGTTAGTCCAAGACTGAAAGGCAAAGAGCATTTAGAGCACTCAATAAATTTTACGCTGTCTGCTCTCGTCAAATTGAAACAACTCCGAAGAGAATGGCCGTCCATACTTCATGAAATAATACGAGATACGTTAGTGGATTATTCCCATATTAACTCGTACATGAAAAATTGCATTTCACAATTGTAGCATTTAAAAGGAAAGTTTTATATATTCTATGATTTGTATGTTTTTTAATAAACAGATTTTAAGGAAGTTGTTTTGCTTTTTCTTCGTCTGTTACAGGTAAGAACCATAGGAAAAGTATTAAGTTCACTCTAAAAGTCTATTACAGTAAGAACCTCACTCTAAAGTCTATTTACAGTAAGACCATAGGAAAGTTTAAGTTCACTCTAAAAAGTCTATTACAGTAAGAACCATAGGAAAAGTATTAAGTTCACTCTAAAAGTTCTATTACAGTAAGAACCAAGGAAAAGTATTAAGTTCACTCTAAAAGTCTATTACAGTAAGAACCATAGGAAAAGTATTAAGTTCACTCTAAAAGTCTATTACAGTAAGAACCATAGGAAAAGTATTAAGTTCACTCTAAAAGTCTATTACAGTAAGAACCATAGGAAAAGTATTAAGTTCACTCTAATAGTCTATTACAGTAAGAACCATAGGAAAAGTATTAAGTTCACTCTAAAGTCTATTACAGTAAGAACCATAGGAAAAGGTTCACTCTAATAGTCTTGTTAATTTAAGAATTCTTCTTGTCGGACGAAATAGGTAAGGAGTTACATGCCCCTTCGGTAGAGTAACTAAAAGAGGTATGAGTTAAAGTGAACATGTAGTAAAAACAATATAATGTGCGAGTGTTAAGCCTAGGAGCTAGTAAGTATTACTAACTGGCCACGTCTCAACTTATAAAGTTAACTTAAGACTTAAAACTAAATGGTAAGGAGAAAAATGCAGAAAAAGACAAAATAAAATTAAGTGTTTACTCGGCATAAAAAAATAATCATAACAACCAAAATAAATGTAAGAAAAAATTAAGAAATGTCACAGTAAAACAATTTGTACTTGAGAAATAACTTTGGTTAAACAGAAGAGTGATTTTAAAGTTAAGAAAAAGAGATATTTAAAAAAGTGATAAAGATATATGTTAACTTAATTAAGTTACAAAAAAATAAGTAAGATCCAAAGTTGTTTCTCAAGGTAATGAAAATGCTATATGAGGGTTTGTAACAAATTTCATAGAAAAGAGTAAAGGGTAAACTAAAAGAAGGCAAAACAGAAAAAAAATGGTCAAAAAAGGTAGTATTAATTTCTCAAAAATAAAAGGAATTTAAATTAAAAGAACAATATTATATTAAAGAATGTGTTATAAGCCCTCATAAATAATAATTTATAATAAAATGAGAAAATTATATAAAAGACCTAATAAGAAATATCTAGAAGTGGGGGGGGGGGACTTCTGTAAGGTTCAAAATTAAAATGAAGAATATTAATCACAGGAGATTTTTATGATGATCAATCGGAGATTTCCTGGTTTTAGAATGATGAAGTTTTATATTTGAGAATATGAAGGTATGTGAGATAAATTAATTGTAAAGCTCAAAAGAAAGCTGCCAAAGATTGGTAAAGATGAGTCAGTTCAAAATAATGAAACGATCTTACTTGAAAAAAGGTAATCCAATGAAAATAAGTATTGATATTGTTTTAAGATGTTCCAATAAAAGATGATGATAAAAAAGAGATGAAAGATGGTTGAGATGTGAAAATTATTGATGAAAGATAATATTAAAAGTCCATAGAGATGATTCAAAGATGGTGGAGAATGCTACCCAAAATCAGGGGGCATTTACACATGTGCACTAAAACTATAATTTTAACTGCATAAAGATTCTAGTACGTTAATGTAACAAAAATTAAGTTGTGAATTTTAAACACATTGAATAAGTACTAGTAACTAGTGACTTCAAGTTAAAGTTGAATAAAAGTTATAAATTAAAGTTATAAAAGGTTACGAAATTATAAAAGTTATAAAAGGAAATGATATAATATGAACTGTCACTAGGAGTGTGCATTGGCAACTAACTAAATCACAAGCCTAGACAAGCTAGACAGGTGATCAAGGAAAGGGTAAGGAAAGATAAGATGAGATGGATTAGTAAAGGTTTAACTGCAGGGAAAAATAGAGAGAGATAGATATAATAATGGATAGTGAAAACAAAGGTTAGAAGATAATTAATTATAGAAAATAAAGTAAACATAAGGATAGATAGAGTAAGTATTAAAGATAAATAAATAATAAACTCTGACCCCCCAGATAATTTAAAAGAAATGATAATAATAAAGATTTTAAAAGATATGTATGTACTTCTATAAAATAATAAAGAAAATATTCTTAAACAAAATAAATTAAAATAAACCTCTAAAAAGATAGGTGAAATTTTTATACAAAGCCTAAACATACCGCCCACCAAATTTCACCTAGGTTAAACTGGAGAGATGGTATTAGAGGTGTCTTCTGATGATGATGGAGGAGAAGAAGGACTTACAGCATCTTCTAAGGATACCAAGTTTACTACTGGACGCTTGTAAGTACCACCTTTACTAGTTTTAAGAGTCACCACTCGAACTATGCCATCAGTTCCTGGATGAACCTCTAATATTCTAGCTAGAGGCCAATCATGAGGTGAATGGTTAGAATCGGTCATAAGGACGAGATCCCCAACTTTGATATGAGGTGAAGTTTTAGTCCATTTATGCCTCTGTTGAAGCGTATGCAGATATTCTTGACGCCATCTCACCCAGAACCTCTGGTCGCGCTGGCGAATACGTTGCCACTGGTTGAGACGGTTGTCCGGAATATCATCCAAGTCCTCTTCTGGAATAGAAGTGATAGATGTCCCGATGAGGAAGTCCCCTGGTGTTAACGGTCTCAGATCATTAGGATCTGATGACCGAGGATGCAATGGTCTTGAATTCAATAGAGCTTCTATTTTAATGAAGGCAGTATTGAGATCACTCTCAGTATAAGCTCTATCCCCGAATGTCTTCTTCAAAAGAGCCTTTACGCTGCGCACTCCGGCCTCCCAAAGCCCACCAAAATGTGGACTGTAAGGTGGATTAAAGGTCCATGATATACCCTTTAAGCTGGTATGATTGATGATTGAAGTTTGAGTCTCATGGTCCTTTATCCAATCAAATAATTCTTGAAAATAATTTGCTGCTCCAAGGAAGTTAGTTCCTTGGTCAGAAAATATTCGAGCTGGCACACCTCTCCTAGAAACGAACCGATCAAGAGCATCTAAAAAGCCTTCGGTTGAAAGTGAAGGGACGAGCTCGAGGTGCAGTGCTTTTGTTGAAAAGCACACAAATAAACAAAGATATGCTTTGGTAGCAGTAGCGGTGCGTCGACGTGACTCACGACACATGAAGGGACCCGCGAAGTCAACGCCAGTGTGGTGAAAAGGACGATCTTGAGTGAATCTAGAAGTAGGTAAGTTTCCCATTTGTGGTGTTATTGTTTTCTTAGAGTATCTAATGCATGTTATACATGACCTCTTTCTTTGTTTTAGGAGACTTTTGAGAGCAGGTATCCAGTATCGTTGATTGATCATCGTTTGAAGAGCCTGAGGACCTATATGGAAGCAGGTACGGTGGTGATAATCGACTAACAGGTTGGTGAGATGACATCTTCGAGGAAGGAGAATTGGATGACGTTGATCGTAAGGTAAGTCAGCTTTAGATATCCTACCGCCCACCCTCAGCAATCCTACCTGGTCAACAAAGGCTCCCAGAGATAAAAGGAAGGCTGACCCAATAGGCTTGTTGCCAAAGGCCTCGGGATAAAAATGATGCTGATGAAAGGTAATCAATTTGATTTCATTTTCAAGATACTCTTGATGACCAATTGGACCAGAGTAGTAATCAGTTGATTTTTTGATCTTAGCAAGTACGCGACAGATTATTGCAATGATCTAATGAGTCTAGAGTAAGAACTAAAACGTTCGATAAAGGTGAAGAAGTCAGATGATATTGTGATGGAAGAAACTAAAGATATTTCACTTTGCTCTTTAATTTCAGGCAGATCCTTTGAGTCGATATTAAGAGGTGCAGTCGGCCATTCTTCTTCAGGAAGGTGAATCCATGAGGGTCCAGACCACCACAAATGATGGTTAACTAGCTTTGATGGTAGAAGCCCTCGCGAGCCACAGTCAGCAGGATTGTCATTAGTTGGTATATACCGCCAAACATCCAAACCTACTAACTCCAAAATCCGAACAACTCGATGAGCAACAAATATCTTGAGTAAGTGAGCTGGAGTCCTGAGCCAAGCTAGCACTGTTGATGCGTCAGTGAAGAAGGTAAATTTAGATATGTTTAAAAGATCACGGAAGCGTTGAATTGAGACATATAGTTGAGCTAATAACAAGGCAGAACAGAGTTCTAACCTGGGTATGGTTAAGGTTTTAATTGGAGCCAAACGAGTTTTCCCTTTAAGTAAATATGTAGAAGAAGATCCGTCTTGACGTTCAACAAACAAGTAAATACAGGCACAAAAGCCTTTGGATGATGCGTCGCAAAATCCGAAAAGTTGAAGAGATGAGTTGGTATCGTGATTAAAAATCTAGGTATTGTAATTTCAGAGATGTAGGTGAGTTCAGAGATAAAGTTTGACCAAAGTCTCTCTAAAGACTCTGGAATCTTCTCATCCCATCCAATGGAAGCCTTCCAGGTCTCTTGGAGAATAGTTTTGGCAAGAAAAGTTATAGGAGATAAATACCCTAATGGGTCATAAATTTTGCCAATGGCAGATAAGATCCCTCTCTTGGTAAATATCAGCTCAGGTGGAGATATAGAATAGGACAATTCATCTTTTCTTGGATCCCAAACAAGACCTAAGATCTTGACTGAAGTATCCTGATCGTCTGATAAGTCGACTACACTTTGAACTTGGTCTTGATTCTCAATAAGGGCTGGGCAATTGCTCATCCACTTGCTGAGTTGAAAGCCTCCTTTTTTGAGAAGGTCAATAAGTTGTTGTTTCAAAGCTTTTAGCTTGTGGCACTGATGATGATCCTGTAGCCAATCATCTACATATGTGTCTTCAGCCAAAGCAGTGACTGCTAAAGGGAAGGATGCGCCTTCATCTTCGCTAAGTTGTTTAAGGACACGGATAGAGTGGTATGGAGAGCTGGTAACACCATAAGTCACTGTTGTAAGTTCATATATCTCAATCGGATCTTCAGGATTAAACCTCCAAATTATTTGTTGGTATTTCCTATCAGAAGGATGAATATCTATCATCCTGAACATTTTCACAATATCACATGTGAATGCCACAGGATGTCGCCGAAAACGTAGTGTTATGTCACTGATGTCGCCTTGTAGCTTTGGTCCTACATGCAGATGGTTGTTCAGTGATCCTTTAGAACTGCGAGCTGAGGCATCAAAAACTACACGCAGTTTCCGTTTATCAAACTCTCCTTTGTACACTGGGTGATGAGGTATAAAGTAAACTCCGGGTTCTGACGCAGGTATCATGTGACCCATGTCTCTATACTCCTTCATAAATTGATGGTAATCTTCTTTAAGTTGTTGGTCCTTTCTCAATTTTTGTTCTAAATTATAAAATCGAGTGAGTGCTTGTTGTTTAGATCCAGTGAATTCTAAAGGAGGTGGTGATGAGTTGAAAGGTAAGCGAACCATACCTCCCGAAGGTAAGGGAATGGGTAGAAATAAAATGGTTCTCACACTCCTGTTCTTTAGGTGATAGTTTAGGAATATTAGAAACAACTTCTTCAGTTTCCCAAAACTTGTTCATAATCTGAGCAATGTCTTGAGTCGATGTCGTGAGTAAAGATGTAGATGGCAGAGTAGAACTGATGTTGTTAAACTTCAGTTGACCTATGATGATATGTCCAAAGATAGTATTGATAAGATGAGGTTCGTTGTTTGATATGATGATAGGCACTAGTCACAATGCTTCCAAACATGTTAGCACCAGCCAAGAAGTCTACAGGCCCAGGTTTCCAAAACTCTGGGTCTGCTAACTGGTAAGATGAAAAGCGTTGTTGAACACTAGAAGGTATGGGTCGCTGAGGAAGGTTAAAGGTGATAGAAGGAACTACGTCAGCATAAGAGAAGAGTTCAGGTGAAGACGAATTCCTTGGTCTGATGGTACAAGGTACTTTGCCCTTAGAAGTGAAGGCTGGATTAGAGCCAACACCTGAGATACATTGTTTTGATTCAACTAAATCAAAACCTAAAATTGATGCACACCGTTCCGTTATGAGAGAAGATTGACTGGCTGAGTCAACTACAAGTCTCAAAGGTACATAATTACCAGAGCAGTCTTTTATTAGGACCAGGACAGTGCCTAAAAGAACATCACTACTGGAGGTAGAAGTACAAGTCACGGTTGTAGGTAAAGTTGGCGTTGGAGCAGCAACAGGTTGATTGTTTTGTTGAGGTTGAGTAGCACTAGAGTTGCTGATAGCAGGTGTAGGTTGAGGTAGATGCAATAAAGAATGATGACGAAGATTGTAGTGTGTACAGGTACGTAGAGAAGGGCAGTCCAAAGTACGGTGATAAGGATACAGACAGTTTCTGCACCCCCTCCACTGTCTGTCTCTCAACATTTTCAGGCGATCAGATGGTGAAGCACCCTTAAATGTGTTGCATTCCCGTAACATATGGTTTTGACCACAAATGAAACAAGGATTAGTAGATTGAGTACGACTAGAAGGTAAATGTTGATTAGTAGGCTGATGTTGTGAGGTGGGTTGAAACCGATTAAAAGCCTTGTTTTGATAATTTGATTGATGTTGATTAGTTAAACGAGGTTTGGAAGAATTACTAGCTGTACCAGTGAGTAAAACAGCATTAGCAGGTTTAGAAGAATCTGTTGGTTGTAACTTATTAGGAGAAAACTTAGGATCTTTCTTCTTGTTGTTAGGCGATGAACTTTGACCCTGTTGTTTTTGATCAGCAGCCATTTCAAGTGCCAGGTACCTATCCTCCACAAAGTTCTTCAAGCTAGTGTAAGTTGGATACGGAACCTTAGAATTAGCTACTTCAAAGTCCTCTCTGGTCTTCTGGTCAAGGCATCTAATTGAAAGTTCAAATAAAACAAATTCAAATTTATTAGATATAGTTAAGTTTTCTAAGGCTGATACACTCTCAGAAACTTTTAATAAAAATGATTTCAACATTTCAATTTGAGACTTATTGGTTGGAGGTTTATAAGATATAAGTTGGTTAAGATATGATGAGGCTAACTTCCTCGGATGGTTGTAATGCTTAATCAGGAGTTCCCAAGCCTGATCGTAATTAGCATCACAAACTGGTATGTGCTTAATCAGATGTAAGGGGTGATCTTGTAGAGACCCTGTTAAAAAGTGAAATTTCTCGATTGGAGCATAGGCTTCATTATCGTGAACCAGGCTCTTAAATGTATCCCTATACATAGGCCATAAACTTAACGAACCCTTAAAAGTTGGTAAGTTCACCTTTGGAAGTCTAGCTCTAGAACCAGTGATGGTAGAGTTGGCAGCAGTAGCCTCTCTCAAAGCTGAAGCTAACTCTGAAACAGCAGCAGTATTCCAGTTAGTCATCATATCTTGATTGCGAGCAGATATCATACCCTTAACATAGTAGTAATGTGTTCGAAATAATCTCACATCTTGCTGTTCCTGAGCGTTTGGAAACTCTCCTTGAAGCCCTCGTGTAGCATAAAGTTCAATAAGTTGATCAAGATATGAACCAAAAACACTAAAGACAGGATCTATTCTACTAATCATACCTTCAAGCATGCGCTGGTCTTCTGCTGAGTCAGTAGCTATCACTGCGAAATCATAAATTTCTTTCATTTCATCTCTGCATGATTTTAATTTGTTTTTCAGAGCTGCTACTTGCTGGCCGTATGTTTGCCCTTGTGATGGAGAACCAGGAGGATCCATTGTAGGCATGGTGATGGTAAAGATGAAATAAGATGGTCAAATAAGATAAACAAACAGGTAAGTATTTTTGAAGAATGATACAAAACCTTAAAATTAAAAAAGGCTATGAATAAAGATGGTTTAGATGTAAATAATATAACCCAAAACAAATAAGTTATAAATAGATAATGATGAGCAAATGATGTATGATCATAAAATATCAGGTAAATCAATAATATTATTGATAAGTGATTAGGAATAATCAAGAAAAATAAGGTAATAATTAATATTAAGTCATAGAGCATAAAATAAAGAGCTATGAAAACCCCACAGAAGTAGAATAAATAGTAATGATAAAAAATAAGAAAAAACAATAATGATAAAAAAATAAGGAAAAAATAATAATGATAAAAATAAGGAAAAAAATAATGATAAAAATAAGAAAAAATAATAATGAATAAAGTTTGAGTACAAAAAATTATGGATGTAGTTTGGTAAAATATTGAGGTACAGGTAATACTAGGCAGAATAAACTACATAAAATAAAATAATTTTTCACATAAATCTGGAAGAATATTAATTTAAACTTCAAAGGATAACACGAGTAAACTCTTAATAAGAGGAAAATGATTTTACTATTTAATTTAAAAAAAAAAAAAAAAAAAAAGCTTATGTTAAGCCTAGGAGCTAGTAAGTATTACTAACTGGCCACGTCTCAACTTATAAAGTTAACTTAAGACTTAAAACTAAATGGTAAGGAGAAAAATGCAGAAAAAGACAAAATAAAATTAAGTGTTTACTCGGCATAAAAAATAATCATAACAACCAAAATAAATGTAAGAAAAAAATTAAGAAATGTCACAGTAAAACAATTTGTACTTGAGAAATAACTTTGTTAAAAGAAGAGTGATTTTAAAGTTAAGAAAAAGAGATATTTAAAAAAGTGATAAAGATATATGTTAACTTAATTAAGTTACAAAAAAATAAGTAAGATCCAAAGTTGTTTCTCAAGGTAATGAAAATGCTATATGAGGGTTTGTAACAAATTTCATAAAAGAGTAAAGGGTAAACTAAAAGAAGGCAAAACAGAAAAAAAATGGTCAAAAAAGGTAGTATTAATTTCTCAAAAATAAAAGGAATTTAAATTAAAGAACAATATTATATTTAAGAATGTGTTATAAGCCCTCAAAATAATAATTTATAATAAAATGAGAAAATTATATAAAAGACCTAATAAGAAATATCTAGAAGTGGGGGGGGGGGGGACTTCTGTAAGGTTCAAAATTAAAATGAAGAATATTAAATCACAGGAGAATTTTTATGATGATCAATCGGAGATTTCCTGGTTTTAGAATGATGAAGTTTTATATTTGAGAATATGAAGGTATGTGAGATAAATTAATTGTAAAGCTCAAAAGAAAGCTGCCAAAGATTGGTAAAGATGAGTCAGTTCAAAATAATGAAACGATCTTACTTGAAAAAAGGTAATCCAATGAAAAAAGTATTGATATTGTTTTAAGATGTTCCAATAAAGATGATGATAAAAAAGAGATGAAAGATGGTTGAGATGTGAAAATTATTGATGAAAGATAATATTAAAAGTCCATAGAGATGATTAAAGATGGTGGAGAATGCTACCCAAAATCAAGGGGGCATTTACACATGTGCACTAAAACTATAATTTTTAACTGCATAAAGATTCTAGTACGTTAATGTAAAAAAATTAAGTTGTGAATTTTAAACATTGAATAAGTACTAGTAACTAGTGACTTCAAGTTAAAGTTGAATAAAAGTTATAAATTAAAGTTATAAAAGGTTACGAAATTAAAGTTATAAAGGAAATGATATAATATGAACTGTCACTAGGAGTGTGCATTGGCAACTAACTAAATCACAAGCCTAGACAAGCTAGACAGGTGATCAAGGAAAGGGTAAGGAAAGATAAGATGAGATGGATTAGTAAAGGTTTAACTGCAGGGAAAAATAGAGAGAGATAGATATAATAATGGATAGTGAAAACAAAGGTTAGAAGATAATTAATTATAGAAATAAGTAAAATAAGGATAGATAGAGTAAGTATTAAAGATAAATAATAATAAACTCTGACCCCCCAGATAATTTAAAAGAAATGATAATAATAAAGATTTTAAAAGATATGTATGTACTTCTATAAAATAATAAAGAAAATATTCTAAACAAAATAAATTAAAATAAACCTCTAAAAAGATAGGTAAATTTTTATACAAAGCTAAACAGCGAGAGACACCAAGGAAATGTAACAAGCAAAATGCAATGCTACATCTGGGAACCTGTTCCATCATTCGACATTCGTCATACTTGAATGGCTCGACATAATGTCATGTCCCATCTGTTTCGTTAGTCTAACTCATCAGGGCGCCGACAGAGCCTGAACTCACTCTGACCTTCAATTAATTCCGAAGAATATAATGTGAAGTTTCAGTTCAAAGTATTAAGTTCACTCTAAAAGTCTATTACAGTAAGAACCATAGGAAAAGTAGTTCACTCTAAAAGTCTATTACAGTAAGAACATAGGAAAAGTATTAAGTTTCACTCTAAAAGTCTATTACATTAGAACCATAGGAAAAGTTAAGTTCACTCTAAAAGTCTATTACAGTAAGAACCATAGGAAAAGTATTAAGTTCACTCTAAAAGTCTATTACAGTAAGAACCATAGGAAAAGTATTAAGTTCACTCTAAAAGTCTATTACAGTAAGAACCATAGAAAAGTATTAAGTTCACTCTAAAAGTCTATTACAGTAAGAACCATAGAAAAGTATTAAGTTCACTCTAAAGTCTATTACAGTAAGAACCATAGAAAAGTATTAAGTTCACTCTAAAAGTCATTACAGTAAGAAATAGGAAATATTAAGTTCACTCTAAAAGTCTATTACAGTAATCATAGGAAAAGGTCTATTACAGTAAGAACCATAGGAAAATATTAAGTTCACTCTAAAGTCTATTACAGTAAGTAGGAAAAGTTAAGTTCACTCTAAAATCTATTACAGTAAGAACCATAGGAAAAGTATTAAGTTCACTCTAAAAGTCTATTACAGTAAACATAGGAAAGTATTAAGTTCACTCTAAAGTTATTTAGTAAGAACCATAGGAAAAGTATTAAGTTCACTCTAAAAGTCTATTACAGTAAGAACATAGGAAAAGTATTAAGTTCACTCTAAAAGTCTATTACAGTAAACCATAGGAAAAGTATTAAGTTCACTCTAAAGTCTATTCAGTAAGAACCATAGGAAAAAAGTATTAAGTTCACTCTAAAAGTCTATTACAGTAAGAACCATAGGAAAAGTATTAAGTTCACTCTAAAAGTCTATTCAGTAAGAACCATAGGAAAAGTAATTAAGTTCACTCGAAAAGTCTGTTACAGTAAGAACCATAGGAAAAGTATTAGTCCACTCTAAAGTCCTATTACAGTAAACCATAGGAAAAGTATTAAGTCACTCTAAAATCTATTACAGTAAGAACCATAGGAAAAGTATTAATTCACTCTAAAAGTCTATTACAGTAAGAACCATAGGAAAAGTATTAAGTTCACTCTAAAAGTCTTACAGTAAGAACCATAGGAAAAGTATTAAGTTCACTCTAAAGTCTATTTAAGAACATAGGAAAAGTATTAAGTCACTCTAAAAGTCTATTACAGTAGAACATAGGAAAAGTATTAAGTTCACTCTAAAGTCTATTACAGTAAGAACCATAGGAAAGTATTAATTCACTCTAATAGTCTTGTTAATTTAAGAATTCTTCTTGTCGACGACGAAATAGGTAAGGAGTTACATGCCCCTTCGGTAGAGTAACTAAAGAGGTAGAGTAAAGTGAAACATGTAGTAAAAACAATATAATTGTGCGAGAGACACCAAGGAAATGTAACAAGCAAAATGCAATGCTACATCTGGGAACTGTTCCATCATTCGACATTCGTCATACTTGATGGCTCGACATAATGTCATGTCCCACTCTGTTTCGTTACGTCTAACTCATCAGGGCGCCGACAGAGCCTGAACTCACTCTGACCTTCAATTAATTCCGAAGAATATATGTGAAGTTTCAGTTCAAAGTATTAAGTTCACTCTAAAAGTCTATTACAGTAGAACCATAGGAAAAGTATTAAGTTCACTCTAAAAGTCTAATTACATAAGAATCAAGGAAAAGTATTAAGTTCACTCTAAAAGTCTATTACAGTAAGAACATAGGAAAAGTATTAAGTTCACTCTAAAAGTCTATTACAGTAAGAACCATAGGAAAGTATTAAGTTCACTCTAAAAGTCTATTCAGTAAGAACCATAGGAAAAGTATTAAGTTCACCCAGTAAGAGGAAAAGTATTAAGTTCACTCTAATAGTCTATTACAGTAAGAACCATAGGGTATTAAGTTCACTCTAAAGTTATTACAGAAGAACCAGTATTAAGTTCTAAAGTCTATTACAGTCTAGAAGTCTACAGTAGGAAAAGTATTAAGTTCACTCTAAATAGGAACATAGGTATTAAGTTCACTCTAATAGTCTATTACAGTAAGAACCATAGGAAAGTATTAAGTTCACTCTAAAAAGTCTATTACAGTAAGAACCATAGGAAAAGTATGGTGTTTGCTCTTAATAACTTATATATGTCTAAAACGGAGGTTATCCGTTTCTGTTGAAAAAACAAATGAAATATTATTTTTATTCATACCAATTTAAAAATAATAGATAATCCCAGGTTGCCTAGCAACCCATTGTATCTGTTTAATTTGCCATTATTCCTTTTTTTTTAATCTCTTTAAAGGTTTTGTTAACTTTATATTAACATTATATTCTATCAAAAGTGTCTTCTCGTTCTTATTTCTAACAGGTTATGGTCTCATTCACGCGTTTTGAAACAACGTATGTAAGTTGTAGACATTTTAATCAAACGATCAGATAATTTTAAAAGAAGTTCTTTCAAAACTTCAGAAGAAGTAAGTATTCCTGTCTCAATAATCATTACTAGAAGAATAGTCTTCAAATAACTCTTAATTATGCAGAAAGAGAGAAACATAACTCCATTCTGTGGAAAAAACTTCGATAATTGGAAGTTTAGGGTAAAAATGCTTTTGGCTAAAACGAATGTGCCCATTGCATTGAGGAACCAATTTCTTCGCCTGAAGACGAAACAGGAAGAAGTAAGAAAACTATCACTTTGCTTAAATCTGATCGAAATTGTATGTCACTAATAACAACATGTATAGCTGACAGCCATCTTGAATATATCAAAGATAAACAGTCAGCATACGAAATGTGGGAGACACTTGCATCTGTTTCATTTGTCGTTATTCCTTTTTTCTAATAATCTCTTTAAAGGTTTTGTTAACTTTATATTAACATTATATTCTATCAAAAGTGTCTTCTCGTTCTTATTTCTAACAGTTTTAGACAATAAAGAACTAATTCATTTTAGCGAATTTCCTTTGGAAAATTCGCTAATGGTTTAGGCGCCATAGCGGGAGTCGGACCTGAAAATGCGGCCAAAACCCGTTTCAGAGGTCCCTAACCACGAAAAATACGTTTTGTGAGACTATTTAAAGTCTAAATAATTTTTTATAACATAAAAATTCTAGCGCAGTGGTCCGCATACCGGGCAAATTTCCTTTGGAATGCGTGTTTTCGTGCTTACGGTTTCTGTTCATACTTTATAACTTGAGCAGTTACTAAGTATCATGCACTACTCGCAACTCATTCTTTCTCTATTTTTCAAAGGAAAAGGGCTAAAACCCTTAAAAATTAAACACAAAGTAAAGCTTTAAACTTTGGAACCGCCTCCGTGGCCGAGGTCATTAGAGCGTTAGTCTTTACACTGACCTTTGACACCCACGGAGGTCTGGGGTTCGCATCTCAGGTTACGCTCTCAGTTTATATAATATTATTGTTTAGATAAATTATCGCCAACTTTAGAATACACTTTGAGCGTAACGGTTGCTACTACCACCCGAGGTGGTTCCCGCAGGGTTTATCCCTGATGAGCCGCAAGGCTCTAAACGGGCATTATCATTATTAAGCTTTAAACTAGTGAGCTACAAGTAGCACAAAGTAAGCTGATAATGGTGAGCACTGCCAGGCATTGTTTTGAATATCCTATGCTCAGTTCCTTTGAAATATACAGAAAAATGAGTAACGAGTATTGCTTAATAATTGAGTAACTGCTTAAATTAAAAAGCATGAACCGGAACCTTAAGCAAGAAATGGGTTGTTAAGCACGGAACAACGCATTCCAAAGGAAATTCGCCAGCCATGGAGACCACTGCGCCAGAATTATTTTGTAGTTATAAACTTAAATAATGTAAATAGTATAATAAAAAAAAAATCCTCCTTACTCCATGGCTTTACTTTGAGAGCTCGTATCGATTTCGGACCGGTTTTATTCGATTCGGCGCACCAAAAAACGCATCGACATCCTGCTCGAAATTTATTTTCCACCCACCGTAATTATGGTTTCCGGCAATTAACCATGGTTTTTTCGACTTTTTGGTCACTTAGAGAAGTCGCATCAACTTCGGACCGGTTTTATTCGATTCAGCTACCGAATTTAGCTGAGTCAGCAAACCGGGTTAATTTTGCTGACAGTTTCAATAGGATTCGTGTCCTCCTCAAGGTTAATTTTGCAGTTTGATATATTATGTGTCGTGGGACGCATTTGGTGTTGTTAAGGAACTTTGAAACAGATTTTGGTCATGTTCAATAGGCGTCATGTCTCCCGCTATGACGCCTATCCCACCATTGGCCATTTTTTTTACGGGGATTCGCTAAAATACTATTGAAGACACACACGCACACACACATACATACATATATATATATATATATATATATATAATATATATATATATATAATATATATATATATATATATATATATATATTATTTGTGTGTATGTCTCTGTGTGTATTTTGAATTTCTCGAAAAACTTCGTAAGTATTTTTCGAACGGATAAATATTTTTTATCTCCAGACGGTATATAATACGAAATTTAATGACTAGATTTAAGAGAGTAAAGAATCACTTTTCACTCTCAAGGGTGTAAAAAGTAACAGTTGCCAACTTAACTTAATAATCGACAAACTGAGTAGTATATAATTATTTTATTTGAAAACTAAGATACCTAAATAAGAATATACACAAGAATAAGATGTATAAAAAAAGAATATAACATTAACAATAATTTTAAGTAGAACTAGTGTAATGCTAATAATAATATAAAAATAAATAATTAAAAAAATAAAAACTACTTCTTTATTTAAAAGTAAAAAAAATTAAGTTGGCTATCCTGATTTTTTAAAATAATTTTTAAATTTGCATACTCATTGTTTTTTTTCGACAAAATATCATTAAATCAAAGTTTTTTTAGTTTAAAACCTTAGCTTTAATTGTTTAACCTGTCTTAAACTTTTATAATTAGATTAAAATATTACTTATAACTGCTCTAATATTCTACTCTAATATTCCAATTACGTCAGATGATATTGTGTGCGATATTGACGAACTTTTTAACAATCCTCCTGACATTGCTATTGAAGCGAACTTGGTAAAAGAAAACTTGTTTCCAACGTAATCGAAAAAGTTATATGACAAAGCATGCAACAATTTTAAAAGTTGGTGTCATGATCATAATATACAACAAGTAAGTGAAAATGCATTGCTTGTTTATTTTTATAATGAATGAAAAACAAAACAAGTGTCAAGTCTGCGGTCACTGTATTTAATGATCAAATCATCTTTGCTTGTGAGAGAAAATTTTAATATCAAAAGCTATGCATATTAAAAATAGCAATAGCATTATTAAAAAGAAAAAAACGAAGGTTATGTTGCAAAGAAAGCGAATGTTTTTACTAAGAACCAAGTTAAAGACTTTTTTGCATAATTCACCAAACGACGAGTTTCTTATGATAAAGGTAAGATAATTTTCAGATGAAAAATCTTTTGAAAAAAGAAATGAAAAAACATTCTTACTTTATTTTCAATGTCGACGTCTGGAGATAAAATCTTGTATGCACCTTGGGAGTAAAATGCCATTATTCCATCGCAAAAATTTCCTTCCTCGGCTTCGCCTCGGGAGTAAATAGCTATAACTCCTTCGGCTTCGCCTCAGGAGTTAAACAAATAAATCCCTCTGCTTCGCTTCAGGATTTAAATCCTTTGGTTCCCTCGGCTTTTGCCTTAGGAACCGTCATAATGCTCAGGGGAATAATGACATTCTTTACTCCCTTGGTGCATAAATAACTATTAATCACACTTGTTCCAAAAATCAACCTCGAGATGGACAGGAACTATATTGAAAACCATAAATTTTGTGATGTCAATAACCCGGTCCGCTCAGTCAGCAAAATTTTCAAAAATATTTAACTTAAGGGTTAGAATTTTTCGGCGGGGAAAAATGGTCTTTCCTGCGCCGGGAAAAAGTTTTTAGTTAGTTTTTTTGGGGCGCTGAATCGAATAAATATAGTACGGAATCGATACGACCATTCTATGTAAGAAAATCCAAACACAGGTAAACAACAACAAATGTCGAGTAGTGTCATTTTTTGGACGCTTATTAGGCCTGAATACTCTAACCCAGTGGCCCGATATAAACTTTTAAACCTGATGTTTATGAAAATAAATAAAGTTATTAGCCAACTAAATGATGTCATCAGTCTATGAGTACGGGTCTCTTGAATTTATTAACGTCAAAAACAGACTGAATCATTATTTTTTTAGATTTACCAAAATACATTGATGTGACGTCAGTAACCCGGTTTGCTAAATTAGCAAAATAGCCGAGTCTATCGTTTTGTCATAATTTAGGGTGCAAAATCAAAGAAAAGACAACCCAAAACTAAAAGACCAACACAGGCCACCAGGATGGACTCGAAGCGGCTACTTGGAGCGAAGCGGACACAACGCCAACGGTTATTATGATATGGCTAACTTCGATGCAAATAGCTGATAAATATCATTTACTTAAGCCTTATTAATCACTTAACAGTAATATTATTATTAGGTTTGTAAGTTATTATTATTATAACTAGTGTTCAATCATTATAAAATACAGTGGCCGGCGGCGGAAAAGAGGAATAAATACTTGCTTTAAAAAAGAGAAAAGTGTAATGCGTGCAGAAGCAAAAAAAATAAAGAGAATGAGATAGACAGAGAGAAGGAGAGAATAATCCTTTGGTTAGAGAGGGGTAGAATATTTTAGAGGGAAAAGATAAGCTCAGACTGCTAGAGTTCTGGAGGCTCCATATCTAAACTTGCATGTGCTATGTGAGAGACAGAGAAAGCTCAGGACGTTACATGAGGGGGAGGTTGAAGAGGGAGAAAGAGAGAGAGAGAGAATCAGGTTAGAGTGACGAGAACCTTTTATACCGAGTGCGTTGAAACGTATAAGAATTCACATTGAGAGTAACAGAGAAATCCCATGTTGAGCAAAGTGAAGCGAATCCAAAGAGAGAGAAAGAAAATAAAGAAGAGGGAGCTTTGTAGTGGAGGGGGTACTAAGAAACATGCGCCGTAAGACCGGCCTAGGCTGGATCAAGAGCTTGTGTCAGTGACTAGTTGTGCTTCGGCTGTCGCTATAAGTGGGGAGGTGGGCTTTCGCGCCTCCGCTTCATGGACGACTCCCCTGTTATTACGGAGCTGCCGGCGCGCCGCTCTGCACGCACCCTCCACAGGCCTCATCTCCCAGATCCTCCGAAGGTTCACGTTTCGAATCTTTATCCTGAGATTTTAGCCCTCATATTCGGATATCTAGAAGTTCGAGACAAAGGGAGAGCAGCTCAAGTTTGTCAGGCATGGCGAGATGCCTCTTACCGCAAATCGGTTTGGCGAGGTGTCGAAGCGAAACTTCACTTACGTCGAGCCAACCCGTCTTTATTTTCATCTTTAGTTCGAAGAGGAATCAAGAGGGTTCAAGTTTTGTCATTGAGACGAAGCCTTCGAGATGTTGTTCAAGGAGTACCTGATCTAGAATCTCTCAATCTTAGTGGTTGCTACAGTGTTAACGATGCAGCTTTAGCTCAAGCTTTTATAAGAGAAGCTCCTTCTCTCACCAGGTTAGATCTATCTTTATGCAAGCAAGTGACAGATTCTTCCTTAGGGATGATAGCGCAATACCTAAAAAATTTAGAAGAACTAGATCTAAGCGGCTGTTCGAACCTTACCAACTCCGGTCTCCTTCTAGTCGATTGGGGCCTAAAACGGCTCAGGAGGTTAGATATCCGATCGTGTTGGCAAGTCTCTGATAGAGGTATAGGTCATCTGGCCGGTCTTCACAGAGAATCGGCGGACGATGCCCCTTGTCTAGAATACTTAGGTCTCCAAGATTGTCTACTTTCCGACGAGGCTTTAAGACATGTGTCTTCTGGACTCAAAACACTCTCTTCGATAAATTTAAGTTTTTGTGTTAACATCAGTGATGCGGGACTGAAATATCTAGCCAAGATGCCTTCCCTCCGAGAACTTAATCTGCGGTCTTGTGATAACGTATCAGACGCGGGCATAGCCTATCTCGCCGAGGGTGGTTCAAGGATAACTTCTTTAGACGTTTCCTTTTGTGACAAAGTCGGTGATCAGGCTCTAGTGTCCGTTTCTCAAGGGCTTTTCGGTCTTCGAGCCCTTCATATGAGTGCCTGCCAGATTTCAGACGACGGGATATTAAGGATGGCGTCTACCCTTCACGAATTGGAGACTTTAGACATAGGTCAGTGTACAAGGGTCACAGATAAAGGACTCTGCGCCATCGCAGATTCACTTAGGAATCTCAAGAGAATAGATCTCTACGGATGTGTAGGTATCTCAAACGTAGGTTTAGATAGGATCACGAAACTCCCTAGACTTAATACCTTGAATAGAACTCTCGGACACTGGCACGCCAGATGACATCCGACTTCTTTCTTCATTGTGATATTTATTTTTTATTCTTTGTTAACGCTCAATTTTTTATGTGTTCGTAGTTATTTTTTTAATTTGTTAATTATTAATCGGCTACTTCATTTCTAGTTGTGTCATTTGTTTCGGAGGATATTCTAATAAACTTTTCTTTTACTTACCTTGGGAATATTCTCTGAGCTACTTGACACTCATTATTTTATTATATATTTTTAATAAATTTAGTTTTTATGTTAGTGCTGCTTTTAACTGAGGCCTAAGGATTAGTATAATATGTGTAGAGACAGCCGTGCTGTGTTGTTTTGTGTTGTGTTACTAGTAAAATGTATAATACACAATACGTGATGCAACCTATAGTATCGCGTAATATTATCATGCAACTTGAACAAAATCACTCTCCTAACTGCCCCGTTTCGTTTATTAGTTGCCTATTTCTTGAATTAAACAGGTATATATATTATTTGTTTCATAATTTTGACGTCGCATTGGATGCGCCCCTTAGTTACTATGTAGGCCCCGTACAATAAAATAAAATGTTCTTCACTAATAGGTATATTAATTAAATTATATACCCTATAATTTAAAACAGTAATTCAGCCCTAGGGTACTATATCAAATTCTCCCGTTTCATGACAATTTAATTTATCAATGACGTTTCAGCTCATAAATGTAAGCGTTTTTACCGTTTACCTACTTGCTTGTTCTCATAAATTATAAGTCAGCTCATCCGTTTTATACTAAATAAGTACATTAAACATTCTACACTCTGTAAAATAGTATATTTTAGAAGCTAAACAACTGTTGTTAAGTATTTGAAACTCAAAAATAAGTATCGATATTATTACTTGCCAAACGTTAGTTTCTTTCATTGCAAGGTTATCACTAGAACCAAAACTTAAATGGCTAATTAACGCGATTACAAGAGACGAAAACTATTTAATTAAATTATTTGCAAAATAGTGATTTGAAGTCGAAACTTCACTCAAGTTAACCTACAATTTATTAATATAAACAAAATAATAACACAGAAGTCTATTATTTTTATTTATAAAAGATTTGTGTAATGTATAATTTTTAAACTTTCGTCTAATTGTTTTGTTTTTATTTATTGTTTTAACTGAGGAGTAACTTTTGAAATTTCTATAAAATACTTAGCAAATCATAATTGTTATTTTACGTAGCAAATAATTATTTTGATCAATTTTGGCTAATAACAAACAACTAATTGATTATGATTGCTTGGTGGTTTGTTATGATCTACTTTATTAATATCGTGACGTCACATTTCCGTGACGTATCCTCCACAAGGTTCCAAATAAATAGGTTAGGTTAGGCTTTGTCGTGTTAGGTTTACTATCGAAGGTAAACAATTCCCTCCTAGCTTGATAATTTGATCATTGCCTCCATAGAGATAGATATACTAGAGGGAACATAGCTTATCTCATAACATTAAGTGGCCAGAAACATCTTTTTGGGGCTCTGCGTAACCTCATTGAAACCTCCTCTAAGAGTAAGATAAGGTAATAACAAATCAATCGTTATCAGCTTTTCCCGCATTGTTTGGGTTTTGTTTCCTATTATAAACGTTATATTATATATGTTACTGTATTTTTTAATGTTTATTTCATCTTATTAATACTCAAGGGTGTTCAGGTTACTATTTTGATGTTTCAAAATTCAACCGGAAGGGCCCCTCTAGTAATAATATATCTATGATTTCCTCAATGAAATTACCTTATCAGTATTGTTACAATCGGTTTTATAAAATGTAAACAATGTCTATTGTCTTTTGAGCAAATTTTTATGCATAAGCTGCTTTTGAAACCCTATAAGATTATCATGTTTATACTAATTTTTTATCACGTCTCTCTCTAGAGACATACGCTATCTCAGTCTCTAGAGACATACGCTATCTCAATAGACTGAGTAGCTTAAAACATCTTTTTGGGCTCTCGGGGGCTCTGTGCAATCTCATTGAAACCCTCTAAGAATAAGTTAAGGATATATTAAACCAATTTTGTCGTCTGCTTTTCACACATTTTTTGTGTTTTGTATTTTAAACCATCTATTATTTACGTTAATTTTGATACCGTTTATTTGGTTATAGTAATAGTCGAAGTTGTTTAGGTTACTTTTTTGAAATTTCAAAATTTAACCGATAAGTGTCTAGTAACAATATTTGTAGTCTCCATTAAAATTATTTTTACAAATCTGCTAATCGTAACTAAAATTCCAGCTGTATTCAAATCTTTGAATCTTAACAGCGAACCTTTTAAAGCTGGAACAGTTTATTTACAGCTGTTTGAACTATTTCAAATTTTGTTAAAGTTAGTCATCCGAACTTCGCTGTTAATCCTTTAGTAGTTATCACTTAGCTGACTGACAGCTGTGTGAACTACTTTAAATCTTATAATTTTAACTTCGCTGTTAAATCTTTAGTAGTTATCACTTTGCTGACTGACAGCTGTGTGAACTATTTCAAATTTTGTTAAAGTTAGTCATCCGAACTTCGCTGTTAATCCTTTAGTAGTTATCACTTAGCTGACTGACAGCTGTGTGAACTACTTTAAATTATCATTTTAACTTCGCTGTTAAATCTTTAGTAGTTATCACTTTGCTGACTGACAGCTGTGTGAACTATTTCAAATTTTGTTAAAGTTAGTCATCCGAACTTCGCTGTTAATCCTTTAGTAGTTATCACTTAGCTGACTGACAGCTGTGTGAACTACTTTAAATCTTATAATTTTAACTTCGCTGTTAAATCTTTAGTAGTTATCACTTTGCTGACTGACAGCTGTGTGAACTACTTTAAATCTTATCATTTTAACTTCGCTGTTAAATCTTTAGTAGTTATCACTTTGCTGACTGACAGCTGTGTGAACTACTTTAAATCTTATAATTTTAACTTCGCTGTTAAATCTTTAGTAGTTATCACTTTGCTGACTGACAGCTGTGTGAACTACTTTAAATCTTATCATTTTAATTCGCTGTTAAATCTTTAGTAGTTATCACTTTGCTGACTGACAGCTGTGTGAACTACTTTAAATCTTATCATTTTAACTTCGCTGTTAAATGTTTAGTAGTTATCACTTAGCTGACTGACAGCTGTGTGAACTACTTTAAATCTTATCAGTTTAACTTCGTTGCTAAAGCTATATTACTTAAGTTTTTTACAAATAGTATTCCTTCACAGATAGAATACTGTTAACTGTTCGCAGGCTGGAAATACTTTGCATAAATTGGGTAAAATCCCACTCTTGCAATTATTTCTGTAATCACAAATTATTTACTTAAAAAAATAAACGGAGTTGCTCGGAAGTTTTCCTCATTACATCGGGTTCGCTACGCTCATACTCAGCGTACATCTTTACATTGTACAGATGTACATGTTGTCGTATCGTATGTGAAATATGTACATACATGTACATATTACATCGGGTTCACTCGGTATTTTTAATCTAAAGTTTAGACTCTACCCCGACACGAACGGCAGTTGTTCACACGACAACTCCTGGGGGTTGAACCCACTGCTAAACCCCGCGTCTGAACTAAGTAATAGTTCCTACATAACAATCCACCCAATTTTATGTACTTTCTGATTTTTACAACAAAGTTAAACCTTCTTTTCAGGTTATTTCCACACATAGTTAAATTTAGATCTATCTCTATGACATTTAAATTACAAAAATAGGAATTTTGATATAAAAACGTGGTAATCGTAACTCGAAGAAAAGAAATGTTAACCATAAATTGTCTTTGATTATTTTATTACAAATTTCTTTTGCCTCTACACTAATATTATCAAACCTTATGGCCTCAGAAATAGTCCAGGAAAAAGTAATTCTTACTATTTCAACCATTTATTTAACTGTACATCAATTAATAACCTTAATATCAAAGTTTCTTAAAATTTATTAAAATGTTTTGCTCTTCTCTAATAAGATTTTAATTAATGGATTTTAAACGTAACAGATTAATTGGATTGTGAAATTTATAATTTGTTCAATGGAATTGTTAAATGTGAATGGTTGAAATCCAGTAAGTCTGTACTTGCATCCCAAGTACCTTTATTATTTTCAGTTTTTATTTGTTTAGTTTTAGTAAGTCTTTTCTGGGTTATTTTAAGAAAGGTTAAAATAATCTTAAAAACTACTGTTCTTAAGATAAGCCATCAAAAATACGATTAGATAGTATTTGGGGTCTTAATCGAATAAAACCGCTGCAACATCGATTCAGTGTATCCGTGAGTTAAGAAACACTCACAGTTTATCACTTGTTTAATCAATTCATTTGATATTGGCCTGTGCAATGTTACCGGCGATTTGACGGTTTTTTATTTTAATTCTCAGCAATTCATTTTTTCACTTAAATTAAATTAAACTTAATCTTCTAGTGTTTTTTTTTAATTTTATTGACTGATAGCATTCGACTATTGATAACCAGTAAGTGTTTCTAAGTGCACCCTTAGAAACCGTAAAACTTGCTATGGAGGTACTCAAATCAACCCCTTATTCCAAATAATTTTCGGTTTCCAAGCTCCAATAATAGATAGAGCGAGCAATGGGAAAATTATAACCTCTCTCTTTGTCGAAAAATGTTAGTTTCTGTATTTATGTGTCCTTTTTTTATGAACGCGATACGAGCAAAACGGCTCAACCATATTTGATTAATAATATAAGGAAGCTTAGTTCGATATATGGCAGCTTGTTTCAAGTATATATTGTCCAAGAATTACCTCTATTTGTTTCCCTGGATTTATCTTAAAAATTTAAAAGATAAATTTTAGATATTTTATTTTATCTTAAAAACTTGCCCTAGTGAACCAGGGGAAGTTTCTTTTCTGTATAGGCATTATTAGCTAAAAAAAACTTGCGTGCGCCCCACACCAATATTTTTGTGATAATTAGTTGTAGTTCAAAAACTTTTTAATACCAAATAATTCAGAAAAGATGAGACTATAAATATAATGAGTAGCAATTTTCCAATTATTGTTTATTGTTATATTTTAATAATTTTGCCGCTGTTATATTAATTTTATATGAATTTCTATAAAATAATGTATGATTTATTTTTAAAGGTGCCCAAACTATCTCTGGTTCGTCCGTTGTATCCAAGGCCCAAACTACCTCTAAATCATTTGTCCGTTATATGCAGGGCCCAAACTATCTCTAAATCATTTGTCCGTTGTATCCAGGGCCAAACTATCTCTAGTTCATTTGTCCGTTGTATCCAAGGTCCACATCATATCATGTTAACTTTTTACTAGTATTTAGGGCTCATAATATCTCTTATTAACTTTTCCACTCTGCTCAGGGCCTAAACTATCCGTTAAACTCTGGTCTATTGTATTCTGGGTATCCAAACTATCACATCCCAACAAGTTGTATTTTTTCCAATTTTGGAGCTTGTTAAACATACTTTTATAGAAATTCTTCCATTTTCCTTTGTCTGACTTATACAGAGATAAAACGTATTCCCGCGTTAAGAAACAAACGTACGGCCTCATTAGAACTTCGTTTAAAAAACCCAAATCAATTAGCTAAATAAATAAAGTCAGCCGTATTATTAAATACGTGAAATTATAATTAATAGATGAATATAAACAAATTCTGGCCCAGAGGTTCGCCAACAGAGCATTGTATATATTTATAAAATTATCATTCGCATAAAAATATAATATAATAATGTTGCTAATCAGACCCTAAAGCTAGAAACACAAGACAAGAAAACTAGTATTATTAATATTTATATAATATAATATATATTATATATAATATTTATATAACTATTATATTTCCTTAATTTAAGGAAGAAACAAGCATTCCGAGATATTCCCTCAGTTTGCGGACCAACTCACCAGAATTTGTACTCTTTTGATAGTTTTATAGTTATATTAGTTTTTTTTAGTTTACAAAGGAAATATTATCTAAGGCCTTTAACCTGTAATCTCAATAAAATATTAGTCACAGCTTATCAATAATATAAGCATTATTTGAAGGAACGTTGTTTTTTTAATTATATTTTTGTAGGTTTGTAATTATGTTTTTTATGTATATTTATAATGATTTTTTAAAAATATTATCAACCCTTGGATTTGTTTTGGTTGAATCGTAACGACCACTTAACTTACACTGAGATATGTTTTAGATTTTAACTGCAGTTAAAACATTTTCTAAATTAAAAATATTCTGTTTTATGGCTAATTATTCTTGAAGTGAATTTGATTAAGAAATTATTTGATATAAATAATCTTTTTACAATTGCTAAAGGTTTTTAATAACAATTAGCAAGTGGAGATTGACTTTTGGTATCGAAAAATTTAGGTATTTGGCACTTACTTCCTAACCCTGCTAAAACCTTATAACGATTAAAAAGATGTATCCGTTGGAAAAAATATATTGAATTTAAGATTTTTACAGATACCCTTTTTTGGCGAATTAACTTTAGTATCCATATTTCTTGTAAATCTTTCGATATCAAAAAGCAGTTTGGTGTTACGTATTTTTATTTGAAGAAATCGTAAAGTCACTGGCAATAACGAAATGATTCTTTTCGAAAGACATTAGACTCTCTCTCTCTCTCTTAATGGGGAAAAACTTAAAATACTTGGTAAAGCTAAATATAAAAACTGATTTAGAAAAGTGTGTGTGTATGTATGTATGTATGTATGTATGTATGTATGTGTATGTATATATATATATAATATATATTATATATATATATATATATATATTATATATATATATATATATATGTATGTATGTATGTATTTATGTATGTATATATACACAGAAACGTTCAGGATTCAAATTAAATAATAGTGGCGTCTTACATTTTTTATGTTTTGCTTAGAACCTGATTAAAACTCCCCCTCCCTTATTTTAAGCGAGAAACCCTTAAATTCTCTTTATTGATCTGATGATGTAAATGCTAATTAGGAGTTTAATTTTGTTATTATTTGTTTTTTTTTTGTTTATTTTTTAGCGATTAAAAACTGATTATAAGTATTAAGTTATAAATAACAAATTCTTATAAATAAACGATTATTTATTTATAATAAATAAAAATGTATACCTATATATTCCTTTTTATATTGTATGATAGAAATTATTGAATAAAGTAAATAAAAAATAATATTATAAAATAAAATATTACTAATTAGAGAAATAAATTCTAACAAATCGATATAATTATAATGAACAGATTATATTATAATTATTTAGGTTCTTTTACTTTTATTTGTTAAGTGTGCTTGTAATGAATTGATAATGCTTTTAAAGAATTGGCTTTAGAATTATATTCGCTTCTAATCAATTAAGAATTGGTTAGTAAGGATTGAAGTCTTGGGATTTGTCTTAGAGCTAGCTTTGAGTCATGGAATTTTATATGATAGTTGTTTCGTCATAAAATGAGTAGTTCAGTTTGCTTTAAGTTACTAATTGTTACTTAAAAATTTTGTTTCAAATCATAGACTGTGACGTACGGTTTGGTTTGAGGTATGGATTGTCACTTGATGCTTGTTTCAAGTCAGACTGTGACGTACAGCTTGCTTTGAGGCACGGATTGTCACTTAATATTTCATTCATGTCATGGACTGTGACATACACTCTATATTATACCCCGGATAGTCACTTGATATTCGTATTATCATAGAATTGCACGTACGGCTTGCTTGAGCCACTTGATATTTGTTGCAAGTCATGTCACTTACAGCTTTGTTATTATAGTTAGTCATAAATTATGACTAGATCTTTATTTAAACTTGCGGATGTATGTCACTCAGAGCTTTTTAAAATATTATTTTTGTAAGTTGATCTCGTTATTTTTTGTTTGGTCAAACGTTGTGCATATATTTTTAAGCAATGTCATTCGTGTATTAAGCACACTTAATAAATGTGTTAATGCTCAAACCCCAGTGATGGATTTTTAATTTAACAAGCTATAATTTATGATTTTTTCTGTTTTACTTTTTCTTAAATTGGACTTAATAGTTTCTAAAATGTTAGGCTCAATTTTAATTGAAACCAAACCTATTGATGCCCATTCGCTTCGTTTTGCTTAATTTAAAAAGAAAATGTATTTCTTTTATAAGCAATTCTCTATTTGTAAAAGTGAAACGAAACGAAAAAAAGTTATAGGAACAGACCTCTGATCAGAATAAGAAGGTATATTTTACTCTTATAACTAATATCGTGTAAAATACAATCAGAAATTATATGTCCAAAAATCTTTGTTAATTTCAATTCAATTTTTGACTAATACTGTAGGTATTGTTAATTCCTGCATACTTAATTAGAAATGTAAGTAGTTCTTAATTTTTAAAGAAACTGTAACCATTATTTTTATACTGGCGAATTTTGGCTATGATACCTAATTTGATTTATTGTAAAAGTAATGTAATAAAACTGTAATGAGTAGTCTTGGTTTGTTCAGCTATAAGAGTTTGAATTAATAGCTAAAGAGAGTGATTCGTGTAAGCAGCTCCTCTTCCAAGGAGTAGAATCAGAAAGGGCCAGGGGGCCGTCCTCTCCTGGAAAAAATTCGCCCCCTCTGAAGAAGTAATTTTCAGTGAAAGTCCCTTAAATGTATGTCAAACATCGCCCCCTCTGGAATTAGGTACCCCTCCCCCTACGAGTTTTGGCTGGCTACGGGCCTGGAAAGAATTATTAGGAAGTCTTCTCAGTAAATTTTTGATGCCCTACAACTCTTTTACCGAAACTTTCATTGTTGTACCGTATCACATGTGACTATACTATATTTTGTTTACTTCGATGACCAGAGACCTATTTCTATTAAATTTTCCAAATCGAAATGCAGATCACATTAGTGGATGTTACGAAAGGTCCCGTAAAAACTTTCGCCGTTGCCAACTGTTGCAAACCTCGATTAATTTTGTAGAATCATGTCGGTGATGATTGTTGTAACTTCGCCAAAATTCGCCCTTATTGTTTAACTGTAATATCCATGCAAAATTACGATGTACATTACTGTTCGAAACTGCTAATTTCAAATTTTTGACAAGCAAACTTTAAACTTTGCTTGAAGATTGTAAAATAAGGAAAATATGACCAACAAAGATGTCTTTTTCAGCGACAGTGTTGCTACGCTAAGTCTTATTATAAATATAAAAAAAAAACATTTTTGATATTGGCGTTTGTGTGTTAAACGCCTTAACATAGACCTATGTAAAAGCCTTTAAATAAGCAAACAAAAATGAAAGCGAGAACAGTCAAAGAAACCACTGCTAAATGTCTTAATGTTGTACCAGTGAAATCCTATTGTGCATTCTTATATATTGACTGGTTTGATTACAACTATTAGTCCAAGAGCCGAACCCAAAAAAGTTTGACTCATTTTGTACTACTTCAAACCAAATATTTCTGAAAATCTGCCTTAAATTATCAAGAAAAACATAGTCTGCCTATCCTGAGTGGAGCCCTTCATATGTTTGCGCATGCTCCAAATTTTAAAAAATCGCATGGATTTCAGTTTTCTTGAAATAAGATGTCCCCATGGGTCGTGTGCAAAACATGAAGAGAACATTTTTTAAAGGTGATAAAATTTCCTATAAAACGAGTGTTTAATCATCAAAATCGGATGACTGCAACCAGTTATGGCTCTTGCAAAAGCACTAAAAAATGGTTAATTTATGCAAAGTCAGCGAATTTCTTTGGAAAAATATTGGCTTTTTGTGCATTTTTTTGGCCATTTAACAAATGTCATAACTTTAGTTGTAGTTATTTGATTTTGACGAAAAAACACTCGTTTTATAAGCTTAATAAATAATAATAAATTATAAATATATTATTATTATAAATAATAAATAATTTTATAAAAAGTTCTCTTCATGTTTCGCACACGACCTACAGGGAACCACTTATTGCAAAAAAACTGGAATTTGTGCGATTTTTTAATATTTTGAGAGAGCGCATTCATATGAAGGGCTTCACTCCGGGTAGGCAGACTATGCGTTTCCTTCGTATTTAAAGGTTATTTCCAGAAAAATTTGGTTTGAAGTAAGCTCTTAGACTATAAAGACAATGGATCGAGAAGATTATAGAGAAATTATTACTGTCCACAACGTCTCGCAGATTATTGGACAATATTCAAAATTGGATTAGAATTTGAGAACATTACTTAAGAGTAAGTAAGACTTATCCGCTCTTAATCAAGCTTAGATAATAATCTTAAAATTTAATCCAATTGATTTTCAGTTTTGCTCCGCAAGTTGTTGATAGTAATACTTGTTTTTCATTTCTCTCGATCCATTGTCTTTAGGGGTATGGTCTGATCTTTATTTTAATTCTTCCTTTTGTCAGAAAGATATCAAACCACACTTTCTTTGGGTGTGAATTATAATCTATAATCCTCACACATGTGAAATTGGAATTCGATTTCTTTTTTGTGCGTAGGAAAATTAAAATTTCTTAACCTCTCTTGAAATTTCGTTAAAGATCATGTTTCGAGAGGAATCAGTAATTACTACAACTTCAGGGAAACAGGATTGTAATCAAAACCAATTTTATAAGAAGTCAAGAACGTGAATTTAAGTTTAACTTGAATTCAATTGTAATAGATAAATAATGGTTTTAAATAATTTTGAATACTACATACCTTTAATCAAGCTAGACAGAATATTGAGGTACGCAATAAATCATCCCTATGAGATTTGAGGCTGTTTGTTTAACTGTTCTTGCTTTTCTGTTTGTGCTTTCTTGTTGTTCGCCACCTGTAAAACCGTGTTGCAATCTCATTTATAATTAAGCATGACATTAGTCGTGGAAAAAGATGTGGGTTTGGAGGCCTGTTTTCAACTGGTTTTGATCAATTGACAGTCCGCTGAAAATCAGCAACAGAAACAATTCTATTAGCATCTGCTAATCTCTGATCTGGTGTCTGAGTTTACCAGTAGAATTATTTCCGCTAAGAAATTGGCAAGCTGTTAATACACCCAAAACAACCTTTAGTTGGATAAGAAAACACCCGTACCCGTACTAAGTTATTTTGCTTTTGCAATAAAATTAACACCTGGGTATAACTAGCTACTATCAAAATTCTATTGTGGTTGAAATTTATACATCTGTACAAAATATAATTTGTAACTTTATACACAATTATGTAAAAACAACTTGACAGTATTAAAGCTAACTTATTGATGCAGACGTAGATTTTACTCTTTTTTTAAATGAAGTGTTGTACTGTCCAAAATATTTTTGTATTTAATACTTTTCTTTAAACCTATACTTTCTGTCCATTACAAATTATAAAATACCTGCGTTCCTAAATTACAATATTTTAATGGTTTTATTAACTGCAAATTGAAAAAGCATTAACAATTTGTTTTGTTTTTATTTTAAAATAATTAAATACTTGCTGATAAAACGTTTTAAGGTATATTTATCGACCAATCCTGTGATATGGTCGATTTAAAATATAATGCTAAGTATGTAAAGAATCATTGTAGTCCGTTTTTGTTATTCTACAATGAATACCAGAACAATGAATGTTTGTTTTTGTTGATTTTGTTTTGTTCTGGTATTCTATCTGAGAGTGCTCAAACATGTATGCTATTAGTATGAATTAGAATTTTTATAATAAACATCTATCTTGGTGCACCTCTTCCGCTAAAGGGATGTAATAGCTTATAAAATAGATATATCTCTGTTTCTGAGCAACATAAGGAAATAAGGTAGTTTTCTCCCATTCTTTTTGTTCGTTTTCGACTTTTTGGAACATTATAATTTATAAATTAAATTTTTATTTGTATTATCACCATAAAACAATAGCAAGTCATCAAAAATATATAATTAAAATAAATGCAATTTATAAGAAAGAACACTCGTTATTAAGGGGGGATTTGCCAAAAAGATCTGCTACGCTAAAACGGTATATAAAGCGATTAAAGGTTAAATGACTAGAGAAGTTTCTTAAAGTTTAGTTAATTGTTAAGAACCAGAGTTAACATAATTATTTGTAGTGATTTTTAGCGACAGATTTGATTAAAACTGGTGCATTTGTCTTACACCAAGATGTTGCGGAGTATGGTAATGCTTAAAGTTGGTGTCCATTTCATTTACCTTTCAGTAGTACCCCTATTCAGAAATAGTTTTTGATAATTAACAACCTGCTAAAACTCGTAGAGAAGATTTTATTGGTGTTGGCTAATCCCTTTATAAGCCGGTTGAAAATAAACCAACGAAATTTACTTAAGCTAAATTTGCTGACTTTTGATGGACTGTCAACTGATCACAACCAAACCTATTATTAAGACAGGTCGTATCTTGTTAGAAAATTCCCAGATGAATATTATATTTCAAAGCTTTTCTGAATTACAGGGTGATACAAAATGAACACCACATCTATGGAAATGTATAACTCTTCTGTTATTTTAAATATGTTTTTCATTTTAGCGTATATGAGTTAATAAGATTGTATTAATATGTTTCTTATTTTTGATTCGACGAATTTTTATGGAAAATGTCCCTAATCTGAAGTTTTTTTTTAATTAAAAAGATGTTTATTACAGTAGACAAAGTCTGAAATTTTGTAATTTAGGAACTTATTAAACAATTTAATGTATGATTTTGTTTTATAGTGAACAATACGAAGTTACCATAATTATCTTGATGTACAAGAAACTGCAAAATTCGTTCACTCGATTCTTGTTTTATATCTATAATAAATAGTAAAAGTTTTTAATTTTTTACATGTATAAACTTGATTTAGTTTGATAAAATTAATAAATAAATGAAACATAATTTTTTTTAATTGTTATTTTTTTAACCTCGACTTTTACCAGAAGATCAGTATGTTTAGTTCGTATAAGTATGTATTTTAAAAATAGTTTCAGTTAGAAATAGTTATTTACATAACAAGTGAGAGAAGAAAATTTTCCTTACTCCAGGTTGAGTTTTCTCTGTCATATAAAACTTATTTAGACCGCCAAGCCGAGAAATTTAAATTTGTTAGCTCCCGAGGACCAAGGAAGTTAAGTATACTTTTAGCAACTGAGGAGCCGAAATAAGCCGAGAGTTGAAATCTTCCTCTCCGTTCTGCATTAAGTTTTACCTACGACTTATATTTAAACAGTACCACTATTTATTATTTTAAAAATAATATATTACTCCCATGTACGATCAACCTGATTGGGGTTTTCTGTGGTTTTCCTCAATTTTATAGGCAAATGCCAGGTTGATTCATTAAACATTAGTCCACAGACTGCATAGTAAACCCTCTGACACTCCTGCAAACTTTTTTTTTATCACAACTACAGCAAGAGTGTATCTAGTGATATTGCGGAAAAAGTAATTTTGACCTGTAAGTCATGACAAAAAAAACAGTCCAGCGACTGCACTCCAGCAAACTACGTATACAATATGAAACTATTCAGAACACTATCTATTATATCATCTTATGACAATCCTGATAAAAAATAAAAAGAATACTCAAACAAAAAAATATAAAATTACCCTTAAACCAAACAAACCCCCTAACTCCCCAAAAAATAACCAAAATTCATACCAAAAAAAAATAAATAAAATACTCAAACCAAAAAATATAAAATAATCCTTAACCCAAACAAACCCCTTGACACCCCAAAAATAACCAAAATTCATACCAAAAAAAAATAAAAAAATACTCAAACAAAAAATATAAAATAATCCTTAACCCAAACAAACCCCTGACCCCAAAAATAACCAAAATTCATACCAAAAAAAAAAAATACTCAAACCAAAAAATATAAAATAATCCTTACCCAAACAACCCCCCGACACCCAAAATATTCATACAAAAAAAAATAAAATAAAATACTCAAACCAAAAAATATAATATATCCTTAACCCAAACAAACCCCCTGACACCCCAAAAAATAACCAAAATTAATACCACAAAAAATAAATAAAATACTAATAAAAGGCACAAATTACCCGAATCCCATTGATTTATAAAATATAGCTCCGGTTTGCTCAAAAAAAATATATATACTTTTGCCAATAAGAACTTGTTTAAACAATATATATATATATATATATATATATATATTATATATATATATATATATATATATAATATTATTATTTATATATACCAAAAAATAAAAATATTCAAACCAAAAAATTAGTTATAAATTAGTATAATAAGATATAATACCTTATTATAATTATAATACCTTAGGTATACCTAATAATAATAAGTTTATAAATTAGTTAAATCAGGTTATAAATTAGTATAATTTTTGATTTTGCTTCCCCATCTCCCTGTCTAGGAAAGGAAAGTATTGTAATAATAAAACACATTACCCATTTTATTTACCCATTTCTTCATGTATAGCGTATGTATATATAATAAGGAACTGCCTCCGTGGCCGTGATCGTAAAGGCGTTCGATTTCGGCACCGGAGGTCCGGGGTTCGCAGCCCGGGTTATGCTCTAAGATTTTATGAATGGTATTTGTATTAAAAAGATTTCGCCAACTTTAATTAATTCTTAGAGTGTAGTAGATGCAACCCACCTGAGGTGGTTCCCGCAGGGTGAAACCCTGATGGGCCGAAAGGCCCTAAAACAGGCATTTAATTTCATTTCAAGGTTATAAATTAGTATAATAAGGTTATAAATTAGTATAATAAGATATAATATCTTATTATAATTATAATACCTTAGGTATAACCTTATAATAATAAGGTTATAAATTAGTTATAGAGATATAACTGTTCAAATTTACAAAAAATCTCAAGCTTTCACCCCAAAACGACAAAACCTTAAAATTGCATATTATTCCATGTTATCATCTTTAAGATTTAGACGGATTTAAAAATCAGACCTATTCTATCAAAAGACAAAAATTAGTTTATTATAGAGGTATGACTGTTCAAATATTTTATATTTGAATATAAAATATAACCTATTCCTCCTGAAAAGCTTGAATAATATTTTATCAAACCATAAGTAATATGAAGTTGTTCTAGTAAAAAAGAGTATCACAGTTCTAATTTCTTGACATATAATGCTAAAAACACATATTTTTATAAATGTTAGCTTGTTATCCATTCAGCATTAAAGATTTAAAAATTATAGATAGCGAAGAACTCCCGCTATGGCGCCTATAGCCTAGGCCCTATGTATTAAGGAGTTTTTCGCTAAAAATAAATGATTGTTACTGGCTTGAACATCTTGGAAAATGACGATGCATCGTTTTAACAAAGTAATATAACATTCAGCACGTATATTTTGACTCATTTTCATCACATCAATGTTGAAATTTTCTACTCAAAACATTTTTAAACCTTATTTCATATTGGCCGGAAAATAAAGAAAAAAATACTAATTTTAACCGTTTTAAAGTCACATAGGCGATTCTAAGGGGGGGCTGGAGGAGTTAAAGCCCCCCCCCCCCTCCCTCCTGGTTTGAAATTAGCCCCCTCAAGAAAAATATATTGCTTTTTTAGCTACTAAAATTAAATTCAATTTATTGAAAATTTATTAGAAACATAAATAATGAAATAAAAATATTTTATTTATCATATAAAATAAATTAGACTGACTTTATTGTTCCTATTTTTAATAAGTTTAGTTAGCAACCAAAGGATATCAATCAACAAAATCAACTTTTTTAGATTCATTTTTAAGTTAAAAATTAATATATATATATATATATATATATATATTATAATATATTAGGCAGTAAGGGGCTGAGCCCCCCTAGGAGTTTTACCTAAGAACTATGTAAAATCATAACCTTCAGACACGTTTTGAAAGTACCTTCCTGTGACGTTAGCTTAACCTGGTCTATATAAATAAATTTATTATATTAAGTATAAAAAAATATGTAGGTATAAAAATAGAAAATACATGAAGAAATCATCTATTAAGTTTATTTGTGGATTACATTGTTATGACGTATATCAGTGAATTTTCATCAGAAAATGTCGTTTATGCTCGTCGACGGAATTTTCGCATTACTTTGGACTCAAGACAAACATTGCGGTTTAGGAAAAATCCATTATGAGCTAAGTAAAAGTTATGAGATAACGATCAACTGCGAGCTTATCTGAGACTACCAAATAAAATTGCTTCAATTAAACCCTTCATAAAATTTTTGTTTTATTAATTTATTATTGAAATAGTTTTATGTTATTAAAACATAAATGATAGTGATATATAATATTTTTAGATAATATATATTTGTCTGAATTTGCAATAAATAAGAACTTTGAGAAGAAATGTTCCTCTCTTGTCGCTCTGTGAATATACGAAGAAAATTACGTTGGGTAGAAAATAATTTCGAAATATTTTATTTCATGTATGGTATTTTAAAAAGACATTTTAAGTTATAAAATGTTTTAGCAAACTGTAAGAAACTGTTTTTAGGTATAAAGTTTCCTAAATCCAGAAAACCGACCATCACTGACCTTTTTTTATAAAAAAGTTTTAGGGAAAAATATTTGAGGAGAATGTGAAGAAGGCTTGGAACAGGTTGGGACCCTGTGGGATCCCTGCTATTGTCTTTCTTATACCTGCACATCCTCTGTCGACCTAGAGGGGCTTATTTCGTTTTTGTCAGCCGTCCGACCCATACTCCACACAATACCCATCCATCCACTCCTTTTAGACAGTTTTTAAAAACTCCCAACAATTTCTTTTTATAAAAAGATAGACATTTTTTCATTAATTTCTTTTAATATTATAAGTTGTAGTTTCAAAGAAATTTACACAAAAGTTTAAATCAGCTCGATATTTACACAAAATATCGTAGGTTCTGAATATTTTTGAGCTTTAGAATAACTAGTTGTTTACGCAAAACTTTGATTTACTTTTGTAAGAGCGTATACTTTCATTCACATATTGAAAAATAGTTTGTTTAATGAACGAGTTTATTGAAAAGTTGTTCTTTGAAAATATGTTTACAGGTATGCCACGATTGGGTGTGAGGAAATGAAGTACGGATAAAAATGTCAAAAAGACAGAATATTCCCATGAACGATAGTTAATGGGATAACATAACAGTTTTACATGAGTGGGGTATTAAGTCTTGGAAAGGTCAGGGCAAGTAATGAGTTACAGGAAAAAAGTGCGTTAGTCTAAAAAGCCCAGGTAAAAATGTGTTGATTTCCCGACCAGAATTAAGTACATTTCGATCAAGCATTGCTGTTAGTCAAAAAGTACATCTAGTACCTCTTAGCTTTTCTCAAAAAGGGCGAGAAAAACTCATAGTATATTAATCTAAATAAACGTCTGAACATAGACAATTGTATAGGAGGGTGCAGATAATTTTAGTATGTACTTGCACTCCATTCAGACCATTCAGAAATAGTCTTGCACTTGGTTTTTAGGGAAAAATCTAGGGATAAATCATACAAAGAAATTAAAGGAGTGAGAAGGAAGCATATAGAGGGATAGAATAGAAGGGCAGGTGATTCAATTCACCGTGAAACATGTCTCTTAGTCAGGTTATAAAACCAGGTGCAATACAAACCCTGACTATACTCGCTGTATGTAACCTTTATAACTACCATCTCACTAATTTAAACTAAAAACAAAAATCTCTTAACATGTCCAACTTAGCTAAACAGAAAATCAGTAAAATTGAGTAATAATTAATAAGTTGTAATTCTTATTTATTAATATAATAATACTTATTTGTAAGGGGAAAACAATTAAATAGAATATAATTTAATCGTGTTGCTGGATCGAAATCATATAACAAATTATAGAAGTCAGAGTTTTTTTTTTCTAATGCTTACTTTCTTCCTTAAGTTTTCGGATTATCCTTTATAGACGTAACAGTAACGCTACCGTTTGCTTGTCCATTTTTCAAAGAAAATGTGCCTGTTTAATTCATAGTTTGCAAAAAAAATATTATCGCCATTACTAAATCAGTTCTGCCCAACTTTTAGTATCTTCGCAGAAGCTGAGTTTATTCTGATCATTAAAATAATAGTACAAATGTTACTATTCAGAATATCCAGCGCCATAGGCGATTCTAAGGGGGGCTAAAGCCCTTCTCTGGCTTAAAAGAATTTTGTTTCCAAAATTCGGAACAAATGTGCGCTGCGTTAGCGGCTTTTGCGGCCGTAGCGTGGCAATTGTGGAACCACCATTTTCCGCATCACAATGGCCGCAACGGACAGACGCATCGCTACCGTAGTATTCTGAATGCATCTTAGCCCCACTGAAACCTCCTCTTGTAGGATGAGGGGAACCTTACCTCTTGGGAGGTAAGGTTATATGACTCGTCGGCTTTTCAATTTGCTTGTAGTTTTAAGCAAATATCTATGATATATAACAAACCATAGCTTAATAACAAATACCTTAGTATAGTATTCTCATCTAAAAAAAATAAATATTAATACTTGTAGTTTCGAGAAAAAAATTATGATATATGTCCAAATTATCCATTGTCAAACAATGGATTAATAAAAAAATACTTCATTACATAGAGATATTATTACTAGAGAGGCCCTATTGGATGAATTTTGAAACATCGAAAAAGTAACCTGACCACCTTCGATTATAAATATAATCAAATAATCAGTACAAAATTAAAATAATTTATGTAGTAAAACGTTAAAAATACAAATCAAAACCAAACCAGTGTGCTGGAAACCGAAATAAATTTATTAATTATAACCTTAACTTATTCATGAAGAAGGGTTTTAATGAGGTTACACAGTGCCTCTGAGAGCCCCAAAAAGATGTTTCAGGCCTATCAACGTATTGAGATAAGCTATGTCCCCTCTAGTATATATTTCTATGCCTTAATATAGTATTTTCATCTACAAGAAATAAATATTTTTATCAAGCATGTATGATATATGTCAAATAATAACTTCATAATAAAAATCGGATACTGGGTACCTCTTTTCTCATCACATCCAACTTTTCCTCATCACATCGGATTCGCTACGCTCATCCCCACAAAAAACCGGGATGTAATGAATTTGTTTCCTCCTTTGGTTCGTAAATATTATCGCCGATTGGTATTCCTAAGACAATATTTTTAATAACTAATACACTATGATGGGACATAAATGTAAAAGATCACCCAAAAAATGCAAGTTAAAAAATAATATTAAATTGTGATTTGAGGGTTTGCTATTGTTTATGAAATATGTGTGACGTCATTAACCCACAATATTAACTCAGCAAAAATTGTCTTAAATCTTGAACTAATCCGATCACGCGGAAACTTGATAAATATATGGTACTAGATAAACAAAATTACGAAAAAAATATCATCATTATTTGTCACTTTATCGTAAAAGCAGATGTGTTATAGGTCCTTCTAAACTCAGGAACTTTATTAGACATTGTTACCTATTATTAGAAATTATTATTGTGTTACTCATTTTAAATTATTATGGTATTACTTATTAGAAATAATTATTGTGGTTTACTTATTGGAAATTATTATTGTATTACTTATTAGAAATTATTATTGCGTTACTCATTTTAAATTATTATTGTATTACTTATTAGAAATAATTATTGTGTTACCTATTAGACATTATTATTGTATTACTTATTAGAAATTATTATTGTGTTACTCATTTTAAATTATTATTGTATTACTTATTAGAAATAATTATTGTGTTACTTATTAGAAATTATTATTGTATTACTTATTAGAAATTATTATTGTGTTACTCATTATAAATTATTATTGTGCTACTTATTACAAATTACTATTGTGGTACTCATTGTAAATTATTATTGTGCTACTTATGTTCAATTTTAAAATTTAAACCTCTCTTTTTGTCATTGGGCTATAACATTAAAAAAATGCTGCCACCCTCCCCCCAGTCAACAATTTTAACAGATGTGTATAACCCTCTCCCCCCTCATAATTTTGAATTTCTACCTAGAGAAGAAACTCTAAAAGTAACTCTGGATGGCCAAGCGGCAAATCGGCTGAGGCTGCCAGGGGTCGAAGGCCCCTGTTTATAGTAATAAAATTATACAACGAAAATGTTCAAATGTTCCCAATATCAGCAATAACATTGCCCTACAATTATTTGATCAGGTGATTTAAGGGTTTACTATTGTTTATGAAAGATGTGTAACGTCATTACACCACAATATTAAGTCAGCAAAAAATTGTCTTAAATTTTTAACTAATCCGATCACGCGCAAACTTGATGACTATATGGTACTAGATAAACAAAATTAAGAAAAAAAATATTGTGTTACTTACTTATTTGAA
>JACMZG010001893.1:10709086-10731586 GCA_018340805.1 Microvelia longipes
TTCGTCCCCCTACAGGTTTAGGCTGGTTACGGGCTGGGCTCCATAGCCCAGCCTGATGTGGTTGCATTAACCACATCTGAGACTAGGCACTGACCTAAAACATCAAAGATTAAAAAGTCGAACGTTACACGCTCCGACAGGAAAGCTTAATGTTTGGCTACTTGATTGTTTTAATAGAAAATACCTTTTTACGTTTTCATTAACACAGAAGTTAAATAGGAGAAGTAATGTGTAAGCACTAAATATCCGAAACCGAGATTTCACCTGCACCTGTTACCCGTTTCAGACGTTCTTAAGACCTCCTGAGTACTTTTAATTATGTTGTCTGTATGAGTCAGCAAAAATTGATTAAACAAGGAAAAATGTCTAAAACGACGTGAAATTAAGCCCGGATGTACTCATATACAAGACTAACAAATGTACCACCTTTCATTTCATTATCAGCATTTCTTCAATTTTCATTAAAAGACTTGAATATAGTTTTTTAAAAGAATGTTTTTACATTTAAAAAAATACTGAAATAGTTAAAAATAAATAATTTAGTTAAAAATTCAACTTAATTATTGAATTTAGTTAAATTTATCAGCATTTCTTCAATTTTTATTAAAAGACTTGTTTATTGTTTTTTAAAAGAATGATTTTACATTTAAAAAAAGACTGAAATAGTTAAAAATAAATAATTTAGTTAAAAATTTAACTTAATTATTCAATTTAGTTAAATTTTGGTACGATTATATCCATTTAAATAATGTACTCATAATCCATGTATATAAAGTTTCATTCTATAGAACGTCCCCCGGACGTTCCCGGGCAATGGAGTGGCGGAGTCCCCCGCGGACTCCCATTGTACATAAATTATACTTTGCGGACTCCTATCCTTCTGGTTACCCTCCCCCAACTCATACTCTTTCTGCATATAACTTTATAAATTTAGGCTCGCGAAGCATCTCTAGAGTTTGTAATACGAAGAAGCTTAAAAAATTATTGTATTTTTATGATTTTGTTAGGTTAATTCATCAACCTTCATCAGATTCAACAGATTATAATCAAATAGCAATAATTAACTGGAGTAAGCTCTTAAAAATGTAAAGTTCCCTGATATATCGCGATCTCTTGTACATATACAATTTTTATTATACTTCATTTTGTCTTAATTCATTAAATATGAAGGGAGAACCTCCTAAATCGTATTTCTAACAAGTAGAATCTCTGCGCGTCCGCAGGATTTTTTCCAGGGGGTTTATAATGTGCTACGGGTTTAGTTTTCAGCACCCTTTGACAAAAGTCAAAGACAGGAGCCCAGCAAACCACAGGAGTGGGGATTTGCTAAACTAAATCTTAATTTATTGACAAAAACAATGCAATATTTTATTTATTCTGCTTAGATAAATATTTTAATTTATTTAGCCCTATAGCGAGCGAAGAGTTCCTTCAAACATACTAAACAAGGGTTTTAACTTAGCGATTAAAGCAAGCCTCTATTACAATACATCATTTTTAATTTTAACATTCTACCAAGCGAAGCATGGTAAGCTACTTTTAACGTATCTTATAATATACTTTAGCAATCTTGTGAGCGATGTGAGCCTCTTTTCTGACATTTACACGTATTTACAGCAACCTAGCGAGCTCTTTTTAATGTACCTAAACTTATATTTTAGCAATTTTGCGAGCGAACATCGCATATGTTTGCATATATAATTATGGCAACCTAGGGAGCGAAGTAGTAGTAGTAAGTAGTAGGATTTTTCAAGCAACAATGTTTTAATGCTTTTTTTGAAATTTTTGGGTGGAAGTTCAACTATTGAAGCTGGTAATTTATTAAAGCGCCTTATTCCATTATAATTTGGGGACTGATGTGATTTGTTGAGCCTACAAGTGGGAATATTGATGTTATCAATATATCTAGTGCCATAATTGTGGTTCTTAATATAATTGGACTCCCCCTCATCATACTTTGCTTTAACGAACAACAACAATGAAAAAATATAAGCTGAATGAAAAGTTAAAATTTTATTTTCAATAAAATATTGTTTGCACTTAGCATCATGTTTAGCATTATTAATGATACGAATACCTTTTTTTTGCAAAATAAAAATACTGTTGGCTACAGGGGCTGCTCTCCATTCTTTAATACAATACAGCATACGTAAATGAAAATTCATAGTAAGCAAGCTTCATGGTATCAATATCTAAAGTTAAACTAAGTTTACGTAGCAGAAATAAAATAGATGAAAGTTTACTTCCCAACTTATTAACATGAGTTTTCCAGTTAAGTGTGCTATCAAGGGACACTCCAAGTATTTTAATGGGTGAAATATTTATATTATTATTATATTTAAGACTGTAAGTTAAAATCTGTTTTTTGACTCATTTAAAGTTAACTTATTTACTATAAACCAGTAATTTGCTAGCTTGAATAGATGATATTATCTATTTTATTAACTATTCCATCAAGATTCTTCCCACTAACTGCATATGTAGTATCATCCGCAAATCTTGGACTCAAGGCTCCATATTCAGGGAGTTCATTAATGTAAATTAAGAACAGCAGGGGTCCAAGAACAGAGCCCTGAGGCACTCCGTGCTTAGGAAGCGCCGGAGCGCTTGTCGCTCTATTAAAAAAGGTGACCTGACTCCTAGACTTGAGGTATGACTCGATAAGAGCTAGCGGGGTTCCTCTTATACCGTAATGATAAAGCTTTTGCAGTAAAATATCATGATTAACACAATCAAATGCTTTAGATAGGTCGCAGGATAATGTAATAACATCTTCCTTAGATGCAAAAGCCTCAGAAATGAAATTGGTCAAAGCATTGACCAATTTCATTGGATTCTATGAATGATTTTGTACTACTTCAAACCAAATTTTTCTGAAGATATACCTTAAATTATTAAGAAAAAATATAGTCTGCCTATCGAGAGTGGAGCCCTTCATATGATTTCGCATGCTCAAATTTTCAAAAATCGGACAAATTTCAGTTTTCTTGGAATAAGTGGTTCCCTGTGGATCGCGTATAAAACATGAAGAGATTACTTTTTAAAGCTGATAAAATTTGTAATAAAACGATTTTTAATCATCAAAATCAGATAACTAACCATAACCAAAGTGGCTCTTTTAAAAACAGCAAAAAATTGGATACGTTATGCAAAGTCAGCGAAATTTCCAAGAAACAATATTGGCTTTTGTGCATTTTTTGGCTATTCAACAAATGTCATAACTTTAGTTGTAGTTATCCGATTTTGATGAAGAAACACTCGTTGTATAGGACATTTAATCAGCTTTAAAAAAAGTTCTCTTCATGTTTTTCACACGACCTACAGGGAACCACTTATTACAAGAAAACTGGAATTTGAGCGATTTTCTAATATTTTGAGCGAGTGCATTAATATGAAGGGCTCCACTCTGAATAGGCAGACTAAGTTTTAAAGGTAAATTTAAGGTATATTTTCAGAAAAATTTGCTTTAAAGAAGTACAAAATGAGTCACATTTTAGGCCTGGCTCTTGGACTAGTAGTATTAGTATTTAGTAAGTTGCAGAATTATTGTCTATAAATTATAATAGTTGATTTTGCAAGTTTATAGTTTTTTGTTTTAGCTGCACATGAATATTCCACGTATATAAAAGCAAAGTATAGAGATCTATAAAACAATCTTTTAGAAGAAGCAATTTAACGTTTTTCAAAATGAGCTTCCGCGCAGCAAAATGTGCAAAACGTGCTTCATCGCATTGGAAATTGTTGGCAAGAAAAGAATGCAGATCGAGCGCAGAAGATAGTTTCGAAAACACTTGCAGCGTTTTCATTTCTTAGGCTAGCATTTAGTTGTCAGTCAAACTTTGAGATGCCAAGACTAACCCTCTACCTGTACACCGCCACCTCACGCGACTTCAACTTTAAAACTTTTTATTTTGTTTTATTTTTTAGAATAAAATATAAAGAGTTGCTCCAACCTTAAGTACTTTAAGATGTAAAGTAGATTTGAAAGACGTAAGGCATTTTAAATAAAGTTTTTACTTGAAAAGTGCTACCCAAATATTCTGGCGCTGAATTCCGATTCAGCGCCCCAAGCCGGGCGAATTTTCTTTCAAATGCTTGCTTCCTTGCTCAACAATCCTTTTTTTGCTTGAGTTTTCAGTTTATGCTTTGTTAATCAATTTGATTAGGATTTTTCGAAGCGAATGAACACATTTATTTCAAAGCTTATGCAAAACCATATGGTCATCCTTAAAAAATCAGCTCTGATCTGCATTATTCGTACTTCTTTAAAGCTCAGTTTCTGGTCAGCTTTTTGTTAAAAAAAAATAGCGCATTTCCTTTGAAAAAATAAGCTATAATTGAGTGACAAATAATAAAGCCACTGATCAAGTCATGAAGCATTAATAGAAAACTTAACAAGAAACAGATTCTTACGCTTACTTACCTCTAGAATTATTTTCTAGTTATAAACTTATACAATGTCAAAACGATAAATAATGATCAGCGGTACTGAGATTTGAACCTGGGGACTCTTGCTTTGATTACTTTGACTACCAACAAAAATTTCGGACTTGTTTGATTTGACTCAGAGCCCCACAAAACATCGAAAACGACACCCCACTCGAAATTTGTAGTTCCTAAATTTTAAAGATTTGATATGATAGTTTACAAGGAAAATATCATTTATTGCCATGAGTTTATTTACTATTGTTAATATACTTAATGTGAATCATAAGTTCAATACAGTACCTTTTAGTTTCCGTTTTAATATTCCTTTACGAAATAAATAAGTACACCAAGTTTTGTTTCAATACGACAAATATATCCATGATTTTTGTTGGATTAGCATCGATCATGGTCAGTGCCTGGATAGGTGACCGCTGAAAGTGAAACGGATGTATTTACTATCTAAGGACGAGGGAAGCGAGTCCGAAAACGTGTTGAATTATAAATTTGTTGATTTTCATAATCTGAGGACGAGCGAAGTGAGTCTGAAGTAGGAAGGATAGGCGTAGCGAAACCAATGTGATGAGGAAAAGTTCGGAAGTACTCCGTAACCGGATTTTTTCATGTAGTCCGCACATTCTCGCATCCCAGGATTGGTTCGCGGTCAGTTTGTTACATTATCGCATCCCAGGATTGGTTCGCGGTCAGTTGTTACATTATCATCTCAGGCTTGGTTCGCGGTCAGTTGTTACATTATCGCATCTCAGGCTGGTTGCGGTCAGTTTGTTACATTATCACATCTCAGGCTTGGTTCGCGGTCAGTTTGTTACATTATCGCATCTCAGGCTAGGTTCGCGGTCAATACGTCACATTCTCGCATCTTCAGCCTGTTCGATTTGTCGGCCTTTCGCTATTCGTTACCACTATCGAACCACGATCTATTTATAATTTACCGTAATGTTGCACTATTTATAACCTTCGATAATATTAAAAACGACGGTATTCAGGTAACTTTTTCGATGTTTCATTCAGGCTCTTTAGTAATAATATCTATGTAAATTACGAACATGAAAACGGCTTTGTTACTTAAGTTTGATTCGAAGTTGCTACTTGATTCTTTAAGTTCGAACCGGTTTTGTTCAATTCAGCTCCCATAAAATCGTAGAAAACAACATAGTACATAAAAAATGATACACCGAGGCATCTCCCTCTTTCCATCACTAGCTACGTCACTGACAACATAATGTATTAATTAAAAGAAAGTTCTTAACTATTCTTTGCCACCTGTAAGAATTACAAAGCTCTCTTAATTTCTTCCCAAGTGATATCAAAGCAAAATAAAATTTGATCAAATAAGGTAAACAATATAATTTTAAATAAACCAATGCTAAAATTAAAAATAATGGCTGAGAATAATTTCATAAAATAAATGAATTAAAAAGAAGGGACGAATAGAAGGTATTAAAGGGCTGGAAGTTTGAACCAAAGGATCGTTCCCCTTGAAAAGGGTTTATAGTACATCTACTTTAAGATAGAATAGCAAAAACCTTTTGAGTAAGGGCTCTGTGAAAGAGTGGGACAGATATACATCTTGGTGGGTAAAATTTATTTTTATATGTCCTCATTAAGCTCTTATATTTTATAAGCTAGAGTAAATATTATTGTACATATATTAACAACTAATAAAAGATATATATCTACATAAATAAAGTATTCGTACGCCCAGTGTAATAAGGAATAATAACATACATATATATTCGAGTGAAACTTTTTCTGAATAAAAGAATAAGAAAGCAGTTGAGTGCAAGTAAGATAGGAGATGGAAGGGCCTAGACTAGGGAATTTCCTAGCCTCCCACTCTACATCAGGTTCAATCTTATCTGGAGAGCACTATTATATGTTATATTAGACATCGCGAGACTCTAAGGAAACTATATTTTGTCCTACAGATCTTGGCTCTTTATATTATATATAATAATAATATACTTATTTAACATATAGTAATAATATACTTATTTCACATATAGTAATAATATACTTATTTCACAAATAATAAATATACTTATTTCACATATAATAATAATAACTTATTTCACATATAATAACACCATTTAACTCTAATACTTGTAACAATCATAATTGTTGTTGTATTAATCAATAAAATATGTTTAAAAAAAAAAAAAAAAAAAAAAAAACATATAATAATAATATACTTATTTCACATATAACAATGATATACTTATTTCCCATATAATAATAATATACTTATTTCACGTATAATAATGATATACTTATTTCACATATAATAATAATATACTTATTTCACATATAATAATAATATACTTATTACACATATAATAATGATATGCTTATTTCACATATAACAATGATATACTTATTTCCCATATAATAATAATATACTTATTTCACATATAACAATGATATACTTATTTCCCATATACTAATAATATACTTATTTCACATATAATAATGATATACTTATTTTACATATAATAATAATATACTAATTTCACACATTTCACATATAATAATAATATACTTATTTCACATGTAATAATAATATACTTATCTCGCATATAATAATAATATACTTATTTATATTATTATTTAAGAATGATATAATTATTATTGAACCAAATGCTACAACTAAAATAAAATGAAAATGCAAAAAAGAAAAAAAAGAAGATAAAAGATCAACATGTTATGCGAAAGCGGTGCATGTTTAGAAAATAAAGAGCCATAGCAGGGATACTGTTATGATAAATTTAAAAAAAAATAAAAAAAATAGTAATAATAATATACTTATTTCACATTTTAAAAACAATGCAAGTATATTTTTTGCGTTTTTTTAAAGATTTATTTAAGAATTTAGGGTGCTCTATCTTGACAATGTGAGAGCCCTCGATAGTTTGGAAAAACTAGAGTAAGGGCTCTGCTTCTGGTATTTATATATACTTAATAATTAAAAAAAATTGACTATACAATACATAAATTAATCAAATAAATATTTAAAGTTAAGACTTTAAAGCTTGATATGAAATTAATTTAAATTGGTTTACGCTAATAGACAATAACACCTAAAAACAACAAAAAAAGAATAAAAGAATTTGCCATGAGAGGATATTTTTTCAAAATTAAAATAATTTTAAAAAATCGCAGTAATTTTTATGGATAATTAGTTGAATAAATATAATTAATATTTATTTTTTAAGTCAAAATTGTGTTTAAACATCTATTTTTAAGCAAATTATTTATTATATATATATATATATATATATATATATATATATATATATATATATATATATATATAAAACAATCTTTTATAATAATAATAACTTACAGGAGGTGAAGCGAAGAGATTTAGAGGGGTTTTGAGAATTTTCGACATATGTCCTCTTCAGTCAGGTTAGGTTGGGAAGTCACTCGGGACTTCCCAACCTAACCTGACTGAAGAAGACATATGTCGAAAATTCTCAAACCCCTCTAAATCTCTTCGTTTCACCTCCTGTAAGTTATTATTATTATAAAGATTGTTATGTTATACTTTTAGTATTTTTCTTTTTCCTTTGTAATTATAATATATATATATATATATATATAATATATATATATATATATATATATATATATATATATATATATATATATATATATATATATAAACAGAAATGTTAAATTTTTTATTTACTTTTTATCAAGGCTTTTAAATATTTTTTTTTGGGCTAACCTAATAGTTATGGGTTAGTTATATTATATTTTATAGTTGGGTTAGTTTAGTTAGTTATATGATTCAGGAAAATGATGCCTACGTATAAAAATATTAAGGAGACTTCCACCACTATGCGGCGGCAACCCCTCAGGCCGCCTAGCGGCCCGGGGTCCATGTGTGTTGTTTTGCGTTATTTCTTGTTGCAAATTGTTAAAAAATTGAATGGGAGGTAGAGCAATGTGTCATTAATTAGTTTTTGACATTCTGAATTGAATGAGACTGGTTTCAACTCAATCCGACAGTAGCCTTAAGTGACCGAAATCGCTATCATTTCATTTTCAAAATAAAGTATAAATTTAAGTTAAATACAATTTAGGTCAGAAGAAGTTGTTTGAAACAATTAAAAAGTAGTCTACTCTTTTAAGGGTGGGATTCGTAAATTTTATAAGGGTAGCCGGACCAAAAAAATCATTAAAATCCATAAATATAACCACTGTTCGTACTTTATATAAAACAAACTATAGGCACATGAACTGAAGATCATGGAATAATTCAGACCCCTCTATTACCACAATGAGACTAGCTGCTATCGACAATACCAAGGATTAATGAATGGATCGAGATACTATTTAAGCATTTGCTACTGCCGATACTTGCTGATGGATACGAATATCCCTGGACCGGTTTCGGCTAAACGTTATCATATATAATAATTAGTTTTTACTAATTTTATAAGAATTCACAAGATAAAGATCAACTGTAGTGTACTTTAGATTAAGTGATTAGATTAAAGATCAAGTGAGTTCTTTTTATTACGTATTATTACTAATAACTGTAACCTTGCGGCGAGTCTTTATTTTATAAACATAATTCACAATGCATAAATACGGTATCTGGAAAAAAGTACACGGGGAAAAAATACGGGAAGAAAATCACAGAAAAAAAGTAAGTGCACGGGGAAAAAATACTCGGAAAATCACACGGAAAAAACTACAGGAAAAGAAGTACAAAGGAAAATACGGGCCTTCGGACCGTAGCCGCTACGCGGCCCGGCGCTTTGCGCCTCGTTAGCTCCGCGGCGTAGTTTTTAACAGTATAAATTATAAATGTATGCAATCTAGCGAAGAAGCGAGCTCTTTTTTATTTTTTAAATTAAAAATTCACACTATCTTGCGAACAAATTAAGCTAAAATTTCCTATACATGATTACTAATACACAGTGTTTAGAGAGCAAAGCAAGCCTTTTTTACTATGTATTATTATAAATATCCACAATCTAGCGAGCGAAGTGGGTCTCTTTTTAATATGGATTATTATAAATACGAGCCAGCAAGTGAAGGGACCCTTTTATACTATGTAAAATTATAAATTGACGCAATCTAGTAAGCAAAGCGAGCCTATTATTATTATGTTTAATTATAAATATAAACAATTAAGCGTGCGGAATGGGCTTTTGTTTTGTTTTATTAGAAATATACCAATCTAGCGAGCAGAGCGAGCTTTAATTTTTTATAAAGAAATATTAATTTACACAAAGTGAAAGCCGTATTAAAGTCTTATTGCATATGAATATAATGATTGGGGCGCTGAATTAAATTAAACCCGTCCCAGGTCGATACGACCTCCCTAAGTGACCAAAAAGTCAAAAAAACCATAATATATTACCGGAAACCAAAATTACGGTTTTTGAAAATTAAATTTTGAGTAGGGTGTCGTTTTCTATTTATTTTTGACCGCTGAATCGAATGAAACCGGTCCTAATGAAAAAGTAAATAAAACGGAGGTCAATTTCCAGTAAAGCAAAAATACGGCTGCTAAACATCATATTTAAAGTTGGGAGCCGTTTTCAATTGTAAGTTTTTTTTGTCTGTAATGAATATGATTGGTTCAGAGCGATAGGAGCACTCAATGCTAGGGTATCTGGGTTCGAATCCTAGTAGGGACGATAGTTTTTTATCGGTGTTTACATTATATAAGTTCATAACAAAAAAATTATTCTGTCTGCATGTCGGAGGGATTTCCTTTGGAATGCGTGTTTCCGTGCTTAACAACCCATTTTTTGCTTAAGGTTCCGGTTTATGCTTTAGAACTTGAGCAGTTATTCAATTATCAAGCACTACTTGTAACTCATTTTTTCTTTATTCTTCAAAGAGAATGCGAAGATTTTTCAAAAATTATGAAGTTTCAGCGTCATATAAAAAAAATTACTGCTGACCTACACATAGGTATTGTACTGTTGAGGTGCATATAGGGTAAATCACTAAAAAGGTTCAATAATTTTTTTTCGAGCAACTATTTTGGACCAATTGATTTGGATTGACCCTGACTCGGTGGGATGACAGTACATTACAAATTTTTACTTATTTAATTTATAATAAAGTTAATTATTTTCTAACTTACTTTTTATTTTTTATTAATTCTTTATTATGTTTACTTTTTTATATTTTTTATTATTTATTTATTTAATAGTTATTAAGTTTATTATTAATTATCTATTTTTATGGTTTAAAAATGTTCATAGCAATAATCTCATTATTATAGTTATTTCATTACAAATATATAGATATATATTTTTTTCTCTCCAAAAGATATACCACATACCAATTTATTTATCATACAAATCAAATTATATAATATATTCCTAACTAATATAACCCCACACCCCACACACAGGTTTTGCCTTGTGGGTTGCCATAATTATAAAATAATTCTATAATCTAATTAATAAATATATATTTTTTGTCATAACAGAGAACCAATAATTTTTTTTTAATATTTCACTTCCTTGTCTTATTGTTGTCTTAAATTTCATTTTGCAATTAAAAATAATAATAACCATACTCATAACTATTCTTTAAATATTGTACATATTTTTTATATTTTGTACATTGAAATTTTGTATATTTTTGTATATTACATGAAGTTTTGTATATATTTGTAATCTTTTACTTTTGGCAAATAAAGGTTTTTGTATTGTTCTGCTCATTAGGATCTTGAAATTGGCCGAATCCTTTATAAAATACTTGTCTTAGGCAAAATATAAAGAAAAGAACATTTAAATGAATTCAAGGGATGTTTAGGGTTTCTTATCTCTGATACATGGTGGGGATGGCAAGGTCAAATCCTACTTCTGTATTTACCAGCACAGCAGAAAACACCGCTAGCGCAATCTTGTGGATATACGCAGAGTTACTAGCAGACCCCCTACAATAAGTTCCTAATCCAAACGCACTCACCCTTAAATGCCCAACGACAAGGTATACTTGCCAAGAATCTATCACCTCTCTTCCTTATCATCATTAATCGCTAAAGAAAGTTTTGGTCTGCGTCATAGCAAATGATACTGAAATAATTTAGCGAAAGAGAAGAGCATTAAGTTTTCCCCATGATCTCTGAAGATGCTCCTATAGTAAAAGCGAAACGTCGGACATCATCTACCTTGAAGCGATAATCAGACTTAACCCTCAAGACCTACACCTTTATGACAATAAATACGGAACGTGGAAGCTTACACAGTTGATTACAAATTAATAATAATTAAATATTTGTTACCTGAATAATTTGTCAACATTAGTTTGAGACGACCCAGGTATTTTCTTAAACAAATAGTTCGAAATTCACTTACGATGATAAACATAACAGCTAAAATATTACTTAGCTTTAAAAAAATACGTTTTCGAATAAATATTAACCTTCACGAAGAAAAGAGTTATTCTTGACGACTCAATATCATCACATCCATTTTATCTTTATTTCATTTCATTTCCATATCACAACCATTTTACTGAACACACGATAAATACATTATTTATAAAAGTAAATTAAATTTATGAAGCGAGATATGAAACATATAATTATTGAAAGTTTAAAAAATTTAAAACTAAATCTCATATAAAGGCGTAACTAGAATGACATCAGCTTTTTTATGGTTTTTCACGTTGCTTCAAGAAAACAGGGCAGCCACTCCAAATCTTCGTAAAGTAGAATTTTTTAAGTCTTGATTTAGTATTTTTAACATTAATAAAATTAATTTTAATTTGTTATTAATTAAAATTTTCAGGTTTTAGAGCTTTGTTGCCACCACCTCTAATAATTAATAATGATATTATTACTTAAGCCACTATCAGTTGAATTTGGAAACATCAAAAAATAACCTGAACACCTTCAATAACATAACACCTTAGTAACATAATCAAATAAAGAGTATATTATTACTTTAAGTAATATAATAGAACGCTAATAATACAAAACAATACACATATATGAGACTATTGAATGTATGATAACGTTTGGGGTTTCTTAAAGAGCAATGATAAGAGATGTTTTTTCCGTTCTTGGCTTAACTTTTGCTCATCTCTTACTTTCTCAAATGCCCCCCAAAAAAATCCATTTTTATGCCCTCCCATAAAAATTCAATTTTTTATTTAAATGTTTGGGTAGTAGTTCCAAAATATATTACATAGTTAATAGTTCGTCTTTTAGGAAATTTACTCAGCTTTCCAACGAGACCTATTTCATCTTTCTAGCTTGAACACTTTGAGGCTATTTTATTATGCGATGTCAAATAATTTTTAAATTTATTAAAAAAACGGTAGGAGATGGAGGTTTAAATTTTAGGACATTTTTTATTCCCTTGAGGAGTACTATCACCTCCTTTTTTGGTGGACACGTTGTATGAGACACCATGTATATATACAGGGTGTGTATAAGCACCCTGTGTGATATCCACGGTGTTTCATATAAAGTATCCACCAAAGTTGTAGAGTGAATAGGATTGTACACGGGATCAACCCTGAAACTCTCTAAGTAGTAGTAATATGAGGGGAGTGGTAGTAACTACCAGGCAAGTAGGCCACGTTGTTGGGCCCTCTTTGCTAGCTCCCTAAGACAGTGTTCTACTCCTTTTAATTTCAAGTGTAGGTATATTTCATCTAATCTAGACAGAAGAGCCGTGAATTTCTATGGTTTCTCTCATGCTTATGATGATTTTGAATGCAAGCACAATACTTTTTCTATGTACCTACTGTATAAATGAGCAAAAGTGAAAATGAAGATGGGGGTTTAAAGTGTTTATTACCCGCATTGATTTTCAACTTGAGTAGTGTTTATTTAAAAAATCTGGCGCAAACTTCCGCATTCCAGACAATTTCCTTTGACATGTATCACTCCGTTGAAAAAATTGGTTTTTACCATCGATAAATCATACCATAGACAAATAACTTGTCAACGGTATGATCCGGGTTGTTGCGTTGACAAATTTTTCTATCGACTGTCGACGGAACGAAACCTCACCTTGTACTTCTTTGCTTAACAATAAACTGTTCGGCTTTCGCCTTATAAACCAATTTACTGCTCAGGGAAATAAATAATATTATTATAACTATCAGAGGGCACGGCAGCTATTTATGATAACCTAATTAACAATTTGAGTAGAAGGTAAGATGCATTTGCACCTTAAGTGTTATTACAACCCTTGTGCTGAAAATACACAAACCTAAGATAAGTTTGCTGTTGTCCTAACTGGTTGCATTGTTTAATGTAATACTGGAGTAAGGTTAAAAGTAACAAACCAATAAATAACAACCAACTTTCAAATTTAAGGGAAATATATTGCATCTCAATTAAATTATAATTAATAATAAAAAAACACAAAGTCGTTTTCATTAAAAAAAAATTCAATAAAAAATGAAAAGAAACTATTAATTAATTTACATTTAATTATATACATCTATATACAACAAATACTATTACTTTTTAATTATAAAAAAATTATTATATTATAATAATTATACTCTAACTCATATTTTATTCGTATATTTACAATACCAAGTGCCAGCTGTATGAAAAACCTAAATTTTAACTGAAGGCACCTAATTAAATAAAGATAAATAACAAACAATTAATACGTATGAACATTACCAAAATTTTGTAATGGAGAATCAGCTTAACTCCTTTACATGTTAAATAAATAAAAAATTAAATTAATAACTATTTATTACAGTTTCTACTACTTTTAATCTTTAATTTAATACTTTAAAATTTAATCATCTATATTTATATACAGGAACTAAATACGCATTGCAAAAATTTTAATAAAAATATCATATTTACAGTACTTACAGATACAGTACAAAATGATGAATTTTATAACAGAATAAGTAAAAAAATGTCAAAAGAAAGAGAAAAATAAATCAGATCATTAATAAAAGTTTTCAGGTAAAATATTTAAATTTTGAGAGCATTATTGGTTTAAAAATAAAAAAGGCATTTGCTTAAATTTATTTCTGATAAGTAAATCTAGATCAAAGTTAATTAAAGCAAATTTTGAGTGACACATCTAAAAAAGTGTTTCTATATACTTTTTAAACGTACCTCTCAAAATCGAGTGATGTGCTACACTCGATGGTATATAATGTGAAGTAATAATACATGTTTTAAAGAAATTTACACACCCAGAGGAGAAAAAGGTACTTTTCACTCCCTTAGGACTCAAAAGTAACTTTTCTCTAGGAAGTAAGAAGTGTTCTAATAAATGGGAGCCCCCAAATCTTATAACAAAGGTAGTTTTGGGAGCGGCATCCCCTAAACTTTACAAGCGGGAGAAACAAAATTTTGACAACCATTCAAGTCATCCAAAATAAAAATATTCTTATATACTTTTTACACTACCTCACTAACTTGAGCGATGGGCTACATTTAATGAGATACATTACAACAGTAATGTGATACATTATTTCTTACAGGGAGGATGCCTTAAGAATAAATTTAACATTTAATAGAGAGCTTTTGACAAAAACTATTAATGCTTACTTTTATTTAAGAATAATAAAAATTGTGATTAAAGCCTTAAAATAACAATAAAATCTCATTAAATTTAAGAGTTTTTAATAAAATGAGACAATACTAAAAAACTACAAGGAAACGAAACATTTTAATACAAATATGATGAATTAAAATTACAAATAAATAAACAGAAAAATGTTTTTCTTCAAAATAATAGCAATGTATAAAAATTCTAATTTATAATTATTTTTGTATATTAAAAAAATATCACTTGGTAAATTTAAGAGTAGAAATACAGATGGATTGAATACTTAAAAATAGAGGAGGGATGTAACGATGAGCGAATTTCTAGGGAAATGCTTATTTTACCAAAATTAACCATAAAACATAAATGAAATGAAAACTTATGGAAATATAGATGAGAATTGAAAGAGAAGTTACTGTCAAATTGTTACTTGTCAAGTTAATAAATTAACTTTTTAATAAAATAAAAATATTTTTAATAGTAAGTTAGGGCACTAAGAGAAATAATAACTACTAGTTTCTACTAATACTACTTTACTTCAGGGTATATTCAAGTAATCTACAACAGATAAATACAAATATATTAGGTAAAGCGATTATTAGAAACAATTATTATTACTCATTAACAACCCACTATAATGTTACCCATATTGAGTATCCAACTATAATGTTACCCATATTGAGTATCCCACAATAATGTTACCCATATTGAGTGTCCCTCTATAATGTTACCCATATTGAGTATCCCATTATAATGTTACCCATAATGAGTATCCCACTATAATGATTTAATTTAAATTCAATCTTATTCCTTTCTTTTTTAAATCCTTACTATCTGTATACACCCCCTCTCAATGATTACCTTAATTCATTACCCATCCCTCTCTCTTCAGCATTAATACTCACCTGTTCAAGTTTTTTTTTCAGTTCTTTACTGTTCAATCTATTTATATCAAAATTATAAATTCATATCTAAATTGACAATTAGCATTAAGAAGCTATGATTTAAATTGTAAGTAATCTATTATTATTATTATATATACACGTTCTGAATTAATTGTATAGGTTATTAATTGGTAATAGTTTTTTTCTAATAATCGCTCACCTAATATATTTTTATTTATCTATTGTCGTAGATTACATGAATATGCCCTGAGGTAGAGGGCAAAATATAGTAGAAATTAGAAGTTATTATTCCTCTTAGTGCCCTAACATACTATTAATATAGTTAATATGAAGAAAAACATAAGAAATTATAAAAATATTTCATTGCTTTTATATTATGGTTTGCTTTCATTGCTCGTAACAAACAAATTAATAAATACTTAATGTTGGGCGGAAAAGCTTATGTTCTCATACTTCTTAAATTAAAGATGATTTTTAATGATAATGCTAATTTTTTGACATTATATTCTCAGTTGAATCCCAATAAAAGTTACTTTATGTATTTTTTTAATCCAATAGCTTTTGCATTTTTTATTAAAAGAAGGCATAAAATAAAAAAAATGACCAAAATGCTAAAAACTAATTACTATTATTTTGTAAATAACATTTTTTTCAAACACTATTTTGAAACATCAATAAAAATTGGATCTATTTGAGAAGACTATAGAACACATGTTAAAAATAGATTTAAAGGACTTTTAATAATGTTTTCATTTTATACTGTGAGCAAATGAAATCTTGTTTTAATAAAGGCAGGAATGGAACTATGCTGACATATTAATTAGTGTACCTCAGCTATGCCTCGTTAGTCAAATATTTAAATTATTTACCTCAGTTTTTCCGTACTAGATCATTTTCACAAACTACCCTCACCTTAGGCTTGGGAGATAAATTTAAAATTCCATTTCCCAGCATGGTTACAGAATTAATTATTTTAAATTTATATCAAGTGCTATCGAATCATAAAAATATTTCACTTCATTTCCTTAACCTTATTAATTTTTACAATTATTTATAAATAAAATTGTCAATTAAAAGAGATACACACAAAAAAATCATGCATATCACTGTTTCAGATTCAAGAAAAGTTTAAAGAGGGACTATAGAAGCCAATAGGGCTAAACGCTCCTCACATATCACATTACAAATGGCAAAACATACATCGGTTATACATATGCAAATATATATGCATTAAACCCAAAAGACAAAATTGATTTCAAACTGTTTAGAATATAGTGTTTTACAAGATACGTACTTATAAATATTTTAAAAATGGTTAGGAATATTGTATAATTGTTTTCAAATAATAAATAAATAAGAACCTTTATAAACTTTAAAATGATGTTTACATATGTGATGTGTGCTCTGAATAACCCCATTTCAGAAAATTTAAGATCGATCAATTAATATCATTAAAAATATTTGAGTCAAAACAGATTAAAAAAATATGGAAAATAATTACGGACCAATTTCATTCACAAAATATTTTAACACTAGAATTAGCCCTAATAAAATAATTTTAAGGTTACAACTAAGTAACATTTAATTTAAAAAAATAATCAAACTTAATCATTCAGAGCAGTAATCTAAAATAGTACTTAAGTTTCTACGACAAAAACAATTGAAAACATTTTATTAAAATATAATCATATAAAAGTGTTCTTTTATTTTAATAAAAGTATAATATTTTAATGACTGTTCAAAATGACTTGCATTATTTATGTTAATAAAATAAATGAATTAGTTAACAAAAACAATCAAGATGAACAATAAACATAAAATGATAAAACGTTTATTTGGTAATAAGAAGTCCCAGTGCAAACATTTGGTACAAAATTATCAAAATCTTTGTTTAGATAAAAATAAAACCTTAAAAATGCTGATCTTACTATTTTGTAGCATGAATAACTAAGCAAATAGTTGTTATACTAATTCTTGCCAATAAAATTTCAAAATTATTTCATTTTGTTTGATTCATTTCTTAAACAAGTAAACATATACATTAACTTTTAAATTTAATGGAGGAGGCAAACCGTGATTTTAACACTTGCTAATTGTTATCATACTATTTTCTCTCTCCTGGAGGTAAAATCTTAAACTTACCAAGGGAGAAACAGTTAGTTGTTCCCAAGCAGTTATTAACTTCCTCGGCTACGCCTCATTAGTAAACTGAATGGTTCCCTCGGCAAGCAACTAAATAAATCGATTGGCAAAAGGCAAATCGTCGTCTTGACAGGAGCAAAAACTTACTTCTCACCCTTGGTAGGTTAATATTTTTTTGTAATAAAATTGTTTTTTTAATAATTGATTTGAAAAAAACACTAACAAAAACAGTAAAGGATTCTTTGCGTTACACTAAAGTTTTAATTAACATACATAAAGGGAATAATATTGAACACTACTTTAGTTTCAGTAAGACAAATAATTGTTTAATTTTTTTAACAAATAAGTCTTACGCCAACTATACTAATATACTAAGTAAGTAAAACTGCTCTGAATATAATTATGACGAACAAATGAAGTATAAATGTCAAATAAGATAATTGCATATTTCAGTTAAAATTAAAAAAAAAAAACTCAATTTTTTTTACTATTTAAAAAACTAACAAATTATTTGATAGTTGAATCGGACGGATATTTGAATAATAATGTCATTCAAAATAGGATTCTGACAAATATTAATTTTGACAAAATCGAGCATAAAGAAATCAGTTTGTATGAAAAAGAATAGATAAATAACAAAAATAATTACAGAGGCCAAGTATAATTATTATTAACATGAAATGTAGGATATACTTATCTTATCCCCTATCAAAATATTTTAATTAATTAAACAAAGTATAAACTAATGATTTGCTTTAGAAAATTAAAAAAATGAATTTAAGAGGTTCACCACTACAAAATGGGGAAAAATAATTTTGAAATGTAGCGAGATATAACAAAACTATTAACACTTGGATCACTATGTTGTCGCTTAAATCACTCACTATCAAACATTGTAAATAATACTTTCTATTAAATAAATCCAAATATGTCATTAATTTCAATTTAGTTTTGATCAAATGTAAAAAAAAACAAGAAATAGATAAAAGAAAGAAAGATATACTACTTAAACAGTGTTGGCATCTAGTTCAACTACAACCAGAATGTGGTTTTCAGCACCCCTCACAGTAAATAGATAAACTACCAGCTGTACAAAAAAAGTTTTTTTTGTACGCCGTACTCAAAATTTCTTCATTTTACAGTGCATACAAATTTTGCACTTCACGTTCTGTACGACAGGGAATAAAGTAAACCTAAACTCCCTACCTCAGAAAAATGTATTTTTTACTATTTTTTGTAACCCTAGATGGATATAATTGGACATCTTAAGTATAACAGTGTTGCATTTTGAAATTAATTAAGTTGACTTCACTTAAAACTGTTAAATTTTTGGCCAAGTAATTTTAAAATTTTAACTGCTATCTTATACAACACTATAACCTTTAGACAATAAAATTAATTATCGACAAGTTAAAAATAAAACAAAAATACATAATTTGATTGTACAACAATAAAAAAAAAATATATGTAAGTTACTTACATAAAAAATCATCATGATAATAAGTAATCCAAATGGAATGTAAAAAAAGGAAACAAAATATTATTTTTAATTTAAATGGGATTAAGATAAACTGAATTAAAATGGAACAGAAGCAGCAATATTGGAGAAGCAAAAAGAAGTTCTTACGGTCAAGTTACAACTTCTCTGACTACCTCCCACTGCTCTATAAACCAAATTTTTTGAGCCTATTTTACTTAAGAATTTAATGAATTTTGCAGATTAGTAGGAAGAACTGCCGTTTCTGGGAGGAGAAGTGATAGTCCTACATATTTAGATCACAATTTAAAGGCAATTACTAGCTCGTTTTGGGAATAGTATAAAACAAAAATTTCAGGCTTTAATAGTTTTTTTCTGTTTTCGAGCTAATTCTGTTCCACTACAAAATATATTTAAAAAAATAAATAAAAGCTAAAAAAATTAACACTTTTTTAAATTTATTTCCCTTAACAAATTATTAACATCAGATCTACATTATTATTTCTAATTTTGATTAATTTCAAGAGAGTTAAAAGAGATAAAGAATAAATTTATTGAAAAGCATAACATCTAAAGCTTTAAATAATGAACTGATTTATAAGAGGTTTTATTTTATCACAAATTTAATAAAAAAAATTTTTTGACTTGTACCACAGTTCCTAAGGCGGGCTCATATAACGATCGTATTCATTCTTCAAAAATTAAGGATTACATTGGTAAATCACATTTTGGAAAAAAACTGCGTAGGCTTCCGCGGTTGTTGTCATGAAGGTTTAGGTCTGACGCGGTCACCACCGGAAGACCTAAACCTTCACATTTTGGAAACTAAGTGATTTTTAAGGAATGAGATGAGTTCTGATTCGATGAATGGACATTTTCCAATCCCTGCAAATTCCATTCTTTAGTTTTCAACATAATTTCATGCATACTAAAGCAATAATAATATTTGCTACAAAGCTTTGCTTATTATCAGAGATAACCCTCGCAGAAACAACCTCAGGTGGTATTGGCGACTGTTACACTTTAAGTGTTAGCTAATATTGATTATTTATTTGAATATTTCTATATAAACTGGAGTGTATCCTAGGATGCTGACTACAAACCCACTATGGTGTCAAACGTCAATATAGGAGTACTGATGCTTCACCTCAACCACAGAGGCAGCTGTTTTTTTATAATATGTCCCAAAATTTCATCAAAAGAAAAAATAAATATTAATAAGTAACATTAGAATAACTAAACACCAGTAAAGCCCTACTGTACCTATAAAAACTAAAATAAACAGATCAAAATAACAAATAATAACAAAAAGAAACTAGACTAATAAGACTATTCATAATATCTATTCAATATCAAAGTCTAATTTTAAACATAAAAGAAAATAAAATTAACAAATGAAAGACAACTAGAACTAAAGCAGCTTAAGTAAACAACTGTCCTTAAATTATATTATCACTAAAAAATTAAATGGCATGATAAATTTATTTTTAAAGCATTTCATCAAACATTCTTTTAAGTTAATACAAAAATAATTTTGAAATAGAAGAATAATATTTTTTGTTAAGCACACCCATTATCTACAAGATTTTTGGGTAAAAAGGGGGAAATGCCCTTAAATTAAATATTTCTAGTTCTATGCTTGATATCAAAGTTCTAAAATAGGATTTTATTTTTCACAGTTAAATTTTGGACTGTGATAATTAAAAAAAAAATATTTAGCACCATCACACAAGAAGTTTATGTAAAACTGTAGTTTTTAAAGGATAACTTTATTTAAGGATTAATGAAGGTAGCTAAAAGAAATTTGATTAGGTAAGAACAAACAAGTTAAAGTTAGGAAATTCCAACAGTTTTTTTACCCAGCTTAAAACTAGAGATGTTTACATTTTTAAAGCATTTGCCACCCTTTTTCAGTTGTAGAACCTTAATACGTAAGATGAAACACCAAACATTAAAGGTGTCGCTTACATTTTATTTACAAGGTTTTGTATGCATGGTAGACTAATGTAGACATCTTCTTACAACACATCACCCATTGTTTACAACTGATAATTTTTCAATTTTACTTTTTTTATTTTAATTATCAACAGAAAACTGGTTAATATTGAGAATGTCTAATACTTTAAGAAATCATAAAATCTAGTTTGATTTGATCTATTTTGATTATATATTTTTTTAAAAATATAATTATAACATATTTCTTTTAATTGGTGGGATAAAATTATCTAAGCTAAACAAATAATGATGAAAATGTAATAATGCAAATCATTATACACTGAGAGTAAACAAAATAATTGATATACATAATAAACTTTTTGTACCTTATCCATATTGAAGTATAAAAATTAAAATGGATTAAAAATATTGGTAAATAAAAAATATAAGATGTAAACAGCTGTTATTGTAGTTAAGGTTAATAAACAACCAGTCAAAAATCAGTAAGGAAAGAAATTCTATTGGTATGTACTGAAGATTTGAAAAAAATAGTTCATAAGGAACCAATAGAATAACTGCTCTTACTAACTCTTAATGAGCTATTAACTGATAAAAAAATATATTTAACTGTTGAATAATAATTACTGAAACCGATTATAATAATTAAGTACTCAAATATAAAATGTCATGGCAATTATTTCCTTAAAAACAAATAGTACATGTCATAGAGATTATCAGTCTTTCATTGAGATTTGGCTTTCAGTAATTATTATAAGATAAATAATCAGCATTTTAGTTCTGAGAGCAGTAAAAGTAGAAACCAAATATATTCTAGAACATTAAATACATTTGATTAATACTTATGATTAAAAACAAATGTAAGCAAACACTTGTTCTTTTTTATCTTATCCAAACTTAAGTAATGTATTGGAATACCTCACTAAATGTAGAAAAATATAAAATAATTGTAAATAAGACAAATGAATTACGGCTTTGCATCAAAACAATAAAATTAATTAAAAATATAAAATAAAAACTTGATGTTTACAACATAAAAGACTCTATTTTATCATTT
>JACMZG010001893.1:10736586-10853635 GCA_018340805.1 Microvelia longipes
ATAGTAAATAAAATTATAAGATCTATAAAATTGGATTTTAAATTAGGTCATATATTGTGTGATAAAAACTTTGTTTTCTTTTAGTAATAAAATATTTAATTGAAGAATTAATAGTGCAATGTAAAAAAAAGAAGCAACATTTTTGCCCCAATAAAAATATATAAATTCAAATATATTAGAAAACTTAAATTATAGTAAAAAATCGGGTACGGGGTACCTCGGAACTTTTTCTCATAACATTGGATTCGATACGCTCATCCTCCCTGCTTCGGACTCGCTTCACTCATCCTCAGATATACAGTTAGTCAAATTTATACTGCAACATGCCTTCAGACTTGTTTTGCTCGTCTTCAGATAGTACATCCGTATCATTCTCAGCGATCACCCATAAAGCATTGACCACGCTCAATGTTATTATATTTTTATGATCCAACAAAAATCATGGATATACTTGTATTGAAACGAAAATTAGTGTACTTATTTATTAGGTAAGGGTATATATTTGTACCAAATTTCCATTAAATTGGTCAATTTTCCTTTTTTTAAAAAAACATACATACACCATTCATTTAATAAAAATTGAACTAATGCTGATAATGAGATGAAACTTAACAAATATGTTACTTTTACACATGGCCACATGTTTGCTAAATCTCAATTAGATCCCATCATTTTTCCCCGTTTTATGTTTTTTCGAAATTTTGTGGATTAGTCATTTTGAGTCATTAATGCACTTAATGATGTCATAATTGTTTTCCCTGAATAGCATAACTACAGGGGTTGACTGATTTTAGTTCAAAATTTTAATTCTCTAGCATAAATACACTGGGGGCTACAATGATGTATGTTTGTGTGTGTGAACAGACACACACAAAAACTCACATACAGACGGACAACTTTAAGAAAACCACTTAGCAGGCCTTTAAAACACCTGAAATGGATAATGCCGGTTTCATCCTGGTTTCGGATTTTTTAGCAAACACTATGCTTTTCCTATATACCTACGGAATAAATTTGGAAAAGTAAAAATGGAAAAATTATAGTAAAACTAAAATTATATAGTTATTGGTTTTCAATACTTCAACCACCGAAAAAGACCAAGGTTAGTTTAAGCTCAGGATTTAAACTATTTAGTAAAAAATTATTTTTCAGACACTTTCCTTATCTATAATTATTATTACTTAACACATGGTTTTATAAGTTTTAAAAAAAAATATTGTTCTAAAAACAATGTTTTACTTAACTAAATTACACATTAAATTATTATTTAAAATTAAATTTTCCTCCAACTGCCAAACAGTATAACAAAAATACTTACAGTTTTGGCAGGACTGACTTTGATTGATTGCGTAAGATTCATTTTGCCTTGATATTAGAGACATAACAGCACTTTCTTTAACGCCATAATGAGCAAGAGTATTAAGTCTTCTCCAACCTCCAACAGTTTTAGTTGTAAGATCTTCATCTTGCAGAGTCAGATGTCCTCCTTGCCCATGTCTCCATTCTGATATGACAAAAAATTATGACATTTTACTAACCTGAATTCTAATAATAGAGAAGTTTGCGACAATTTTAAGTGGAAAATTGACTGATTTTGACAAACTATGGTGACTATAAGTCACAAAACTATTATCTTTTTGGATAAGAATTCAACATTTTGTGATAGGTGGCAAATAATAGAGACTAATTAAATATCTTAAGCCTTAAAAATTAGGGCAGAAAATTGATATAGTATAAATGTTAAAAATTGCCACACAAAAAATAGTACATTTTTTTATTTTACGTGTTACTAAACTATTACTACTTTCATCCAAAAATACTTCCCACTTAAACTATGATTATATTTTAGAAATATATATTAAGTACCTTTAGATGGACCCCAAAGTTAACTATGGGACCATAATGAAGTTATATTTACCCCAAAAAAGTACCTTAGGTTTCATTTATGTATTAGGGATAGTTAAATATATATTAAGAAATATATAGAAATATATATTAAGTACCTTTAGATGGGACCCCCAAAGTTAACTATGGGACCATAATGAAGTTATATTTACCCCAAAAAAGTACCTTAGGTTTCATTTATGTATTAGGGATAGTTAAATCAGGGAAACTTCTGGCTTCCCTAGAGTTTCAACTCTCTAACATTAATACACTGGGCACTACGATGATAACAAACACACACACACACATACAGACAAACAAATTTGTGAAAGCCACTCAAGAGGCCTTTAAAACACCTGAAACAGGTAATTACGGTTTCATCCCGGTTTCAGTTTTTTTTGCACACATAGAAACACAATACATTTCCTATTGTAAGAAGTAATCAAAAAAAAAATGAATAATTATTTATTATGAATTATTATTGATCGGCCCCCATGCTAATCTTGTGATAATTTTTATTATAATAGATAATTAGAATGAATAGATAATTACGAATGAAATAGGTAATTATAATGAATAGATGATTATGAATGAAATAGATAATTATAATGAATAGATGATTATGAATGAAATAGATAATTATAATGAATACATAATGATTATGAAACCAAGGTTTCAAATTTTTTAGGGTTAACACAATACTCCCCACACCTATTAGTTGGTAAAAGAAAGTAAAAAGATAATAAAAATTAAGACAGCTTTGTAATCATTAATATTTTAAATTTGAAATATATATTTGTTAATATCAACATACCCAAGTCAAGACTTTGAACAGAGGGTCGTTTTGAAAAAGGAGTATTTTTATATAAAGCATCTAAAATTTTTTCTTTCACTTGAGTAATAGTATCACAGTCTAAAACTTTACAAACAGTCTTCTCATCAAAATCTTCTTGAACAACATGAACAGTCTGAAACATTTGTAAAGAATGTAAATGATAAGCATCATAATATCACCAAAGAGGTTCTATTTACATACAGTTAAACTATCATATGACAAAATGAAAACTACATATGCTTATGATTACCTTGAATACTAAAGGTTTTAAAACACCTATGAGTAAATTTATAAATAAAACCATATTAGTGTTCTAGTACTTATAGCACAGCTTAGTGTATAAGCTAATGCTGCATATATGTAGCTGCCATTTTTTTCTCAGCGTAAGTGAAGTATAGCTACAGAATTTAAATATCATGATAAAAGAATAAACTATTAAGTTTATTAGGGGTTATAAATAAAACTATTTATAACCCCTTATAAATTTTGGGGGTGCTGTCCCAAAAGAAAATTTAAAAATTTGTATTTCTCTAAATTACTTCTTTTGACCTGAAACTGATTTTGAGCCAATAATTTTTCCCACTCCCCTAAAAAATGATGAAAAATTAAAAAAAGAAAAAATTATTAGTAGAAAATAAGTGTCTAATTTTAAATGTAAAAGTGAAAATTTGATAACAAAATAGTTTTTACATGGTAGATATTTAGATAGATAAAACCACAAAAGAATAAACTTACCACGAATCCATGATCAATTTGTTCTCTAAGTAATCTTTCTTCAGATAAAGAATATCTTGCATCTAATGTAATAGCATCCACAGGGCCTTTTTCAATCTGATGTTTAATTGCTTTATACAAAAGGAATAGGCTAGAACCTGCATGCTGTTTTATATAACCATACATGCATAGAGCCATCCAATTAGTCAGCATCTTTTCTACAACGGATTCTGTTCTTCTTAACATTAACTGTGGATGTTTTGTAGCTACGGATTTATCAATAAGTCTTAACAGTAGATGTTTTAAAACATCAGTGGCATATTCCATTTTACCCATAAGAACAACCATAAGCAAAGATGCAACATTAACTCTGTAAATAAACAGATAAATATAATATATAATATACATAAATTAATACAAACATCTTTTATTAATATCTCTTTTGCCTCAACAGTAGTAGTATTAAAAGAACGAGGAGGCAAAACCAAACAAACAAGCCACATTGCTTGGTACTTCTTGCCAACAAATCTCCCAACCTATTGTACCACATCTCTTACCATTCTCTTTGATTAAATAAGAAATTTAAGCAAGTCATACAAAGGAAAATAATTCTACCAAGTATAAAATACATGTTCAAAAAATGAAACCCGTGAGTGCATAAAAAGTAAGGAGTTCATCCAATAAATTCTCTGACAATTTAATTCTGCTAATATAATTTAATTTTTATGAAAACTTGTTTTTAGCTACTGTTACCAGCTTAATTAAACAAGTAATACCCCCAAAAAATGTACTCTACAAGCTTATCACAAGGTCATGTAATTTCATCAAAATTTTAAAGATGTTTTTTTACGCTTAAACCCGTAGGGACATTTTAGCGTTTCCCCTCACTCAAATCTCACTCACCTAATTAACCCCTGAGTTTGTACACATCCAATCATCTAGGAAGCACACCCTCCGTACATGGTGGCACATATAACTAGTTCACAGTGTGCCTAGTTCATCTAGACCAGCTAGACTCTGGCTAGGCTCACCGCTCTGGCTAGCGCGGACTACTAGTTCACTGTGTGCTTGTTTCATCTAGTCTTACTAGTTCCTCTGATTACATTAGTCTCACTTGGCCTCGTCCTTCCAGTCACACCAATCTCATCAGTTCCTCTAGTATCACCAGACTCTAGCTAGGCTCACCGCTCTGGCCAGTCCAGTGCCACCTAACAGAGAACTCTAGCACCCAGATGTCGGCGTGCACAAACTCATTCTTTAGCCCTGACCTGAATGTCAAAGCTCCACAGTGCTATTAGGAGACGTCTGTCTTCAAGAACCGAGCACTTTGTTCCTAGTCACTTACGTTATTCGTGTCGCCGCCATCACTTTCACTGACTAAGTTTTCAGACATACAAAGGCTCAGTATATCTTTCCGACCTTCATCTCCCCCAGCCCGCAGAACATTAACTTTTCGTGAGCTGGAGACAATGGAAACGTGGATCCAGACTTGTCTCAGATGAAACTAGATCCAACCCCGCATTTGCGTATTAATAGCCAAGGAAACCACGTAAAGCCCTGGCTGGGTTTGGCCAGCCTTGAATTTAAGACCTCACTTATTGATAACCTCATATTGAGGTCCTCCCCCGGCAGGATTTGAACCCTTGACCTCCAGGTAGATGTTAATATTAATATTATAACTATGTTAAAAAATATTATTATTATAACTATTACAACTAATTATTATAATTAGCAAATAAATATAATTATAATTAATATCATAACTAGTTTACTTACTTATCTCTTATATTGAAAGACTTTTGTGCTTCTAACGTTTCTATAAACATTAATATAAAATATTTATTATTAAGTAATAACTCAAATTGTTGCATTGCAGCATCGTAATTTGTAGAAGCATTAGGCATTCTTGGCTGAAACAAAAAGTACGATATAAAAAATAGGTATTTATTATCAGTTAAAGGACAATAATGATGATAATACCAATTTAGAGCTTTACTCAGCATAACCCTTGTAGGAACAACCTAAGTGGCAACCGTATCTCTTAAAAATCGGGTACGGGGTACCTCGGAACTTTTTCTCATCACATTCGCTTCGTTCGTCCTCCCAGCTTCGGACTCCCTTCGCTCGTCCTCGAATAGTAAATGCATCTGTTTCATTCTCAGCAGTTATCCATACAGCACTGACCATGCACAATGCTGCTTTTACCTTTTCAGATCCAACAAAACCATAGATATACTTGTCGTATTAAAACGAAACTTGGTATACATATTTATTACGTAAAGGTACACACATGTACAAAATGTAAACTTAATTGGATTTTTAATTTTTTTTAAAAAACATTAAAAAAAATCTAAAATTTATTGCTGATAATGAGATGAAACTTAAAAACATATTTACTCTTTTACATGGCTATATGCGTTTTAAATCTCAATCTGATTAAATCATTTTCCAGCGTTTTATAAATTTTTGAAATTTTCACTGAGCCATTATTGCAGGTTAATAACGTCATAAAACATATTTTTCAAAAAGCACAGCTACAGGTGTAGAATGATTTTTGTGCAAAGTTTCAATTCTCTAGCACAGCGTTTCCCAACCTTTTTAGTACCGCGACCCTATACTTTGCTTTTCTAAAGTTTGGCGACCCAAATGCATTTATTTTGCATAACCTGAAAATTGCAGGCGTTTTTATTTATTGCCGAACAAGTTATGACCCTACATACATCGTCAAATCATAATTTTCATGAGGTTTTTATACTTAAATAGAAAACTACACTCTAATTGGAGTTCAAAAGAAGTAAATTATATAATAGCAATAAAATATAAAAATTAGCATTGTTAAATATAAAAATGAGCATTTATTATTTAAAGGAAAAAATCAAATAATGATTAAACAAAAAAAAATTCTGGCGCGGTGGTCCGCATGTCGGGCGAATTTCCTTTGATGCGTGTTTCCGTGCTTTTTATATAAGTTTACAACTACTAAATAAATAATTCCGGCGCGGTGGTCCGCTGTCGGGCGAATTTCATTTAGAATACGTGTTTCCGTGCTAAACAACCATTTTCTTGCTTATGCAAGAACCATGCCCATTGCGTGGTTCCGGTTCATGCTTTAGAACCTAAGCAGTTACTCAATTATCAAGCACTGCTCGTAACTCATTTTGTCTGTATTTGCCAAAGGAAATGCGCATAACTATCCAGTTGGTTGCACAAAACTATGCCTCTAAAATTAGAAGTACGCTCTATTATTTGCACTAGTTTAAAGCTTAGTTACTTATCTTTAAGCTTAGTCAGTTATCTTTAAAGGTTTTAGCGCATTTCCTTTGGAAAATACAGACAAAATGAGTTACGAGCAGTGCTTGATAATTGAGTAACTTTAGGTTCTAAAGCATGAACCGGAACCACGCAATGGGCATGGTTTTGCATAAGCAAGAAAAATGGTTGTTTAGCACGGAAACACGTCAAACACGGACCACCGCGCCGGAATTATTTATTTAGTAGTTGTAAACTTATATAAAAAGCACGGAAACACGCATCAAAGGAAATTCGCCCGAATGCGGACCACCGCGCCAGAATTATTTCCTAGTTGTAAACTTTATTTAGGTAAAAAAACGATAAAAAATGATCGACCCCTTCCAGGATGTGAACCCAGGTACCCTGAGTTTGAGTGGTTGTATTGACTCCGGACCACAAGCATTTATCTCAGAGGCCCAAAAAACATTGAAAACGACACCCTACTCGAAATTTAATTTTTTAACGACCGTAATTTTGGTTTTCTATAATTTTTGTTTTTCGACTTTTTGGTAACTTAAGTGGTCGTATCGACTTCGGACTGTTCATTCGATTCCGCGCCCAAAATTACATTGAAACGACACCCTACTCGAAATTTATTTTTATTGACCTAAATTTTGGTTTTCGGGAATTTAGAATGGTTCTTTCGATTTTTAGGTCACTTAAGTGGTCGTATCGACTTCGGACCGGTTTCATTCGATTCAGCGTCTCAAAAAACATAAATATTGACCTTTTTTGCGGCAAAAAATATTAACCCTGAATTTTGCCGATTTTTTGAAAATTTCGCTGACTCAGCAAACCGGGTTAATGACGTTACAAAACCTGGTTTTCATAGGGTTCGTGTCCTCCGAAGGTTGATTTTGTACCAAGTTTGGTTAAAAAATATTAATCCGTTCGAAAGATAGAGTGTTTACAAGAAAGTGTCTAGAAATACATATATTATATATATATATATATATATATATAATATATATATATATATATATATTATATATATATATATATATATATATATATATATATATATATATATATATATATATATATATATATATATATATAAAGTTTCAAAAAAAGTATTTTTCGTCATAAGGACCTCTGAAACGGATTTGTGTCGTGGTCGAGGTTCGAATTCCGCCATGACGCCTATCCCATTAGGCGAATTTTCAAAGGAAATTCGCTAAAAAGAATAAAAAAATAAAATATGTAATATCATATTAATAACTAATTTGTTGCTGTTGGTTTTCTACTAATAAGTCAAATCGTGTTTTGTTTATTCATTTCACTACTTTAATTAAAACGCAAAACTATAAAATAAATAAACTGGTGAAACAAATATAATTAAAAAACTTGTACGCGATATTAAATTAAACTACGTTAATGTTTGTTAGAACCAAATTCACATATAATTGAACATTATAATTTTTATAACCCGAACCTTTAAAATAAGTAATAAGAAACTGTTAAACACAGTATTATCATAGGTATTACAATTCATCAAAGTTAGCAAGAATTAGATAAAGGCGGGTGCCTCTGTCGGTAAAGGACTTCTAAGAAATGTTTTGGCCACGGCTTCTTTTGTTATCGCATGTTTAAAGTATTATCAATTTCTAAAAATAATATCTGTTTAAGCAAATCTGTTATTTGCTTATAATAATCTTTTCACATAAATCTTTGTCATTTTTTGGTTGTTACTAATAAAAAATTTGGCGACCCAAAAAATTTCATTCGCGACCCAATCTGGGTCGCGACCCATGGGTTGGGAAGGGCTGCTCTAGCATAAATACACTAAGAGCTATGATGATAACAGACATACATACAGACAGACTTCTTTACGAAAACCACTCAGGAGGCCTTAAAAACGCCTGAAACAACTAATTCCGGCGACATCCCGGTTATGGATTTTTTTGCAAACACAATACTTTTCCTATATACCTACGGTATAATTGAGAAAGAGTAAAATAGCATCCATTATTTTTCTAATGGTAAAATTTCTAAATTGATTAGTGTGCTAATTAATTTAAAAAGTACATGCATGTCAAATTTGAATTGGATCGCATAATGTTTTCGCATTTTATGAATTTTTGAAATTTTTGCTGAGTCATTATTTTGGGTTAATTAAGTCATAAAAAATTATTTGCCGAATAGCACAGCCACAGCAGTAGACTGATTTTTGTTTCAACTATCCAGCATTAATACACTAGGGGGAACGATGATAATAGACACCCACACACATAAAGACAGACAATTTTGTAAAAACCACTCAGGAGGCCTTAAAAACATCTGAAAGGGATAATTCCGGTGATATCCCGATTTTGAATTTTTTTGCAAACACAATACATTTTTGCTATATACCTATGGTATAAATGAGGAAAAGTAAAAAGTAAAAATAAAATAAGAAAATAAACTAACCTTTGGGATTTGCAGAATAGGATGATCACAAACTCCAGGGAAAAATACTTTCATAATATATCTATTTGGGTCTAATGTAGGGATTCCAGTTAATTCTAAATCAGCAGTTAAATCTGTTATATCGGTTTGAAGCTCAGCAAAAGCTGCAAATAATTTTCCATTACAATTAGTAAATAGATAAAGAGCCATACATAAAAAATATATAAACAAATAAAATAAATATACACTACATTATTTCATACAAAAGAATAAAGAGTTATATAAAATGTACGGATTGTACAATAAAATTAGGGATGACAGTAGAGCTTAGAAAAAGAAAGAGACTAAGATGAATTGCTGCCAATAATAAGGATACTAATTCACATAAAAATAAAATTAATCAATTAATAAATTGTCAAATTATTTGACAATTTTTATTTTTTAATGAGTTTCACAGGTGGAGGAGTGGTCCTGCTAATGATCCAAGTTGTTAAAGCAGAGTATCCGGGCATATAAAAATATGAATACTAAGCAAATAAATAAGAATAGAGTAGTACGAAGAATTGAGGAGTCAATGGATTATCTTTGGTTTCATAAACTTAGTAAGTGATGCAATTTTTTTTGCTCTTTTAAAGGTGCTTTATATAGACAAAGGATATTTATTACAATGTTGTTCCACATTAAATTTTTTAATCAAAAATATTTTTATTCTATTATGTAAATATTTCCAGTATTTACTGGACTACTACTATCAATGCGTCAAACTAAATCTACCATATTATCATCCCACTTGTCGGACAATATATTTTGTAAATATTAGGAGACAGATAATAAATGCAGCCCCTCAGAATTTGCTCAGCTGAATTTGATAAGATAAACCTAATAAGCCTTAATAAGTTAAAACATAAGTGCTCATATAAATGAATTTATGTCTGATTGTCTTTTTGGCTATTTTCAAAAATATGGAGCCATTCTCAATCCATTTTTAAGTGATAAGAGTGATAATACATTATTCATGAACTGTACATTAAAATGTATTTATTATAGCAAAATTTATATTAAAGCCAAGAAAGTAACACCAGGAAAGAAATAGAGATAGTTTGCTGAGAAATAGAATTAATTGTTAGCAGTTAACAAGCATAAATATGATAACATACCTTGTTTGCATTCAAAGCGCACATTGCTTTCTAAAGTATCCATTTGTATTTGGATCCGCTTATATTCTCTTTCGGCTTGTGTTGATTTGCGTCTATATAATATTAATACAAACAAACATAAGCAAACTAGACAAATAACAACGGCAAATATTCCAGCTATGGCTTCCATGGAAAATACATAATTATGAGCAGGCTCATACCTTAAGTATCCAATTGAAAATCTTAAATTCCTACCAACTTTTACCTGAAACATAAAAATATCATAACTAAAGCTATTCAAGAACATTGAGCAGCTTTGGAAGCAGATCATTTTGGAAATAGTTGTATCAGTCTATCATTACAAATCAAAAAATTGGTAAATTATATAATAGAGATATTATTACTAGAGGGGCCCTATGGGTTGAATTTTGAAACATCGAAAAAAAACCTGACCACCTTTGCTAAAAATGTAATCTAATAATAATTACAAAATTACACTTACGCATAGAAGAACGTTAAAAATACTAATCAAAACACAAACTATGTGCAGGATGTCAAAAACAATTAATTTATTATAACCTTAATTCACTCTCTAAGGAGGTTTCAATGAGGTTACACAGAGCCCCTGAGAGCCCCAAAATGATGTTTCAGGCCTTTCAATGTATTAAGATAGGCTATGCCCCCTCTAGTATATATCTCTACGATTATATCAATCTATATAGGAAGTAGTACTTACAACAACTAAAGGAAGACCAGTAGAGGTAAGAATCCCCTTTTCATCAGTAGGAGGAGGCTCTCCCGGAGGGGGTGAACACACAAGTCTTGTCATGGCAAGAGACGTGACGTTACACCCAACAGTACCTATAGTTACTAATATATCACTTTCATCTGATGCGAAATTCAAATTTTCGCCCTGTAAAATACATTATAAATGTATTGCACATAAAAAAAAGTTTAAGAATGCAAGAACTTATTGTTCAATTCTCTCTTTCCTGCATGCTCTTCAAATATTATTTTTAATCTAATCTTGCACACTTGCATGCATTACATATATTTATAACTTCAAGCCTCGATATCTTTCTGAATTATTGTACGTAAAAGATACTCTCTTCTCAGGACCTGTTATCAATCTTATGGCTGAATAATGGCTAACATTTATGAGATAGAAAAAACCCTCAGCTCTCGCACTACCTTCTCTTGACCCAAAACAAACAGTGCTCACTACATTAAATATAAAGCATATATTTTTTGACTAAAACATCACTGACTTTTAAACAGAACCCATATTTAGTTAACGACTAATAAAAATAATACTATATAATGAAATTTCATTAATATAGCTTGAAACAGAGGGTAACATTAACCATGAGGGTTAACCATAATACTCTATTTTTTATACTTGCTATATATCTTGAAGGGTAAGTAGAGTCTACGAAAAGAACATCATTTTTGATCAAAACAGTACTGAATGAATAACACATAGATATATAATATTGCAGCCTCAACAAAACTTGTTATTAGGATAATTTACTCTAAGTATAAGATTAATTTAGACTTAAATATTATTAAACTAATGTTTGTTCACATGTGTATTTCAATAAGTCACCTAAAATAAAAATGTCTTACCTCAATCACTAAAAGAGTGTCTCCTTTATAAATTTTATTAGAAGGGAATTTAAAAAACACAGGATCTTCAACATATATTAAAGTTGATCTAATATGCTTGAAATGTTTATCAAGATCTTTAATACTAATAACACTATCCATAATGAAACCAATCTTTAAAGTCATTCTGTACGGATGATCATTGACTTTGCTCGATGCAGATCTTGATACTCGCTTGTACAACCATGTTTTATTGAATTCCATGTTAACAGCAGGTGATGGACATTCCATTAAAACATCATTTAAGACAACACAATCCTAAAAAAGTAAAGAAAAGTACTATATAATTCACTAAAAGTTTACTAAGGTAGGTAGGTTTACTAAGGTTTTCAATAAAAACACAATTTTGTTTATGTTTATCAAAACATCAAACAGTGTTAGATTAACAGGGGATTTACATAACAGTTAAATAAATCTATTATTATTGATTTTATAATTTTCTTCTAGTGAACATTTACTATGTACCATACACACAGTATAATCAAGTGAAACAATATTTCAATGAGAAGGTTATCCGTTAAATACTATCACCTCTGGAGGTGCATACTGGTATCGGGGTAGCAATCTAGATTCCATCTCCCTAGTTCTAACGTATCCCACTGGATTCCCACTGCATGGTTCTTACAGCGTATGTAACCATATTTAGATATCGTACATAATATGAACCACGGATTTAGAATACTGTGAGAACTTACAAATTATTTAGGAATTTGTGTTTCACAGGTTTTTTACCAAGCAGTAGAGGTATAATCTAGTTAAGAAACATATGTCAATTTTTTAACAAAGTTAAATCATCATTATTCATTTAATATTCATTAACACATTATAAAACAACATTTCTTCAACCAATGTTTAAGAACATTGGTTTGGTTCCAACAAATGTGTCTAAAACCCCTCCATAACCCCAATCTCATTGACTAATTTATCTTTGAAATTTGCTATAAAGGAAAGGGCAGGCCAAACAATACCAAGGTAACTAATCCTTTGAAAATTCCCTCTGAAGGAAAGGGTAGGCCTTTTCCTCATATTTATTTCTATATATTATTCCTTTATAACATATTACAAAGTAGAAGTAGTTAATTATTACAAAAAGACTCTCTCTTAAGCATCTCTACCATTAGGTTTCCCATTATACAATCTATAAAATAAAAAAATCGGCTTACAGTTTTGTTAATTATGTTTCTTTCTCCATCAGCAAATACAATCATCTCCGGTTTCTGGATAGTGTTAAGATTGGTACCGTGGACTGTTATCATTCGTCCACCAGAAACAAAACTCTTGAGTGGTTTAATTTCTAAAATAGTCGGATCAGGTTTGTATGTGAATGGGGATAGTAAACTTCTCTTTGCGCCATCAATAATCACTGTTAGTGATTTGATATTCGAAGGCTTAGGAGATCTCGTAGTTGTACAAAGAAGCTGACTGTTGTATGCTTGAGTTGCATTAACTAAACATGGTAAGTTGTCTAAGTAAGCTGATATTTTACTCCCTATGTTAAGATATTGGCCAGTAATAACAAGCTTTGTACCGCCACTCTGGGGTCCTAATGTCGGTGAAACACTTTCTACTTGAAAGTTCTGGAAAAAAATTGAAACAATATCTCAATGAAAAAAAAAAATGTATTAAAATAGGGATTTTAAAAATTGTTTATAAATTTTACAATTTTCTATGATAAAATTATTTTGAAATTTTTATGAAAACCAGCAGCAAAATATGTAACAAAAATGTTTTCCATTCTCTTACTAAAAACATAACATTTTAACTCACAAATAACAATTTTGTCAAATATTCCTATTTGAAGCTTTGAGGTGCTTCCAGCCAAATAACATTCTTACAATTTCAATAAACTCTAGAATCCAAAATTTAAATAAAAATCTGGTGAGGTGATCCGCAAGCCAGGCTAATTTTCTTAGAAATGTGTGCTTTTCAACGTATATGCTTTATAACCTGAGTAGTAGCGTCACACCCTTTTTTAATTATTTTTCAAAGAAAAAATGAATATTTACCCCATAAATTATACAATGCACGGCACAACATTATTCGCACTCATTTGAAGCACATTTTACACTTATTTGTGCATTTTCTTTGAAAAATAAAAAGTTGTAAAGCTACTGCTCAGTTTATAGAGCATATACCAGACACTTAAGGAAGAAATAGATTGATGAGCAAGAGAGACGCAAATACAAAAAAAAATTCACCAAGATTTCGGACCAAGGGGTCTAAATTATTTTGAAGTTATAAACTTACATACGGTAAATTGAAGATAAAAAAATTAACAACGATTTTTTTATGGTAAGGTAAATATGACGATAAAAAATTATTGCCAGTACCAAGATTTGAACCTTGCAAACCTGGCTTTGAGTATTTTGACTACAGACTAGCTTTATTCCATTACCCCATGAATATGGGGTAATGTTCAGCACCCCAAAGAATATGGAAAATGACACCCTACTTAGAATGTTTTATTTAATGCCTGTATTTTAATATTTTAAGATGTTTACCACAGTTATTTTGATACTTTAAATGGTCATATCGATTCCAGATCAGCGTACCAAAAGTACATCGGTAAGCCGAAAATCATAAGGTATTATGACTTTCTCTGCATACATAAACATTGATATAATATTATAACAAACCTTGTAACTAAAATGAACAGAAGACTGAGTGAAGCCAGCCTGATTGCCAACAACAACGGGTTCGACTTTTTCTCCTTGAGATGCCTCTGTCTTACATAAGATTCTGACGGAAACATCGTACTCCACCAAATTGCAGGGAGTCCCACCAATGTGGATTTTACCCAAAACATCATCTTTCTTCAGGCCAAGATTACTCCCTTCAATGGTAACAAGAGTACCACCTTCTACTGGACCGCTCAATGGTTTGATCTAAGAACATAAACTTAAACTTCAGAAATGATAAATAATACAGAGAACTCTTTAAATTACCATGGGAGGAAATAAATGTAAGGAACTCTGGACACACAATTTTAATACGTTGAACTCAAATGTGAGGAATTCTTAACACAAAACATAAATATGTGAGGAATTGAGTGTTTGCATTTCTCCAAAAAAACATTTTGTTTTGCTAATAAAATGATTAAATATGTTAAAAGAATTAAAAAGGTTGTATTTACAAGTTGAAGAAGCAATGGAAGAATCAGCTACCGTCGAAACTTGCTGTTACTGCCGCCCAACAGCAAGTATCGACGGTAGCTGATTCTTCGATGTTAAAAGAAATATATTAAGATGAAAAAAAATAATATTAAATAGTCGAAATAAGCATTTTAAGAAGAGGGGAGGGGAATGGGTGAGGGAGTGGGGTGAAAATGGAAGGTTCTAAAGGTTGGGTCAATTAATGCATAGAAGTAGTCTGTCTACGGGTTGAACCCAGGTTTATTCACAGTCAGGTAAAGCTTAATGCGTTTCGGGGTAAATATAACCTACAGTCTAGAGGTAGTCTACACTTCTACTTCATTGGTTGAAATATATATAGAATAAGGCAGGATATATGAGGTATGAATGATACAGGTAGGGAGGTAGTGTAGTGTGTATGGTAGAGTAGAGTTGTATAGGTAGAAAAGTAGACTACCCTTAGACTGTATGTTACATTAATCCTGCAACACATTAAGCTTTACCTCACTGTAACTAAACCTGGGTTCAGGTTCACCCCATAGACAGGCTAGTACTCAAACTTCTGACATCACACAAGCATTCGAGGCTGTTTTCCGACCAAAAGAACATATTTGAATATTTTTTTTTTTCGTTTTTTTCCCTGCTATATTATCAAAATAGTATTGTTTTCTATTCTAATATTTTACAGTGTATTTTTATATGACACACTTTAAGATAATGCAATAAAAAAAATGAGCAAATACTCTAATCTTAACACATAACTTAATTAGATTAAACTAAAAAATGTGAGGAATTCTCAACACCGAACTTAAATACGTTAAAATGTAATATTAATATACTTTGACAAATAAACTAGGGAAATATCACTTAACCAGGATAAATATTTAAACACACAATCTACAGTAAGATAAACCTAATAAATAATAACATACCATATCAATCCTAGGCTTAGGACAGTCGTTAGTTGGACTGTGTTTACAGCTATCATAATAAGTGCACATTGAAGAACACCATGCGCATTTATATTTAGGATCTCTAGTGACACACAGAGAACAATCAGCATGTTCTCTATGTGAACCTAATATATCACATTTATACAGAGTTAGAGGCATCGTATCGACATGATGATTTCTATTCCACACTAGACTGACTTGAGCTTCATATTCTCCCTCATTTGCTTCATATGAATACTGAAATAAATAAAAAGAACACATGTATTTAATTCCAATCAATTAATTTCTTGAATTATTTATTAAGTTATGTTTTATAATTGTATTTTTAAATATATGTTTTATAATATGTTATACATGTTTTATAATATATGTTAATATAATTTATCTCCAGACGTGAGTTAATAGTCATAACTCCCTTGGCTTTGCCTTGGGAGTTTAACACATAAATCCCTCGGCTTCGCCTCGGGAGTTAAATAATTTGGTTCCCTTGGCTTGCGCCTTAGGAACCAATTAACTGGTCAGGGAAATAATAGCATTCTTTACTCCCTTGGTGCATAAATAACTATTATATTTAGTTTTAAGTGTAAAAATGGTAGTAATTTAATTTTTTGTCTTATTCAATAGTGATTATGATGAGTGTTTTTATAGAAGGTGAAGGTTGACTATATTTTATCTTATTGTTTCCAGCATATGGATAGAGGGGAATTTCTTAGGTATTGATCAAAACGGAAACCATCCCACTGTATCAAAATAGAAAATTTATTTAATAATTTAAAATCTAAATAAATATCTTTACCGTTGTTTTATCACAGACAACATGCTGTAGTTCCATCCTAGCGGGGACCATCATCTTAGCTCCTTCTATTGTAACTATACATTGAAACCCAGAATGACCAACTTGTGGAGAAGGGAGGTTTTCAACTTCTAAAACAATTTCTTTGAACACACTGTTAGGTAGAAGAAGTTCTTTTATATTACGAGAAAATCTCGGACAGTATTCTGCACCATGGGATGTAACTTTGACAGGATTCTAAACAGAACAAAAACAATATCAATATAACAACTAAATAAATTTGATGATTCATACTGAACTAAGATAGATGGGTTCTATTACAGTACATAATTATAAGAGAATTTCAGGTTTAATCAATTAGATCTCTTTTAGTAAGATACCACTGCCACAAATGAAAGTGCGTCAAAGCTATGGGCAGCCAAGATAAACGAAACATCATTAGACAATTAATCAACAAGACTCCCTCCTCCCAGGTCTCCCTCCCAACTGTATTAAGACCTCACAACAAAAGTGGGCCGAAGCCAGCAGTGAAATAAACAAAAGAACATTATTATCAATAAACACCCAGTAATAGCAAGACGCCACAACCACAGTGCTCCAAAATTAGCAGTCAGACAACCAAAGGATCAATACCATCAATAGAAAAATAAGTATAAACTTGATCAACAAAGAAATGTATCCCTTCAGAACACAGATTATTTTACAAAGTTAAAAGTTTTTACTCATGCATAAGCTCAGCAAGTCTTTAGTCTTTTTTTTGAGAATTTAAAGAATAAACTTACATTTTCTCCACTAATGATAGTCCTTTGACAAGATGAAATATTATGTGTGCATTTATTCTCATACACACACCAATTACAAGCCCATTGGGATTTAACACAATCTATACATCTACTATGAGCGGAGCAGTCGTAGTAAGCAAAGTTTCTCGAAACAAAATCTTTATTTGTTTCAGAAGATCTAACAGACAGAGGAACTAGAATGTGATCCCTTCCGTTAGGTATAGGTGGTCTAGAATTAATTGGTGGAGTAGGACATGTCAATCCTTGAACTGTGACTCCTGCGTCTACTGGCTCTCCTGATCCAAACACACATTTGTATTTCGCACCAGACGGTAGTTCTGGTAGGGTACGAATAGTAAGTTGGACCTAAAAACAAATTTGCAGTTAAAAAAGTAAATATACCAATGGTCAGAAGATGGTTTTTTTCCACAAAGAAAAACAGGAGGCAAAAATACTCACTCTTTATGATATTCACTCTTTTATGATATTTTAGTAAGATTTTAGCTTTTTTTTGGTTCCCCTATTGAGTTCAAGTCCTCATGTTTTTAAGGTTATCCAATTATTTTTAATTTTTTAAAAAATATAAAATAATTCTGATGTTATTAACATAGAATGAAGTCTTACTTAATCTAAGAACTGAGCTTGGATAAAACCTCCCCCACCATTAAATACACCCCATTGAATGTCCACTCCAACATTAAATACAATCAGGAGACTCTGGATAAATAAAACTAAAATAAGAAAAGTAAAATTGAGTCACACTTACATTTGTCATTTGATTAATAGGGATTCGATCAGGTAAAATCTGTTCAAAATCAATACACTGTTGTCCTGAACCAAGGGAGAGCCACCTCGGTGAACTGTGACTTGCTTTCTGACACGCACTTTTAATGGTACATCTAAAAGCACATAATTACATTAGTGATAACATATGGAAAAAAATTGGGTATGGGATACCTCGGAACTTTTCCTCATAACATCGGATCCGCTACACTCATCCTCCCAGCTTCAGACTTGCTTCGCTCATCTTCAGAAGTACAAGTTATATTTATACTGAAACACATCTTTGGACTCACTTTGCTCGTCCTCAGATAGTAAATACATTTGTTTCATTCCCAGTGATAATTTATCCAGGCACTAAACACGCTCGATTCTACTTAAATTAACACAGAAGTTAGTCTAGGGACTAGTTACACCCTTGATTGTAATCTAGGAAGTAAACTAAAACTATTTAAGAATTGTCATAAACATTATTTTCCAAATGTATGTTGGAAAATAATTTAAATAATTATTAAAAAATTTAATAATTTTTTAAATAATATTTTTACTGAATTTAACTATTATATAACATAAATATTTGTAATATAAAATAATTAAATACTTTATAAAATATTTATAAAAACAAATTACACACATATTTAATAATTGTAATAAAAAAAATTTAAACATTGATCATGAAGTGTTCAATGATACTTAGGCCCGTATTCAGAATCATTTTAAAAAAATCTCTCCTAGGTTGTTCCTAGCCTTCTCCTAGGTTGTCCCTAGCTTTCTCCTAGGCCTAGCGGTATTCAGAATCAGTTTTTGAAATCTCTCCTAGGTTGTTCCTAGCTTCTTCCTAGCCTTCTCCTAGCTTTTAAAAAATCAACCCTAGGAATGATTTTACGTAAATTTATTCGTGCTAAACCGTTAATATAACAAAAATAGAATAAAAACTTACTTTAGAGTTAATTATACTTAATTTTATTATTTATCTTTACAATAATTTGAACCTCAATTTTACGTAAACAGACATTTTTTGACAACTAGCGCTACCTAGTAGAGAACTGTAAAACTAATAATATTGAGATATTCTACAAAAATAAACAAATGATGTGTAAACAAACCTGGCACAGAATAAACTCCCTTAAAATACGTAAATTTGTAATGACAACAAACTTATTTATAGTTGCCGATTATTTTAAAGTATATCTAATGAGAAAGTGCGTGACCTTGACCCAGTGAAGGTTTGAAACTAGAGAATGATTTGCATTTTATTTTTTCACTATAAAGAAATCATTATATGTCATTAATGTACTATTTAAATGTTTTTACAATAACATAGTTAGTGATAATAAAAACAGGTTAAACTTTTGTAGAGTGTATGGGTGCCACATTTTTGAATTGTAAGTTTATAGGAGAAATTATTATACTTGACATAAATAAATCATCATATTATAGGGTTGTATAAACCCTACAGTTGGTACTTCCATTTTTCACACTGATCTATAAAGTCATATCTCGTAAAGTCAAATTAGTTTACGTAGCAATTAGTTCGTTTTAGGCGTTTTAAAAGCGGTTGATATTGTGAACAGTTTAAAAACTACACAAAGCAAACAAAATGTACAATATACTTTTCAGTCTTGTTTACTTCTATATGTTAGGCAATTTGCCCGTAATTATTTAGTTTAGTTTAGACCTTTCCAGTAATTATTATATATTCAATAAAATATACTCAGCACTAGTATTATTTTATTTATTTTCTATAAGGTTTCATCAAGTTTATGATACTTTCCATTTATAATAATTGATAGCATTTATTGCAAGGTTAGCAATCAAGAAGGCGGTCGCTCAAAACGGGGATTTTCAAAACAGTTAACAGCTCTACTTCATTCTAGATGGGAATATACAACACTACCACGTTAAGGCAGAGTTTTGAATCCCAAATTTAATGGGGAGATACATCAATAAGTATAATGTTTACTCTACCAACATAATATAAACAATCCTTACTATCCCCGTTATGATTGTTAGTTAGCTGATCTTTCTAATCAAATCAGCATTAAACATCTCTGAGTTCATACGTTGTGAACGTAGAGATCACGATTTTCTTTACGTCGTGAACTGAGTGTATTTTTTATAGTATTCATAAGCCTATTGCTTAGGGAAAAACATTTGTTGTTGCTTAACAAAAAATTAAAAAATGTAAATGGAATGTAAAAAATTTGCTTCGGGTATATAATCGACCATATCAAATATAAATACGTCACGGAAGTTACGTTTTGTTGCAGAACGTTTCTTTGTTTACATAATAAAGCAATGCTATTGGTCACTTTAGGATCACAAAAAATAAATAATAGGATCCTTTGTTTCATTTTGTTTTGATATGAGCCAATATGTATTTTGTGACGTCACACTTTCGCGACGCTTAACATAGTGCTCATGAAGAAGATATACAGGGTGGTGCATTTCACCCTGCACTGGTGCATTTCACCAATACACCACTTTGATTAACTCAGCTTCGTATGGAGCTATCGCGATAAAATTCGTTACAACCCCACTAAGTTGACAACTGGAATTTTGAATACCCAATTGTTATGTTGTTAATCGTCTGGTATGTATGGTCATCATTACCAATATGTGATTTTTTACAGTAACTTTAGATTATATTGGAGCAAACCTTTGCGTCATATTCTGAACATTTGATACTAATAAAATGAAATTCCGGTAATTTTTTTGTAATTTTCCCGGGGGTGGTACCCCAAAATTTATTAGGGGACACGTCCAAAAAAACATTTTTTACTGGCGCAAAATCCGTTTCAGGTCAAAGAAGTTGTTTGGAGCAATAAAACAAATTTTTGATTTTTTTGGGGGCAACACCCCAAAATTTATAAGGGGGAGCCAACCAAAAAAAAAAAAAAATTTAATGGCTCAAAATCCGTTTCAGGTCAATAGAATTTGTTTTGAGCAATAAAACAAATTTTTGATTTTTTTGGGGCAGCACCCCTAAAATTTATAAGGGGTAACTGACCAAAAAAATTTTTTTTATTGCCTCAAAATCCGTTTTAGGTCAAAAGAAGTTGTTTGGAGCAATAAAAAAATTAGACTTTTGGGGGCAGCACCCCAAAATGTATAAGGGGAGCCGACCAAAAAAATTGTTTTTATTAGCTCAAAATCCGTTTCAGGTCAAAAGAAGTTGTTAGGAGCAATAAAAAAAATTTGACTTTTTGGGGTCAGCTCCCAAAATTTATAAGGGGGTGACAACCAAAAATTTTTCGCCCTGAACCACTCTTGTTTACCCAAAACGGATTTTAAGCTCAAAAACAATTATTAAAATAGAACAAAAAATGACTAGAGACAATCTAGGGACGATTTAAGGTACCTCTCTACCTACCTTGGATCTTCCTAGGTTGTTCCTAGCTTTTTCCTAGCCTTTTCCTAGAATTTAAGGTGCAAAGTTAGGAAAAGGCTAGGAGAGATCTCTTCCTAGCCCTAGGGACGGTTAAAAATGTTCTAAAAAGGACACTAAAGCTAGGAAGAAGCTAGGAAAAAGCTAGGAACAACCTAGGAACAACCTAGGAAGAACCTAGGAGAGATTTTTTTTGCAACTTTTGATCATTCTGAATACGGGCCTTAGTGGTTTCCTTAGCATTGCTCCATTATATGCAAAATATGTTTAAAAAGTAAATATTTAATACAGATTTGTTATATTTGCAGCAATTGATCACCAGCCCAACATCTCTGTTTATCAGAGGATTTTATTGGACATACTCATTCTATATGAGTATAAAGAAACACTCATGAACTTAAATTATGAATAAAATCTGTCAATTATTTTTGCATTTAAATTTATTAATAAATTATAAATAAATCTATTATGATTGTAGTAAAAAATTATATAAATAAAAAATCTTACTTTCTTTCCAAAGAACACCACCCACAATAAGGATCTTTTGCTTCGAAACATGAGGAGCAATTAGTGTAAGAACTGCAATGCTCCACAGGCAATTTAAAAACCTAAAAATAAAAAAATAATCTGTTTCAGCAAGTCTTGACCATTGTTTAAACTTACAATTTTTAAAAAAAAAAAAATAAAATAAATGCTGTAATAATGCAAAACATGCCTTTGCTTTTTGCTTTGCTTAATTGTTGTAATAAGCATTATTTAATGCTTATCAATTGGATTGATAAGCAAGAAAGCAGACATTTCAAAGAAAATTCACCTGGCTTGCAGACCTCCGCTCCAGAATTATTTTGAAGTTATAAACTTAAATACTGAAATAAGACGATAAAAAATTAGCACCGGTACCAAGAACCTGGGTAGTCGTAGTAGCTTAGAGTAGTCTCATCAACCAGTCTTATTGAATTCAGCACCCCAAAAAACATTGAAAATGACACCCTACTCAACAATTATTTTACACTGACAGTTATTTTGGTTTCTTGTAATTTTCTATGGTTTTTTAACTTTTTGGTCACTTATAGTGCTCTTATGGACTTTGGACCTGATTTCTTCAATTCAGTGCCCCAAAATAGATAAATTAAGACCTTTTTCCCAGCAAAAAATTAATACCTTAAATTTTACTGATTTTTTATGACGTCACAACAACCTGGTTTTCAATAAGGTAATATTACCTTCCACTATAAAAATATTACCTTTTTTCTAGATATGATGTATAAATGTTCACCAGAGGATGAAATGGCTGTGTCAGGAAGAATAGCCTCTCCAGGGTCCAAAGTTATATTTTCATAATTCCATGCTGCGGAAGGACTGTTAATCAATACCTGGAATCAAATACAACAAAGTTTCATTAGCTTGTTTTTGAGACCAGCTTTTCAATATTTACTAAAATTGTGAAAATGAAAACAGTCACTAATTTAACATGGTGTGTACGTACTATAAGAGTAATTATAAAACAGTAAAAAATTGACCTTCCAAATAGGACACTAGGTTAGCTACCTTATTTCAAATTTGAAAAATCACAGTAAAACATACATCAATCACTTTGCAGATGCAAATTTAAACCTAAACTACAACAAAAACTGTGATAACCACAACTTAGCTAGAGATAAAATTGGAATCAAAACACAAAAAAAAAAAATAAATAGATTTTTTTAAAATTGAGAATGGCCTTGATTGTGAAACACCGGTTAGATTTTCTCCAAAATAAATTTAGTTCTTCATTTAAACACATTGTGTTCTTTTTTTCAAATTTTTTAGTTGTTTGGCCTAGTTAAGTTAAAAAAAAGTGAACACAATAATTTAATTATAGTCATAAAATATAGTTTAAAACAGGCGTGTCGATAATTATAAACAAATTGTAAAATTCCTTAAAGATTCCTAATGTATAAAAAACTGATAAAGAAACACCAGCATACTCATGGAATTTCTTTGCTTTTAGGTTAGGGTCTATACTCTACAAACACAGCATACTAAATGACCTCTATATATACCTTTTTAAGCAAGCCATCAGCAGTACCAAGGAAAGCAACTGTATATCTTTCAGTTCTGGTGACAGCAACAGATGAAATAAGATGTTTAGAGAAATGTAATACTGCTTGAGACTTTATCGGAGCAATCCCAGATATTTTCAATCCTTCATCACAAAAATTCAAAATATTTCCAGTGCTCTGAAAATAAGGTTTACATAATTATCAACAATTCAACTTCAAAGAAATTCAAGTTGCCTAATCTGGGACTAAGCTAAAGTGACTTACATTACAAAGTTCATGTTTTTCATAGAAAAACATGAGCAGCATTTCATTGCCCTACCAGAGTTAATTGTTGACACAGAACCATTCAAATAAAGAAATATATATTTTTACAAAAATTATTGGAATTTTCAAAATTTGAAATGGGTGTAAAAATTTCTTTAACCCATTCTTCCACTCACAGGATTTGGATCTAACAAGTTTTAATCAAATGATATGAATGAGCTATCCAGCCTTTAGAGTGTTACACACATCCTTACATATACATAGATACTTTTTGCACAGGTGTTGAAACATTGGCATTTGCTAAAAAATGCGGGAGCCACCTTTTCCCTTACTTTTATGCTAAGATAATAAGGAAGCAAAAAGAAAACATGAACATTCAAATAAGTGATGTTTGCTAATAAAACTGATAAACCCAACATAAAAAATAGCTTAAATTAAATAAACATGAATTCTGAATCACCCATTTTAAAAACAGATAAGCAACTAAGCATTACTCTGCAGAGCCTAGTTATACAATTATTGGAATATAGCTTTCACTCATTTCTTAAGAAATTTTATTTAAATTCACTTCTCATACTTCTCCTCAGTTTAATTTAAGACAGATGAATGCAATGTACAATACAATATTTTAATAGCAATAAAATAGAAGATATAATTACCCCAGCAGAGGGACAGTTTCCATCCAATATAAGACCAGAGATATAGGGCATGTTTCTGTACTTGGTACTCCCATTAAAGCACATGTGAATGTTTTCATTAAACTTAGCTTCAATGTCTGCAAGAGGATAGATGCAAAGTCCTGATTTTGACTGAGGCTCATTAGTGATGGATTTGGCAGGTGAAAAAGATGTAACTAAGATGTGTTCCCCAGGTTCTATTCCTAGAGATGCTGCTAACTCGTCCCCCGCCCGAGTAACTTTGGCATCTTGAATTAAATTATAAACAGTTTCGGATTTACTGGTCTTTACTAGACACTGAATAGTAACTTCAGTATAACTATCAAAATTGGCATCGTTAATACACACCCTACCAAGCCTTGTGACATATCCTAGCTCTTGCTGTCCAGGCAGATGTGACTGTTTTTGAACAATGACAAAATAAGCATAATCACTAGAATTAAAACCGTAAACGTAATTTACTAAAAAATGATCTCTATACTTCACATCAATGCGGAGCAATGATTGTTTTGAAAAAGATAATTCGGCTATTTCAAGTTTGAACAAGTCTCGACTGGATATTGCAGGGACGTCATGTCTATACTCTCCATTATTGGTGAATGTAGTTCCCACATACAGTACATTAGAATGACCCCACTGGTTGTAGTGTTCGGGTCCGATGAAAGCGTACGTAGATGAAGTTTCATCGTTGGCAGCAATGTTAACAGGAAAAAACTGGCTGGGTAAACTAATATTGCTTAATTTATACTTTGTACAAGCGCCCTGGTGTACTGAACCACAAGCTATTAAAGTTTTGCCTTCTTCATCAATAACCAAAATCTTGTTTACATTATTAGTACTGATGAGATCGATCGTAGGAGAATCACATCCACTGGCATGACAGAGAACACTATCATTTATTGGACCAGTCACAACACACGCTTCTAAATCCAAATTTGAGCTTAGTTGAACAATTCTATTGACACCCGCTACATAAACTTTTCCAGAAGGTCGATGAAGAGCAAGGTGGGTCAACTTATTGTTATTATTTACAGAACAAAGACCGGAAGTATTAGATGGAAAATGTGGAATAACGGTTTTAAAGGATCTATCAACGGCAGCAGAGCCAACTACGATGTAAATAAGCAGCAGTCCAAATAGAGTGAATCCCATCCTGGTTAGAACATAACACCTGAAACATTATCAACATAAATTATAGCAAACAAATTTTATATGCAAGAACAATAATTTCAAAGTTATAAAATTGAAAAAAAATTATAAAACTGATCCCACTTATACAGGTTAATTAAGATATTTTCATTCTTGGCAAAATTGTAATAGTGAATAATAATTCAGATGAGAAACAAAAGACGAGCTCCAAGAGAGACCAAAACCCCATAAATTAAATTTATGCATACAAAATAATAACAACTCAAAATAAGAACTAATATTGATAACTTGAAAGTCTATTTTATTTATAATTTTACCATATATTTTTCTCAACTTATCAAATTCGATCCTCCTCATCCTCACCATTTCCAAGTTGGGAAAAATTAAAAATACTAATAGTAATTATTATAAAATTTGAAAAAAAAAAACAGTTAAAACTACAGTAAAATTTGAGTTACCCCTGGTGTTGTGGTTAAGGTACATGTGGCCAATACACAGAATGAATGGACTTCAAACTTCCGAGTTAATATAATCATGGGTTCAATCCCAGCATGGGCCTCAGGGAGTTTTAAGAGAGGGATAAAAATTCTGCGTACCACGTCCTTCAGAAGGGACGTAAAGCCAGTGGTCTCGAGCCTGTGCGTTGTCAGGTACTCGTTAAAGATCCCTTACCCTAAATGAAACTGGGTATAGGCAAAATTTAGGACCCTCATAGTAGATTCATTATAATACTATAGCGTGTCTGCTTTGTAGTTTTAAGTGTATGGAGGTTTGGTTTAACAGAAAGGGCACGTGTTGTTCCTAGTTCTCACTAAACTATATGAGTCAGTGAAAATATGTATGTTTGCTTGAAAAAGCATGAGAGGAACCATATAAATTCACGGCTCTTCTGTCTAGATTAGATGAAATATACCTAAACTTGAAATTAAAAGGAGTAGAACACTATCTTAGGTAGCTAGCAAAGAGGGCCCAACAACGTGGCCTACTTGCCTGGTAATTACTACCACTCCCCCATATTACTACTACTACGGTAAAATTTACAGTTAGTATGGTTTTTTATTGGTTTTCTAATAAGGAAAGCAAATTATAAAATGCAGGGGTACTTAAAGTTTGGTGAGCATACCACTGGCGGTACACACAAAAATCTAACATCTTTTGTAAACAAAAAAGTTATGATAAAAAGTCTAGGAACCAGGTCAAAAAAAGGGGCTTGCCTGAAAAATATTTTGATGTTTGTGAAACATTTACTGGTCATTTGGGGGTCCTCTGGGATGGCAATGCTGAGTTTTATACCTGGTAGACCTTGTGCTAACTTTTTAAGCGGAGGGAAACCACTTTTTTGTTTTCCCCTATAACTCGGAAACTATGTGTCAAATGCAAAATACATTCCAGACAAGGTCATAAAATTTCCTATCAAATCCATTGGTCATATAATATTTTTGACCCATTTCTTCCTGAGATACATCATTTTGAAAATGAAGCATCATTTTATTTCTTACTCTGAAAACAAACTCAAATTTGTCACTTTTTAATTGTAGAGAAATTATTCTGTATTCACTGCCATAACTCAACGGCACATCTAAGGCTATGCTTTTTGGACATGATATAGACAATTTCAAAACAAGTTATTACAGCCAAATTACAGCTTTCAGTTTATTATAGCCGCAGAGCACTGGCCAAGTAAATATTTCTTAAGTCGGGAAAACAGAATTTCAACTGTATCTTAGAAACAGCTATTTTCCCAGAAGAACTTTAATGAAGAGATTAAAAAAAGAAGACAAACTGCTCTATAAATGCTTCTCTAACATTTTCTTTTAACACTAATAGAAAAAAAAGTCCCGGGGAATTAAATGAAAATTTGTCCAAAAAATTACAAAAATTACAATCTCATAAGAAAACAATTGTATTTAATAAAACATTTAACAGCTTTGTGGGGTTTTTTCAGACAAATTTTCATTGTCATTCCTGGAGGACTTTTCATATGACCAGTGGCTTTGATAGGAAATTCTATGATCTTAATTTTTCTCTGAATAATATTTTGCATTTGATGCATAGTTTCTGAGTTATGGGCGGTTTTTTTTAAAAACAAAAAAAAATTGATAGCACCCTCCCTCTAAAAGTTAGCACAAGGTCTACGAGGTTAAAACTTAGCATTGTCATCCCAGAAGTTAAGGGTCTTCTGGGATGACAATGCTAACCAGTAAAAATTTCACAATAATAACAGTAACTTAGAAATAATTTTCGAGAAGGGTGTTGCTTCAATGTTCTTTAAGGCACAAATTTGATTAAACCCGGTCCAGAGATGCAGTACCACTTGACACGATAAAAAAAACAGTGGTAAACATCATATCTTTCAAAATATGGTAGGTGAACATCAAATATTAAGTAGAGTGTCATTTTCAATGCTTTTTGGGGGTCTGAGTTGAATAAAGTAGTCCAGAGTCAATCTGAGAACTCAATGTCTGAAACCCTTGGGCCCGGTTTAAATCTTGGTTCTTGAGGAAAAGTGTTATTACTATATATTGGATAGTTATATGTTTAAAACTACAAAAATAATAATGGTGCATTAGTCTGCAAGTTGGGCAAATTTCCTTTGGAATGCTTGTTTTCTTGCTCAACAATCCAGTTAGGTTTTTGGTTTATGCTTCATAGTTGGAACAATAGCACTTTTACTAGTCTGTCAATTTGAATGGATTTTACATAGAAAATATGCTAAAGCATTTTGTACATTAGCATAAACTAAACCTTGTATAAATTTCTAAACTATAGTGCAGTATTGACTATACAAGAACTGGTTTACCTAAATAAATAAACTTAAATAACACTTAGGGTTGCCAAAAAAATAATTAAGTTTAAAACCAAAATTGCATTAATAAAGTGAGACTTATCACCTCTGTTATCCACCAAGTTTTTTAAATCATCAGTAAAAGGTAACGCGTCATACTGTTTATACCTCTATGACATCACCTCAACTATGTACGGAAATTAGTTTTGGCATAGCTGGTAGCAATTCGTTCCCACCACAGACTATTGGTGGGAAACATTCAAAGCCCTGAGATTCCTCACAATCTATGCATTAAAAACTATTAGATATATTATAACTAGTATTATTTAACAATTTATAATTAAAGAAAATGTATGTATTATTCAATAGGTTATCATGTCAGAACAATCCTTAAACTGTGGTTAAGATAAATCTTTAACATGATAAGACGAATAATGTAGGAAATAATTGAAAAAAATGTTGTTTTCAAGTTTTGTTCAGCTTTGAAGAAGTCTAGATTAAAGTAGCTAAAGTAATGTGAAGTAACATGAATCGTTAAGAAACTTGAAGGTAATTATTAAAAAAAGGCTTTTTAAGAAAAAAGATAAAAAGGGGAAAAATGAGAAGGTAGCATATATGCAAAGATATATATAAGAGGGTCTTGTACAAAGAAACGATAAGTACCCTAGTACTTGAGTCGGTAAACATCTAAGGGGCTTACTTATAAGTAGGCGAACCAAAAAATTAAAAAAAAATAATCTTACCAGTTAAAACTTCACTGTGGCCCATACCTAGAAACAATCTAGGTTTGGAGACACATAAATAGTTTAATAATAAACAAATATTCCCAGATATAAAATGAATATTCATCACGATTCACAAAATTTAAGTTTACTTGTCATTTTATGACCGAACTTAAAATACTTTTATCACTTGAAATCTACGATTAACTCAAATCTCATAATCTCAACTTCGTTATTTACATTGAAGATTACTAAATAAAACAAAAAACTAATTAAAAGAAATAACAAATTAATCACAAAAACTTTATAAAAAGAATTATGTTTACGAATAAACAATGTCGGGTTCTTGAAATTTTTTGCTTATCAGTCTTTATTTTAACACATGAATTAACCGGATAAGTTAACAATTATTTATTAAAACCAATACTAGAGCATTTCAATTTATAAAAATAAAGATAATTGTTAATTAATAGAAATAAATACGATAAATTAAATAGAATTTGCCAAACATTCCCCGATCACTTTAAGGGATTATTCTCTGAGAAATAGTTGAGAAATCAAGTTAGGCAACATAATATTGTTCTCAAAAATAAGGGCTAAAACCAGAACTAAAGAAAGATCTAATGTTCAATGAAGAAGGTTACAATCATCTGACTCAACTGCATTCAGTAGTGATTCATCATATTAAGATGAAACGTTTTGAATGCTTATTGTTTCTGCTTGAGTGCCTATAAGAACCTTATATTTGTTCATCATAGACCAGTTTAACAGCATGAAATATGTATTATAACTGGATTATTATTCCCTTTTGGGCATCTAAAAATATTCAGTAATTTCCCAATGGAGTTTCCATTGGGAAATAAATGTAACAAATTTTAAAATTTAATTTTACAGTACCCTACAGTATAAATAATAAAGCCTATTAAACGCTAAACAAAACCAATTAAAGAATGGGTTCTGTATCATATATACTATATATCATGTATACAATATATTATGTGTACATATAGATATAGGTATATACTCTAGTACTTATATATTTATATTGTACCTTATATACTCGTATATGTACCCTTTAATATTGCTCACAATACACTGAAATTCCCGTCAAATGGAATGCCAAATGGCATAGCCTGAATCCATCGTTATTTTTCAGGAAATAAAGGGAAAAGAACTTAATCCTGGCACTGGCGGAGGACCCTTTTGAGAAAATGTTTATCTTTGTTTACTTAAAAAAAGATAAGTATTAACTTATTATAATTATAACTTTAAGTATAACTTATTATAAGTATTACTATATTATTAACTTTGTGACTTAAATTGCTAATCACGGCGTGGAGCTAGGTGTGAAGCCGCAGAGGAGAAATGGCTGTTCTTGTGAAAATATCAGTTCTTATAAATTATTATTTTTACTTTTAGCCATGTTTAAGGGTTTCTGTTCTACTTAGCATTGCTTTGTTTGCCTGTTTTTTAAACCATCCAGTAACATGCCTATCTACACACACACAAATATATATTTATATGATAGTGAACTTTTCTTCTACACACTATATACTACTGGCCAGAGATTTAATTGCGCAACAAATTTGTAAGAAGTTCTGCTCCGTTTAGGTTCCATTATCCCTGGTTCTGCTGTTAGACTGGTTGCCTGGGGCAGTCTTGCAATTTTGTATTTTGTTTACATAAGAGTCTACAATACATTAATACGGTCTCATACGCCGCTCCTCCAAGGTGGTTGGTGGTAGACCACCTTGCTACTAATCGATTATTGATCCGAGACGACGCTATTGGCTGTACGTCAAATTTTGGAAAATACTTTAAGAAATGACATTTAAACTTAATTGAAAGACAAAGGCCATTAAGATTTACAAAGTAATAACGAGGGAAGAAACTAATCCTCCTTAATCCAGAAAATTATCACAATGATTATCTTTCGATATCTACTTTAAATATCATCCTTTGCAAATGATAAAATTTAAAAATTTGTTTCCTGTAGGAATTAATAAAAGCTGCTTAACATTATTTTTAAAGCCGCTTCAGAGTTTATTTTTGCTGTCAAGTCAGAAGTCAGGTGTTATGGTTGTTTACGTTGGTAAACTTGTCGTGATAACATCGATCTCTTTCGGACCCTTTCGGGGGGTAAAAAAGAACAGAAACAAGTTTGTGTAATGAAAAAGTGCGGAACCGACGGCTGGATCTGTGACATCTGTGCGTAACTCGTCGATTATCTGTCGATCGTATGCGTTTTGTCGCGTGATGATCGAATCAAATCGTATCGGTATCCGCTTGTTTAATAAGTGTATAGGTCGTAGTTTTAAAGAGGGATAAAATGTGCGATGAAAACAGACAGAGGTCGTGTGAAAGCGGAGGAGAGCAAGGACACCTGTGTTTGGACGAGGCTTGTAGCTGTCGTCATTCCTTGCTCGTTATACAGCAGTCTCTACAAATAGAAGAACTGCGAAGTAAATTGGACGCAGTCATGGCTGAGAGAGACGTCCTACTCTGTGAAGTCAGTAGACTCAAGTTTGAGCTCGAGATTGCTGATCTCAAACGTATCAACGACGACAGGTCCTTATCTTCTCTTTACTATCATCTATTTATAGTTTTCAATACAATCGTTATCTTTAATGAGTAACAAGATAATTAAATTGATTATCTATTGTGTATAATGCAATAATGACCTTGAAGATGTCGAGCCCCACCCCCTCCCTCGACCACCAGATGTCCGCTAACTATCCTTTATTTACATGTCATTAGAATATTTCTATTTATAATATTCTTAAAAATGTTTTTGTTTACTGACATAACATTTACTTGAGCAGGTGCAAGCTTGTCATCAAGTTTTAGTTCCTTGCCTTATCATTACTTACAAGATAACCTTGTTGTCTTATCTGTAGCTTGCACTAGCTAGCAATTGATGAAAACAATACTTAGTTTTACAAGTCTAACTTGCATTTAAATTCTTTCCCTCAGGGAAAGTCAGAATATAAATAATCGCTAAGCACTCTTATCCTTAATATTTTAGTTTACGCATAAACTAAAAATTAGATCATATTAATCACTAAATTAATGCAAACTAAAATTTGAGAGTTCACTTGCTTTTTAATGAACATTTAAACTCTAATGTAGCTAAAACACAAAAAATGTTGCTTGACAATGCAACAAATAATTTTTTTTAGCATACATTTACTGCAGTTAATGCTTCCATTTTATTCCCAGCTGTCACCTCGCTCAATGCTGCTTAACTTTTATGATTTAACGAAAACCATTTATATATTTGTGGCATTGAAACAAATCTTTGTATACTTATTTACTACTTAAAGGGGAATGCATATACCAAATTTCAACTCAGTTGGAATATTTTCCAATTGTTCTTAACAAAAACTTTGTTAAGAACCTTATATAGTCGTTCAATATAAGCTCGTACTAAGAAGTAATTTAATTTTATTCCCAGATGTCACCCATTCAGGCACTGACCTCGCTTGATGCTGCTTAATTTTTATGATCCAACCAAAACCATAGATATACTTGCCACATTGAAACAAAACTTAGTATACTTATTTATTATGTAAAGAGACACACTTGTATCAAATTTCAACGCATTAAATCGGAATTATTTTCCGATTTTACATTTTAAAAAAAAATTACAAGTCATTCAATAAAAGTTGAACCAATGATCATAATTAAATTAAACTTAGCATATATTGGTCTTATGTATGACTACTTGAAAGCCAAATCTCAAATCGATTGAAAAATTGTTCAGCCTTTTTTTTGAAATTTTTGCTGATTCAATACTGATTAGTGACGTCATAGTAAAATTGTTTTCCAGATACCAAAATTAGACCTAAAGATTGATTCTTGCACCTGGTTTCAACTCTCTGACATAAATACACTAGGAGGTACAATGATAACAGACCCACACATTTACAGACAGAAAACTTTGTGTAAACCACTTAGGAGGTCTTAAAACACCTGAAAAAGATAATACCTGTAAATTCTTGGAGTCTGATTTTTTCGCAAACACAATACTTTTCCTCCAGGTTTAATTTTTATTAAGAAATAAATTATGTTAAAATATCAGCTGACATATGCATACTTCTAAGTGCGAATGAAACACTCTTAAAAAAATTATATAAGAGCCTCACACTCTTGTGTGAATGTCATTTCATAGTCTATTGTAGTATATAGTCTATCTGTTCTCTCTCTATGTACTTTTAAGTACTACTTTGAATTGTAATGGATGATTTAAAAATTTTTCTTGTTGAAAGTTATCTTTTAAAACCAAGTTTATACATAAGTTTTAAATATAGATTAATTATTTTAAACAAATTTATTAAATGTGGGTCCTATTTTTCAAAACTGAGAGAATCAAGCGTCTCAAAGTTTTTTCATGATGGTGGTATTTTACAACAAAAACTGGGCCAAAAGATTTGACAAAAAAATCAATTATTTTAAATTTGTTTGCATCGCTAAGCATATTAGTTTTATTGTATTTACTTTTGTTGATCTTGTAAGAATTAAACGCTCAAACATCTTTTTCAATTGTAAAAGTAATTTTATATGGAAATTCTGATTAAAAAGGATTGGGTGGTTTGTTAGTTTCTTAATGCAGAACCCATCTCTTATGATGGGGGTTTCAGCTTATTTAGCTTTGGAATTTTGTTTACATCCATTATTATCAAGTTTAGTTTACAATATGTAAGCTATATGATAATACAATAGCACAATACACAATACAATATGATAATAATGGACATAGGGACTTATATCTAATTAATGTTGTCACCCCACAAGTTTGGTGCCCTAGCGGCATTTTTTTAAGTAAAAATCGTAATGAACTACACAAACCCCTCTCCAAATTTTGATTCTTTAAGCTACAGTCTTGTTATAGCCTATATCGAAGCGACTACCAGTAGCAAGTTATTGACTCATTTGAAACAGGCCAAAATTATTAAATGAGCTTTCTAATAATAAAGTAGTGCTTCAATTTGAGAAGTATATACTTATTTGTTACTTACATAAAAATATAAGTATAAGTAAATATAAGTACATATTTACAGTTTGACAACCAAAATTGTCTTTTGTTAGATTTTCTTTTATTTAGCCATATTTATTGGTATTCATTTATAAGTATTATTTTTATTGCTTAAAAAATAAAATTTTTGTTTTTAATCGCTTAGTCATTAATTGATTTGTTTTCTTTTTCAGAACTGAAGAAAGCAAATCATCTTTAAATGGTACAAATAGCTTTATAAATGAAAACCCTGACAGGTATGTTTTCATTATTTTATTATTATTAATTTATGATATTTGTATTATAAATGCTTTAAGCTAAAGTTTATATGCATTATAGTCCAAGCCAGTGCAATATGTGTAAATGTAGTATCATTGGCAAAAGTAATTGAAAAATACTATCTATGTAATTAAATAGCTAAAAATAATTTAAAGACTTATCAAAAAGAAACTTTTTTCTAATATATGGGTGGGACTTTTTTTGCTAATTGTTGTGAGTATGTGTTTTTATATGTGTTATAAAATATAGGACAAAGTAAAATATTAGGATTAAAAATATACTTAAGAAGATGTATCAGAAAAAAAATTCAATTATGTACTCTTGAGGCGTAAAACGACCTTGAGTGAATGTTGAATCTATAATGTTTACTACAAAACTCGTTAGAGCAACATGATATGAGCTACAGAAATAATACAAAATCATATATTATAATAAGATCTTAAGAAAACTATTAAACTAAAACAGTCTTGAAACATTCAGAAAACTGGCATAAAACACAACTGTAATAGTTTAGTCAGCGGTTCCCAAGTAGAGAAGCGCCTTAAGTGATCTTATAACATTTCTATTTAAAACCCCCATAAATACATTTGAAAAGTCTCAACCACAATAAATTAATATTCTTTCCTCTGTCTCACCCAGTCCCTTTCTCCAATACTTTAAATGCTTATTTTGACTATATAAAATTGAGTAAAAATATATTTTGTTCAGTTTATTATAATTTTTAAATACATTAATTTATTTTTTAATGAGCAAAAATGTAAAAACTTGATTGAATGGTCAAATGAGTTTTTTAAGTTATTTTGTTTTTTTTTAAAAATAATCCAAAAAATGTGCAAGTGACTCATTGTAACATTTCAATGAAAAAGTTAAAGAACATTCTTACTTCTTTTACAGCTCTATACAATTATGCTTCTACTTGATATTATATACTAAAGTATTATCTTATTTTTTCAGCTCTGATCAATTTCATAATGACTGCAGTCCTCCTAGCCCAACATATAATTGGTCTCAATCTATTTGTGGCAAGAAAACATTACGGACTAATGATTCTTCTCAAAGGAATCGCCATCAAATGGGGTTAGTGTAGTATTTTTTACTCAGTAAATGTAGCATTTTTGCCTTATTAAGTGTTGAGTATTATTTAGTCAATAAGTGCTGTAGTTTTTATCAATTATTGTAGGCGTTTAACTTTATATGAGTACTTCTTATTTAATTTGTTTTACAATGAGTGTAATTTTTTTGCTCAAAAAATGTTTCATTTTTATAATTATTTTGTTGTAAGAAGATGAGCACCCACCAGAGGTAGAGTGGAATAGGTTTTTTTTTTTACTTTTTCTCATTTACACCGTAGGTACATAGAAAAAGTATTGTGTTTGTGAAAAATTCAAAACTGGGATTTCACCTGAATATTCATTTCAAGTGTTTTTAAGGAATCTTGGAATAAAGTAGTAGTAGTAGTAGTAAGAGTGGGGAGGTCAAGCCTGGTGAGTAGACCACACCATTGGGTCCTTTTCACCAACCCCGAAGTCAACCACCTATCACTGTACTTCCACTACTTTCTCCTCGTCGAACCTCCTGCTACGATGGATGAAAGTAAGAATGTCCTGCCATCTTAGAGACTCCATTTCCTCTTCGAGAAGCGTTCCAGTTCCAAATATTTGAAACCTGAGCCTTCCAAACCCTTAACACGTTGCCAAATAGTGATAGGCTGTTTCTTCCTCATTGTCATCACATATTGCACATATTGGGCTCTCAGTCACCTTCATTAGGGCTAAATGCCTATTAAGCCTGCAGTGCCCAGTGATTACTCCTACTATAAGTCTGAGACTAGACTTACTCAAGTCAAGAAACCATCTAGATTTCATTCTATCTAATGTTGGAAATATCATCTTTGACTGTCTACATCCGGTGTTGTTTTCCCATGTGATTTTAGTTTCCTTCCAAATCCAACTTTTATCTTGGAATAAAAGTTCACAGGGAAAAACACAGGAAAAAAGTACAGAAGAAAAAAAAAATAGAGGAAAAAAAGTACACAAAAAACACGGGAAACATCACAGAAAAAAAGTACACGGGACAAATTATTCAGAATAAGTACTGCATAAATTTGTTATGCTAAGAATTTACTGGATAGATTTACCGGGGTACCTCGGAACTTTTCCTCATAACATTGGATTCCCTATGCTCATCCTCCCTACTTTGGGCTCGTTTCGCTCGTCCTCGGATTATAGAATTCCCAAAATTTATACTACAACACGTCTTCGGTCTCTCTTCGCTTGTCCTCAGATATTGTATAAATTCGTTTCATTCTCAGCATTCTCCCATACAGCACTGACCACTCTCAATGCTGCTTAACTTTTATAATCAAACAAAAATCATGGATATACTTAATGAATTTAAACGAAACTTCTATGTATGTCCTAGAATTGGCTATTTAAAATTAAAGAATTGAAAAATACTGTTTTAACTTTATTGTTTTTATTTTTACAGATATGAACTCTCACAAGATCTCTTAGACAAACAAATAGAAATGTTAGAACGGAAATATGGAGGGGATCAAGCTCGTACAGCTGCTCTTACCATCCAGCGAGCATTTAGAAGATATACCTTGCTTAAAAAATTCACTACCATTACAGAAATGGCTAAAGCTGAGAAAAGGTTTAGCAAACGTCTATTAGGTTTGAATGAAGATGGTCAAAGCGATTTAAAATGTTTAGACTGTTTTGCCAATAGTAGTAGTATGACACAAGGCAGTAGTGCATCTTTACCCATTCGTTCTTTATCAATGAGAGAAAAGAGATCTGTTTGCGGCCCTCCATCATTACCTAGGAGTCATTCTGGGAGATGTGAACTTGCCTGTTATTCTAGTCAGACCACTGCGTTTTATACTGTGGAACCATACATTAACGAAAATAAACAGGTTAGTTTTTGTGTCTTTATTGATGGGGTGTCTTGAAAGTTAAATGCTGACTTCTTTGAAAGGGAAAATTACTTATTACTAAATTTCTTAAATTTTATTATTTAAATTATTTATAATTTATCTAGAGATAACTGATAAAGAAATAAAACCAAATTGTGTAAATAAAGTAAATTAAAATTAATTTATTTAAATAATAAAATATTACTAGCAAAAAAAAATTATTTTTAAAAAATTAAACAAAATCTTAAATTTATAACCTTCTTCAGTAACTTTTATTTGTGTTTTAGAATTCTGACAACCTTCTGAAACCTCGTATGACATGTAGAGTTCCACCTGAAGTTCCGAAGAGGACTTCTTCAATATCTATTCGTTCCTTTGAACCTAACATGGCTCACCTTCAGAAAAATTCTGATAGTGGTAGTGTGTCTAGTATTCATTCATCTGGTAGTGATTCTAGTATTCTTCATACTGGACAAAATCCTGCTCGCAAAGCTCAGGTTTTTATTTTATTCGACTCAATATTTAATCTATTAAATTTGTAGGTAGTTTTTCTATTGTTTTGATTTAATATCTATATATTCTCCTCTTAATCCTAGAGGACAATAATACTATGTCTGCATTTGCAAGTTTAGTCTTATAAGGGGATTTACAGGATATGGTATATTCACTGTAGTCTTATATTAAATACCCTTTAGACCTGTTTGTTTTTTCTTTACATTCACATTTTCTTGACGATCTTAGCTTTTTATATTTTTATATAAGTGTAATGTAAAATGGATGACAAGATCTTAAGATGTCTAGGCATTGTCCTTTCATTAGAAGAGAAACGAAAGAATTTCAACTTTTTATTAGTTTTCAGTATTACTTAAATCACACTGTTTATTCTGTTCTGGTTTTGTTCTTACCAGCTTTTATAATTTCATAATTACTGCCTCCGCCATTGATTTAACTTTTAACTTAACATGGATTTAATTTGTGGATATAGGTTGAATTATCACTTGTCACCATATTACCATGGTCTATTGTCCTTTGGAAAAATATGGGAATATGTGTATAGTTAATCTCCTAGGCTAGATACATCAGTTTTTCACAATTTTGGCTTGATCCGATTATTTTTGAACAAGTTATATCTAATATATTTTAAGTGTGCGATCAGATAAGAATAATGTTTATAATAATAGGGGAAAGATGAAAACATTAAATTTTTTTACTATATTTTTTGCATCAAATCTTTAATTTCATTGCCTTAAATGAAAGGTTTTATGTTATATTTTTATATTTGTTTACCTCCTTTATTAGATGCATTATAGATTATTTATAATCTTGTAAATGATGACAGCTGCTTATATCATTGTTGAACATGACATAAAGATTTTGCAAAGTTCTTAAAACAGACGCAGTGAAACATTTCAGATGTTCTTGCATGAACTCTTAAAATACATGTTTTTAGACTTTGAAAAATAGTTTCTACCCGTAGTAAGTTAACTCATTTGATTCCATATTATTCAATTTTTTGTAGTGATTATTAGTCTTTTTTTACCTTGACACCTATATCACCTAATTTCTGATGTATCAAAGCTATAACATTGACAAAATTTATATTTTTGCAATCATGTGGCCGAGGGTATTTGATCCCTCACACTACACCTTCTTTCACTTCTGTTATCTAAACAACCTCATAAGGCATCTTTTTCTGATAAAAATTCCCTAGTACTTTACTGTAATTTAAACTATAATTTGTATTAAACATTTTTTGTACTAGTTATATTTTAAATATGTTGTACGTGGACCAATAGCTCAGTGAAAAAAACTAAACATTGGGAGTGTCAAATTTATTTCATAACTCTCATAGTGTATATACCGGCATATGCTCTAAGTAAGATAAAGGATAAGATAGGAAACCAGGCCAATTTTTTTCAGACTGGTTTTGATTCAATTTGGCAGGGATGCTGCCATCTTTTTATGCTGCCAGATTTTATTTTATAATTTTGCATTGATTTTTTTAATTTTTATTCATTGTTTTATTTGTTATGTGTAAAATAAACTATACCTTGCCATGCAAATATACTATGCCCCCACTTATATTAGTATCTCCTCGTAAATGATCAATGTAAGAAGCTGTCATCAATTTTTGTATAGTAAATAAACATTAGAAAGATTTGTTAATAAAGAAACATATATTGTTTACTTACATAGTATAATTTTTCTCACCTTTATTAGTGCGTTTTCATTCCATTGTTAGAATTATAATTTTCTAATCATTGCTTGCCAATCAATCACCTTTTATTTGTTTTGTTTTATCATTTTTTTTATTTTCCCTAAATTATTAATTTATTATTTTAGAGTTACGAGTCTTCTGAAAGTTCAAGTTATCATCTTCATCATTCATTTTATAAGGTAACATTATCATTGTCCATCATTTTGTATTTTTTTTATTTTAAACATATTTCACAAAATTTGATAACGATTAGCTTTATAGTTTCAACCATTTTAGTTTTATGTTTATTGGTATGTTTTTATTTGAAATTATGCCAGGTACGATAAAAGCAACTTTAATAGTAAAACTACAGAACAAACTTTTTATGAAGAAAGAGAGCATTTATTTATCCAGTGCAATGACCACGCTAAAAAAATAGATGTACTTGTCGTATTGAATCGATTCTTAGGGCATACATTTGTACTGAATTTTAACTCAATTGGATTATTTTTCAATTTTTTAAAAACATATGCAAGTCATCTGATAATAATTAAACTAATGCTGATAATGAGATAAAGCTTAGCACTAAGGTTAGTCTTATATATGGCTGCATGTGTGCCAAATCTTAATCGGATCTCAACATTTTTCCTCTTATTATGGTTTTTAATTATTTAATGATTTAACACCTTAAACCTTCGGATTGTCTGCAATCTCAATACTTTTTGTATATACCTGCAGTATAAATGAGGAAAAGTAAAAGAAATCCTGTTTATTTCCAGTGGTCCACATACTGGTCTATCCCTATGCTGCTTTACACTAGTGATCTGACAAAACATGTGGATATAATTGCTGTATTGAAATGAAACTGTATATTTGTTTATTACATAAGGAGATACTCTCTTGCCGAACAACTCAATTGGATGAGTTGTTAATTTTAACAAAAAACTTGGTCATGTCATTTGATAAAAATTGAACTAATTTATTGCCTATTTATAAAGGAAAAGTATTTTGTTTGCAATAAATATCCAAAACCAAGATTAACCAGAAACTCCTGAAGTATTTTACCAATTTGTTGGTATATATGTGTGTGTGTATCTGTTATTGTAGGCTACTAGTGTGTTTATGCTAGAGATTTGAAACTTGGTTTGGGTCTAGTAGTACTTTACGGAGAATAACATGCCTTTAGCGTTTGTGCTTCCCTTTATGCATTAAACAAGTATATAAGTTTTATTTCAATATAACTAGTATATCTACAAATTTTAGCTGCATCAATATTTTAGTGATAGCAGCATCGAGCATGTCCAGATTGTCGAAGGATTAAGGCTGGGAATAAAACTGTTATTTTACTATCTGTGGACGAGCAAAGTGATGGTCATATTATAAGGGAAAATATTTTCCTGGATTTTTCTTGGGGGAAATATTCTGGAGTCATATTTTGTGAGATTTTGGGCTGCTTTTGTTTCTGCAAGAGCAGCTGTGAAAAATTGACTGGTTTAAATTTCTAACAGCCTAAATACTAGATCTAGAATATTTAATAAAATACTAATATATTTGAAATTGAATTGACTCAGCCATTTATTTGTTTCATTAAACTTGCTAACCAATGATATGTAACGGTCCACTTTTTCTTAAAATAATAAAACAATCTCTGTATTTTTTTTTAGATTCCTGATACAGTTAGAAAACGTCAGTATCGTGTAGGATTAAATTTATTTAATAAAAAGCCTGAGAAGGGTGTTAACTATTTGACCAAGAGAGGGTTTTTGGATAATGCACCACAAAGTATAGCTCGATTTCTCATATCTAGAAAAGGTTTGAGTAAGCAAATGATAGGCGAGTATCTGGGGAATCTTCAAGATCCTTTTAATTCTGCTGTTTTAGAGTAAGTAATTCAGAAATTTTACTTTTAGTAAACGTATTGCATAATAGTATTGTCTTGCATGTAGATTGTAACTAAATATTTTCGAAAGTAAAAAATAAAACAAATATATTTACTGCCAAGCAGAATGACAGATAGAGAAAAAGTCTTTTCTCCTGTCTGCATGAATGGATTTGACCGTATGTACACTTTTCTTAGAAACATAATTAATGCATTTGAAAGAAATATACAAAAGTGAAGTTTTGGTGAGATTTTGGAGAAAATCAAATAGTGACCACCAAATTTTTTGGATTCCAGTGATGCCTTATAGTCCAAGAGCCCAGAGATGATTTTCTACCTTTATTATGCTTATTTCTTTTCTACCTCTATATTTATTATGATTTTCTTACCTTGCAATAATATGCTAATATGACTTAGCAAAATTTAAAAAATTATAACAATTTTATTTATTTATTTATTTTTTTTAAAAGTCCTGATAATTTTTTACCTTCAACACTTCATTTTTAAGTTACTACTCATCGACCTTCATCTACCCCCTCTTTCCCTCTCTTGCACTCATTTTTTTTATAACTTTATATCTTAAGTATAAAGAAAGCAATTAGTTCAAGAGCTGAAAAAATGTGACTCATTTTGTACTACTTGAAACCAAATATTTCTGAAAATATACCTTAAATTATAAAGAAAAAACATAGTCTGCATATCTAGAGTGGAGCCCTGCATATGATTCTGCATGCTCAAAATTTTATAAAATCGCACAAATTCCAGTTTTCTTGAAATAAGTGGTTCCCTGTGGGTCATGTGCAAAACATGAATAGTACATTTTTTAAAGCTGATAAAATGTTGTATAAAACGAGGGTTTAATCATCAAAATCGGATTACTACAACCTAAGTTATGGCTCTTTCAATAACACCAAAAAATGGTTAATTTATGCAGTCAGCGAATTTCTTTGTGTTGTTTCTTCTGTTGTATTTATCCGATTTTGATGAAAAATCAAGCATTTTAAAGGAAATTTTATCAGCTTTAAAAAAGTTCTCTTCATGTTTTGCACAGGACCTATAGGGAACTTCTTATTACAAGAAAACTGGAATTTGTGCGATTTTCTAATATGTTGAGTGAGTGCATTCATATGAAGGGCTTCAATCTGGATTGGCAGACTATGCTTTTCCTTCATATACTTTAAAATTTGGTTTAATGTAGTACAAAATTAGTTACATTTTTTATGCCTGGCTCTTGGACTAAATGTAAGTTGCTGATAATTGCAAATCTTGTAGTACTCTGGAGTACTACAACTTTAGTTTGTATCTTTTTTCTTAGTTTTAAAAATAAAATAGTCGTTATAATTTTAAAATTTTGCTGAGTCAGTATATTGTCCAGCCCCTGATTAAAACACCAGACCAGTGGTTTTCTTACTCTACTCTAAGGTCTTATAAATCCTATGACCGAATGGTTCATAAATTTCATGACGGAGATCATAAGACTATTCAGTCCATAGTTGTCACATTTGTTACCACTGATCTCAAGTTATCCAATTATAAAATCAGGGTACATGGCCCTGAGTTTTCCTATGAAGTTTGATGTATGATGTAAGTGATCTCCATATTAGGCAGCTTGTTTATTCTAAATATTTTTAATGTTTTGTTTTTAGATATTTTGCGCAAGAAATTGATCTGTGTGGGATGCAAATAGACGTTGCTTTAAGGAGATTCCAAAGTTACTTTAGAATGCCCGGTGAAGCTCAGAAAGTGGAAAGGGTTGTTGAAGTGTTTAGCCAAAGATATTGTCACTGCAATAGAGACATGGTAGCACGACTCCGCAGCTTAGATACTGTATTCGTTCTAGCCTTTGCCATTATAATGCTAAATACTGATTTACACACACCTAACCTTAAACCTGAGCGTCGAATGACCTTAGAAGAATTTATAAAGAATCTTAGAGGTTTGAAATAAATTATTGTCTTTTATTTGTTTTATTAATTTACACGATTAAGAAGGAACAGGTTAACTAGTCCTTTTTAATCCTAAATATAATTGTTTTATTTTAGTGCAAAGCTGGAAAGCCTTTTGTTTTTCATTCTCAGTAGTATTAGTATTATTCTAGTAAAAAGACTTGTTTCTTCTTTAAATCCATAGAGATATATACTATAGGGGCATAGCCTATCTTAATACCTTGAGAGGCCTGAAACATTTTTATGGCTCTCAGAAGCTCTTTTAACCTCATTGAAACCTCCCCTAAGAGTAAGATAAGGTTATAACAAATCAATCATTGTCGGCTTTTCCCGCATTTGTTTGGGTTTTGTTTCCTATTATAAATGTTGTAAAAAAGTGTGAATCCCCTGTAAGGATTGAACTAGTAACCTTCAAGTAAAGTGCTCAAAATGCTCAGACTCAGCTAAAAGTGAAATGCAGAGCAGAAGTAAAGTAGTTGCCATGGCAACCAAAGCTATTTTATTCCTGCTAGTTACTTTCTTCCTGTAGATTCAGATGATGAGTTATTAGTCACTATTCTTTCTCTACAAAAGGGAGAAAAGTACACTTTCTCTCTCTTTTGGAGGTAACCATAATTTTCTTGGGATTTAAACATAGAGATATTACTAGAGGGACCCTATCAGCTGAATTTTGAAACATCAAAAAGTAACCTGAACACCATTGAGTATTAATATGATGAAATAAACATTAAAAAATACAGTGACTTATTGAGCAGTTTCATTTGATTTAGTGTCTCAAAAAACATAAATATTGACCTTTTTGGCGAAAAATTGTTAAATGTTAATTGACTTATAATTGTATTGAAAAATACATTGACAATTGAATTTTCTGCTATTGACCGCCATTTTTTTGACTTTTTGGTTACTTGGAGTGGCGGTATTGACTTCGGACCGAATTTATTCGAATCAGCCCCCAAAAATACATAGAAAACAACACCCTACTCAAAATTTATTTTTTATCAACCTAAATTTTGTTTTCCGGTAATTTACAATGGTTTTTTCAAATTTTTGGTTATTTAGAGTGGATTCAGTGTCTCAAAAACATAAATATTGATCTTTTTGGCGAAAAATATTAACCCTGAATATTGCCGATTTTTTTGAAAAAGCAAACCGGGTTAATGACGTCACAAAAACCTGATTTTCATTAGGGTTCGTGTCCTCCCCAAGGTTGTTTTTTGTACTAAGTTTGATTAAAAAATATCAATCCGTTCGAAAGATAGAGTGTTTACAAGAAAGTGTCTAGAAATACATATATACTGTCATACTTACTACCTGAGGTTGATGGAAGAAAGAACTAATGTAATATTGAGTATTGTTTGGAAGGATCTAAAAGAATTTAATTAGAGTCCAGTTGTTCTAATCATCATGTACTATTTCTTTTGTACCAGATTACTCTACATTTATTTTTCATTGTTACAGGAGTGGATGACTGTTGTGATATCGACCGTAATATGCTTATTGGTATTTATGAAAGAGTTAAGTCTAATGAATTTAAACCTGGGTCTGATCATGTAACCCAAGTAATGAAGGTTCAGTCTACCATTGTAGGAAAGAAACCAGTGAGTATATTCAGCTTGTCTTTTTTTATCGTTTTGATCTAACGTGAATCAGGTTATATCAAGTAAAGTATTAATTGTTGAGAATGCAGACAGACTGACTTTAACTAATGTATTAAGTTTAATAATTTTACAAATTTTAGTCTTCCTCAGCGTCTTCTGAACAACTGAACCTGTCATCTATTTTTTCACTCAAGTCTATAAAGTTGCTTACTTGCAATAAATAAGTAAATAAATAAAGAGTTCCTACATATATAATGTATGAATAGTAAAACTGTTGAAAAAGTTTCTAAGAAGAAAAGAATAAAACAATTCAATGACTCATCTATCCTCTGCTAAAGCTTGTTGGTTATTTTAGTGCCTTAATGTGTTTATTAATTAGTGAAAGGAGATAAAATACCTTGATTAGTTTCTAGAATAGTGGGATAAAGTTAAGGCTTTATCCTTCTCGTGATAAAATTGAGTAGTAGCTCTGCCTTGATGAGTTAGACTTAGTTAAAATTGGGAGACATGATGTATGATATTGAATAATAGTTATTTATGCACTAAGGGAGTAAAGATTGCTATTATTTCCCTGAGCAATTAGTTAGTTCCTAAGGCGAAAGCCAAAGAAACCACTGCTTTTAACTCCTGAGGTGAAGCTGAGGGATTTATGTGTTTAGCTCCTGAGGCGAAACTTAAGAAGGTAATTATTGCTAAGGGAAAATAACACTTTACTCCAAAGGTGCATACTAGATTTAATCTCCAGACGTTGACATCATTTAATTTTTGTTATATTCTTATTTTCATGCGTTTTGTTTTAATTTTTTGTGGGCAAACCCCCCCCCCCCATAAATTTAGGAGGTACCGCCAAAAAAAAAAAAACATTTTCTTATTACTGCTCTAAACCATTTCTTTTGACCTGAAACTGATTTTGAGGCAAAAATTTGTTGTTTCGGTCCCTCTTATAAATGTTAGGGGTGCTCCCCCTCAAAAAATATTTATTTTGTAATAAATATTTATAAATATTTACTTTTTTAAATTTAATTGTTTTTTTAAAAATATTTATTTTGTAAATGAATATTTATTTATTTATTGCTGCAAATAAGAGAGCCCGTAATTAATAACTTAATTAATTAATATACCCTTCCTAGTTTTTCGATCTCTACTTGACTCACAGGCTCTTCTAAATTATATTTGTTTGGCCCATTGTTAATAGTTCATTATATATTTGTTATTTTATTGTTCATTATTACGATATTTCAGAATCTTGCTTTACCGCATCGTAGGCTTGTTTGTTATTGTCGTCTTTATGAAGTCAATGATATAAATAAGAAAGAGAGACCAGGCGTGCACCAGCGAGAAGTGTTTTTATTCAATGACCTTCTAGTTATTACTAAGATTCTAAGTAAGAAGAAGAATTCTGTTACTTATACTTTCAGACAAAGTTTGCCCTTGTCTGGATTAGCTGTTTCATTATTTGAAGTTCCATGTGAGTATTTGTTATTACTTACTTTTAGCTTTCAGTACTTGGTTCTTGTTTTAAAAAACTTATAGAATATTGTTATAATTGTAAGCTTAAATTAAAAAAATCGGGTACGGGGTACCTCAGAACTTTTCCTCATTACATTGGATTAGCTATGCTCATCCTCCCTGCTTTGGACTTGCATCGCTCGTCCTCAGTTAGTAAATGCATCCGAATCATTCTCATCGGTCACCCATACAGCACTGTCCATGTTCAATGCTCCTTAATTTTTATGACGATGAAATAGAGATTTGGCCCGCTTGTGACCATGTATACGGCTAACATATGTGCCAAGTTTCATCTCATTATCAGAATTATAATTAGTTTAATTTTTATTAAATGACTTTATTGAAGTATAGGTTTTTTAAAAAAAATTTGAAAATGGTCCAATTGAGTTGAAATTTGATACAAGTGTATGCCATTACCTTAGTTTAAGTGTAAATACACTAAGTTTTGTTTCAATACAACAAGTATATCCATGATTTTTGTGGAATATGTCGGTCTTCCCTATGACTGCCAAATAGTGATTTATAAGCAAAGAGTAAACAAATGATCTTTCAAAAATTTGTATTTGTGCTTTGGTGGTTGTGTGGGTATGCAATGTGTAAAAAAATATGTAGCAATGAACTATATTTTACTGCTTAGTTTCATAATTAAAAACTATTGTTTACAGATTATCCTTTTGGAATTCGTATTAGTCAAAGAGTTGATTCTGACGTTTTAGTTACCTTTAATGCAAGAAATGATCATGACCGTCGTAAGTTTGTAGAAGATATAAAAGAATCTATTAGTGAGATGGATGAGATGGAATCACTTCGTATTGAAGCTGAACTCGAAAAGCAGAAAAATAATCGCAACGGAAGGTATTTATTTATTTTTGAAGCAATTTATTTATTGGACTGAGTATGCAAAATAATATTGTGTAAATCAGAACCATATTGTTTTGTTTTAATTTTTACCTTTGAAATTTTTTTATTGGCTTTAATTTATTTATTTTTCTTGGAGGGGTTTTTGAGATGTAGGATAATTTTGGATGTTTCTTTTTGATTGGTTTGTTATTTTTAAATAAGCTGCAGGTCTTTCTAGAATGGACTTCTTGATGGGGGTTTAGGGTGGTTTGTTATACCAGGGAAGTTTGCGCGATTTTAAAATTTGAGAATACAAATTCTGCCCTTTGTGCGTGTCCACTTAAAAAAGGAATTGCTATGAATAAGTATATGAGTATCCAAATTATGCTTAGAGCTGAAGACAATACAGTTCCTCACAGGACTAAACTCCAGCTGTGATACTATTACCTTGATTGTAAGAGTAATTTATAAGATCTAATAAAATTGACGACTATCCATAAGCGGCAGCAATAGGTGGATCAAATGAATCCCGCCATAATTCAAATTTATAAAAAATAAAAATAAAGATGACGAATAAAAACCAAAAACGGACAAGGAAATAACATGTGTATAAACGGATGCTACTTTTATGACATGTGTTGCTTAGACAAAGGGGTCAGCCATCTTGAGAAATTGATGAACCTTTTGGGATTAGCTTTTACTTCATCTGAGAATCCACCGGTTGGTAAAATAGGGGAGGAAAGAAGAGGAGAAAAACAAACATTGTTGTTTCGTATTATTTATTTTATTATTATTATTTGTTGTTACATAGCAGTTTGTCATATATTTAGCCTATTTTTATCATCTCGCATGAATTAAACCTGAAGGTTAAGTTACTGTATTTTTAATTATAACTTGTTTGAATGTTCAGGTCTGTGAATGGTAGTAGTGATAATCGTGATAGTGGAGTAGCAGATGTGGAAGTCTGTACATTCATCCATAGTGAATCTCCTACCTCCATCAATGAACCTCACAGTTCTCACAGTTCATCAAGTCTTAAACGATCAGCGCTGAGTAATTCTTTACTAGACATGCATGATCAAACCCAATGCAGTAATAATACCAAATTTCATGATTCATCTCCGCTCTACTCAGCATCTATAGATCATTCGGATTCTCTGTGATACTTGTTAATATATTGAAGTAATTTATTAATAATATTATCTCCATAGTTACAATTTTAATGTAATTCAATTACTAAACTCATTTGATTTTCTTTTTACTAGTCATTGCTTAAATTTTTATTGTTATTATTTTGTTAACTGCTCAATAATATTTTTTCCAAGTCATTCTTATCTTACCATTATATTATAATATCTTTTAGTTATTACTTATTATTATAATATGTTTATAACTCGTTGATGTGGGCAGGGATCTTTGATTTTTAACAAGCTTTTTTGGGAATTAATGTAATAATCTCATCCTTAACTCTTTAAATATTGTTTGATATTTATTACATAAATTGTTGGATAACCTGAAATATCTCTATTACCTTCTTTAGAAAAATATATTCTGGCTACCTAAAGGACTAATAGAAACTTCAGAAGCGCAGTTATTTTACAGTAAAATTTGATTGCTTATTGAATCTTTAAACAAAAAAATCAATAAAATATGTACGAATGATAGTACATTACAAAATAAATGTTATTGTATGCGAACTAAATAATTAGTCTGTAAACAATATTTTAAAAAATTAATATTTTACATAATTTATGGGTTGGAAATTATTTGATTCTTAATATAAATTAATTGAATCATTATTGAAACCTTGTTTGCCTTTTTAAAACAAGTGGATATTAAAGCTCTGTTCACAACCTTTAAGTTAATTATAAGTCTAGCCCTACTTAAGGTCTCGATTTAAGCAGGTTGTTTTTGATAATGGAACATTTTTAAGTAATTTAAAGCTTTTAATATTTGATTTAATACTATCAAATAAATTATTCAGGAGTATATGGTGATATATGACATGATGTTCTCTTAAAACATAATTGGAACTTGCTGGAAAATTGCGGACGAAATGTGGTATGGAGTCTCCAAATAGGACGTATAAAATTATTTCTCTCCACAAATTATGTTAACAAAGAAAAATTAAAAGTATAAAAATACAAAAAAAACTGGAATTTAAAAAGTAACAATAAAATAAGAACATAATTAACTGTAAAAAGAAAATATAAATAAAGACTACTAGTGAAGAAGCAGTTAGAACACAATGAAGCAAATGATTAGATAGGATTTTGCTATTACACTGTGTCTTGTGTTTGTTTGTTGGATAGACTCTGATGATGAGCTGTAAGCATAAAAGATGGCTTTGTTAAATATTAGTTTGTGAAGATAATTAATTTTGTATATCTAACATTTTTACTTTTCCTCATTTATACCATAGGTATATAGGATATGTATTGTGTTTGCAAAAAAATCCGAAACCGGGATGTCACCGGAATTATCTGTTTCAGGTGTTTTTGAGATCTCTATTCACAAATTTGTCTGTCTGTTTGTGTGTGTATGTGTCTGTTATCATCGTAGAATTGAAACTTTGTGCAAAAATCAGTCTACCACTGCAGTGGTGCTATTCAGAAAAATTATTTTTTTTATGACTTCATTAACCCGCAATAATAACTTTATTGCATTAACAAAAATTTTGAAAAATCATAAAACGTGGAAAAATGATGGGATAATATTGAGATTTGGCACCCATGTGGCCATGTGTAAAACTAACACTTTTTGACTTTTGTGCTTTTTTAAAAAATTGTAAAAAATCGGGAAAAAATCAAATTGAGTTAAAATTTGGTTCAAGTGTATTTATACCTTTACTTAATAAATAATTGCACTTAGTTTAGTGTTAATACGACAAGTATATCCATGATTTTTGGTAGATCATTAAAGTTAAGCAGCATAGAGTGTTGCAAATCTGATGTGATGAGGAAAAGCTCCGAGGTACCCCGAAACCGATTTTTTGATTTTGAGTAAAACTTCTTCATATGTTAAAGGCATAGAAATAAGTGTTTTTTAGTCTTCCAATTGTTCTCCATATCTATGAACCGTTGTGTTTTTCATCTATAATTAATATTCAAAAGATGTCCTGTAAAAATTATGAAAATATTGGTTTTATTAAGGTTTCTGCTTAACATCAACTTAATATATTCTTGATGTTTTAATGGCCATTTTAAAAATTATTAACCATTATATAAATAATTTGTTTATTGCTTCATTAACTTCTTTTGGCTTAACTGCACTTTTTAAAATTATTTTCATGCTTATTTGAAAATTCGTTTTGTGTTTTGTATCACATTTTAATTTTTTTTATCTTAACATATATTTTCAGGGTTTTTTTTACGTCAATCGTTTATTCTTTTATTTATTTATTTATTTTGTTGAATAATTATTAGCATTTATTATAAAACACTTTAATAACATTGATTCTCTTTGAAGTTCTTCTGTTATCCCATTTTTAATTAAAAAATAATTACCATAGATACTAACTGTTGATTGCAGAATGTATTTATGGTAGTTGATTTATTCAATTCATTGTACAATAACCCTTATAAATAAAATTATTTATTATCAGTTCTGTCAATAACATTGATTCTCTTTGAAGTTCTTCTGTTATCTAATTTTTATTTGAAAAATAATCACCATAGATACTAACTGTTGATTGCATCATGTATTTATGGTAGTTGATTTATTCAATTCAATGTACAATAACCCTTTTAAATAAAATTATTTATTATCAGTTCTGTCAAGTATTCTTGTTTTTACTATATTTTTGAGATTTAAAAACATTTTTGTTTAATTGTTTATAATAGTTTCTTTTTTACCCTTTATCTCCTTTACTTGAGCAATTCAAACGCCATAAAACCTTTAATTCTCATTTTTTAAATTTACATTTATTTTGTTTTTTTTTGCTTGAATAAAATTCAGTCGTCACTTCATCTAAAATATAGTCAAATAATGCTAAAATATCAATGCTTTAACTTCAATAGTATTTATCAATATTACATTTTAAATACAATTAAAGTTCTTGAGATAGTTCAAATGTCTGTACATATTGTATAGTTAAGATAGTTATAAACCATTAAACACTTTAAACCAAAGATAGTTTTTTTATTCAAAATAAAAAGTTTACCATCTTAAGTAAAAAACTTGTGTAATAAAACTAAGTTATTGATTTTTTTTGTTGATTTGTAATATTGGCATTAATGATTTGAAAATTAGTGCTTAGCTTGGATTGATTAAAAAATTGAATGAGGCGTTGTAATTAACTTTTGTATCGGAACAACATATATGGTACTGATAACCTGTGAGGGTATTGGCCATGCTTGGACAGTATACCTACTCGTCATTAACAATAACATGTCTTGCCATATTACCAAAGATATTGGCCTTTCAGTACTTGTAGTCATAGTGATATTATTACTAGAGTGGCCCTATTGGTTGAATTTGGAAACATCAAAAAAGTTACCTGACAACCTTCGCTAAAAAATTCAGTATAAAATTACAATAACTTAAATAGTAGAATGTTAAAAATACAAATCAAAAAACAAACTAAAAAAGCAGAAAGCCGAAAAATATTGATTTATTATAACTTTAACTCACTCTTGAAGGAGGTTTCAATGAGGTTACCTAGAGCCCCAAAACGATGTTTCAGGTCCTTCATTGTATTGAGATAGACTATGCCCCCTCTAGTAAATATCTCTATGCTTGTAGTTTAATTTTTTTCTAATGAAAATACTATGTTAATCTGATTATGTCAGACTACTACACTGAGCTTAACAAAGTTATATACATTCTGTTTACAGTATTGATAAGTATATGTTTGTATTTTTTTCAATTATCTTTGTAACATTTCTTTTCACTTAGACTAATATAATAAAGATCAAAAACTTATTTTTAAAAATTACTTACCCTCATTGTATTAAATAATTAATTTGTTAAAAAATTAAGTCATGTCTAACCTATACTAACCAAAGGTATTATAATTATTATTATTAATCTTTTATTTATAAGTTAAAAGTTATTTGTTATGAATTATATTTTTTAGTTCTCCCTGTTACTGGAAGGAACTATTTACTCAGTGTATTTAAAATTTTAGTAATTTTTTGTAATTTAGTTTTTAGTTATGATATATTATTTATTTGTATTATTATTTTAATAAGTTTTATCTAATTACAAATCTAGTAATAATATAGTCAGAACATGAGTTTTTTGGTTATTATAGTTTGTCATTTTAAGTATAATTTATTCTCAGGAATCTCATATTTGTTTACTTTTGGTAACCATATAGCAAAATTCTGTATTTTTTAAATCAATGATTTTATTGACTAAACCACTCCATTTAGCTAAACCTTTTAGTTGATGAATGGATATTTATTTGTATTTATTTTAATCAAACCTGTTTTTTTGAAATATTTGTCTGCTTTCTCCTCAGTAATTTTAATATAACATACTGTTCTTTTTATTATTTGCCAGATGTTAGTTAATCTTTACACTTTAGTTAAGCAGTACATACTGGTAAGTTAATCTTGATATTTCTGTAGCAGAAAGGAAGGAGGCAGAAAGGCAAGCTTTCTTAGTTGAAGTTTTTGCCAGTTTATAGACTTTATCCCAAAAGCTTCACCTCTCTAATTTTGAGATAATTTGATGAGTTTACAGCCTGTCAAAAATAAGCGAGGGAAACATTCTATTGGCTAATTCTGATGCCTTCCTTTGGAGGGAAAAATTAATGGAATCACTCCTCTTTCTAAATTTTAGCTGGCTCTCTACTAATTAAAATCTAATAGTAATCTAGTTAAAAAATTTGTCCACCAAATACATATTTCTTAATTTTTAAAGTAAAAAGCAATCTGATATCACTCTGTTGAATTTATTAAGAAAATGTTAATGAGACATTAGTTTATCTGTTTTATTGATAAAAACAATTTACTAAACCCCAGAAGTAAGAAATCACGGTCCACTAGGTCCTCTGAAAAGTATCAACGTTTCTACTTTGTATGGGACCCTTTGTGTAAATTTAACTCTATAAATTAAATCACAAGTAATGTCAATTTTAGATTTCAGTTTCGATCAAAAATTTTGTGGTAAAGTAAATTATGAGCATAATTGGTTAAAGGTTATCCTTTGTTATTGATTTTATAAGCAACAACAAAAGGAGGCCTGTTCCTTATTGCAGAGTTATTCTTTGTCATTTTTATTAACCAGTAACAACTGAAGGTGGCCTCTCCTAATCGGAGAGTTGTCCTTTTTTATAGTTATTTACGAGTAAAAACAAATGGTGGCCCTCTTCTATTAGCAGAGTTATCCTTTGTCATTGTTATTTCCAGTAACAACAGAAGGTGGTCCCATCCTAATCGCAGAGGTATACTTGTGTGTAGAGTAAAATACAATTTTTACACCCTACTCAATTTTTTAAGATGAGCATGACGGAAGAATTACCTCCTTAAAAATTTTTGATTGTAAATAGTAATGAATTCTTATTCATCTAATTTTGCTTAGATTTAAATTAATATTTTTTAATTATAAAAACTCAGTTCTGATTAATTTTTTTGATAAATATTCTTCTCATGTCTCAGTACCTGTTAACATGCTAACATCTTATGAAACATATTTATTCTAGTCAAGCTTGAATCAATAACATTAATGTATTTATTCTAATAAGTATTAAACTTAACTAAAATCTTTGACATGTTGGATAATATTGAAAAAGTTGGTTTTATTTTAGAAAAACCACTCTCATAAATCTTAGTTCACTATATTTTAATTTAAAATATCTTATAGTATATCAAGTTTTTGATTAAAACTTTATTAATAATATTAATAAAAAAGGCCTTCACCCTCTTGGCTTTTTTTTAAATTCCGGAGGAAATAATTTCCTAGGTACTTAGACCTCGTATGTGGGTCCATTGTACCTGTCACCCTCTTGGCAACTTTGCACCTTCGGTCTTAGCCAATATGTGGCGTCAGTGCAGGGTCCTCATTGTTAATATATAATTTTTAACTCTTTTTAGCACTGCAGGGTGGCAATATGCTACAATAAAAAACAAAGAATTAAACTTTTCGTATATTTTTAAAAAATATATAAGTTTATCAGTATTTTAATTATTGTTCACCTCAATTATTTAAGTAATATTTTTTAGTTTAAGCTTGTCTATATAGTTTTCATAAATTCCATCTACTTATCAATCAGCCACTTATGCTGTTTACCTTATAGTATCCTAACCAATTGTTGACAAGTTTACAAAATTTAGTTGATTTAAACTTTTTAACTAAATTTTATCTCATTCTTTTTACTCGTATCTCAAAATGTATTAATTCTCTATTAGTTTTTTGTAGCCTGTTATTACTAACGGTAATATTGCATTCAGATATTTTTATTTTTAATTTTTTTTTTTTAAATCTATAGTTAGTACTTATGTTTTATTATTTTTAATGTGTATTGTTTCTTACAAAGTAGAAATCCAAACATACTATTTTTTAAAATAAAACTGTTTTACATTTTATTTTACTCTTCCTTTCCTTTAAGTTTTTTTTTTATAATATTGTTAATGGGAAAACAAATATTTTTTAATTGTAATAACTATTATTTTGGTTTTTTGGCAAAACTAGTCACTTACATGATTTTTTTTATTTGAAAAAGGGTAGCATATTTATTATTTAAAATGGGAGAGGCAAAGCCAAGCAAAGCAACTTAGCATAGAAGCAAGATTAATTCCTTCCATGCCATTTATTTCAGGAGTGAGATTTTTTTTATAAAACTAAGTGATAAATATGTCAGTAGTTAGCTTGAATACGAAATAATTTTGAAACACTCCAATAATTACTAAGATATGTAATAAGCTTTTGAAAAAATAAAGTTTTTCTTTCCAGTCATAATTTATTATAATTAAACAAAGCCAGCTTTCAACCTGAACGGTCATCATTAGTGCCAGTAAGATGAGTCTAATTAACTTTTTAACTGGTTTCAAAGGCCTATGCATGTATAAGACATGTCATATGTCTTATACATGCCTTGGCCTAAGAAACCAGCTAAGAAGTAATTTTAACTCCTCTCACCGACACTGATGATGACCATTCAGGTTGAAAGCTTGCTTTGTTTTATAATCATAAATCATCTGTGGAAAAACAAACTTTATTTATTTTTAATTTTGAAACATATTATTAGAGTAAAGTCATATGTAAAGAGTGAAATACTCCATTAGATATTAATTATGGAGTCATTAAGCTGATGCATGTTGCTGTCATTATTTTCCTTATAATTTATAAAATAATAATAATAATAACCATTTATTGCACTTAAAAACACCAGAAAAAGATCTTTTTTTACATTTTTATGCAATGACCTAAAGATTGATTTTTCTCCCAAGGTTCAACTCTCTAGCATAAATACACTAAGAGCTACGATTATAAAAGACACACTCACTCATACAGACTGACAACTTTGTGAAAACCACTATAATATTTTTTAATGTTACCGCAATACTTTGCCTATATGGTATAAATGAGGAAGAGTAAAACAATTATTTTATTTCATGAGCATTATAATTTGTTGCTATGTTTTCCCTTTTCAAAATCATTAAAATAAATTTAAGTGATATTTATCCTCTTGCCAATATGTGTATTATTTTATTAATTTACAATTAAAATACTAATAAAAAATAATAAAATACATCCATGAATTAAAAGTAAATATTTAAACCTTAATAGTGAACTTGTGTACTTCCAAATTATTAAATGGACTTTTTGTATAAAGGAGTTATCAATATTTATTAAACAATAGTTATATTAAAAATATCTTGTAGAATACAATTTTTTTCTGGTTTCAACTGTTAAAAAATATATTAATCATGTGTCATGTTTTTATGGTCCGTTGAAAAAAATATACAGAGGTTGCATAAATTGTGAAAAAATTGTACCAGTCATTTATGTATTTCTTCATGATAGACCCAGACAAAATGTTAATAGTTAATGATTTGATTATAACCTTAAATATTTTAAAATATGTATCCATAAATATTATATTTCTAGAAATAGATAGATATAATACATATATTTATGAAATGTTTAAAAGATCTAGTTAGCTTGGGAAGACATATTATAAGCATTTTGTTTGAGGTCCAAGGCCAATAATTCACAGTCAGTGAAGTGAGTACAGTCAGTACTCTTCAAGTCATTATAGTCCATAGTTATTTAAAGTCTATCGTTTAGTTTAAAAATCCCCAAGGTCATAAGTATTTTGGGGATTGACCAATAAAGAAGCCGCTGCCAACCTCTCACTTAAAAAGAGAAAAAACCTTCTTCCCTTTAAACCTTCACTTTGTTAGTGGTTCTTCTTTTAATTACATCGTTTTGAAAACTGATTTCAAATTAATCTTAAAAATGATATTTTAATATAAACTACACAAAAGAAATGTTAAAAAAATCATCGCCAAGAAAATACGGGTAAAATAACCTTGATTATATATAACCATAATTTTTTCCCACTCCCTTCTTGCAGGGATTTTTTTTCTTAAAAATCGGTGGTGTCTAAACTGACCTGTCAAGGTTTTTAAACTAAATGATAGACAATAATAAAAGAAAGGAAGTCTCTCCACAAAACAAAACTTTATTGGCAAAGCGCTTTCAACCTAACTAGAGGCCATCATCAGTGCAAAACCTAACAAACAAGTTACAATAGAATAAATAAAGCGAAAAAATAAAATAAAATAAAAATACAATAAAAAAAAAAAAAAAAAAACTAAATAAATAAATAAAACATAAATAAAGCATAATGAATAAAATACATAGGAGATAAAATATGTACGTATAAATTGTAATAAAAGGAAAACCTAAATAAAAAAATAAAAAAATAAAAATAACGAAATAAAATAATGAATAAAAAAAATGATAAATGAAAAAATTACCGTTGAGATGTTAAAGAAGTAGAAATATTCAACTATTCAAATATTCCGTGTTCTTTCAATTTCTTTTAGAAATTGAAAGAAGTCAGAACAGAGTTGGCGATCTGAACATAAATGAGAGAGGGGAATCTACGCCCTTACTGAGAGCTATGCTACAAGCGCCGTCGCCTCCTACTGTCAGTCTGACTCTAATACCTAATAAGAAAACATAGACTCACTTCTCTACTTCTTTAACATCTCAACGGTAATTTTTCATTTATCATTTTATTTTATTCATTATTTATTTCGTTTATTATTTATTTTTTATTTTTTTTTATTTAGGTTTTCCTTTTATTACAATTTATACGTACATATTTATCTCCTATGTATTTTATTCATTATGCTTATTTATGTTTATATTTATTTATTTAGTTTTTTTTTTTTTTATTGTATTTTTTATTTTATTTTATTTTTTTTCGCTTTATTTATTCTATTGTAACTTGTTTGTTAGGTTTTGCACTGATGATGGCCTCTAGTTAGGTTGAAAGCGCTTTGCCAATAAAGTTTTGTTTTGTGGAGAGACTTCCTTTCTTTTATTATTTATGATGGACTCCATTCACGCTCATTCTACTAGTATAAATGATAGACTGTATACAGTTTAACCCTATGCGTAAGTTACTCCTTTCAATAGATTCAGGGCATCAAAAAACAAAGGTAAAGATGTTTTTCCCAACAATAATCTTTAAAAATTGCTGACTCAGCAAACCAGGTAAATGACATTACAACAAACTGGATTTCGATTGGTTTCTTGTCCTTCCGAAGGTTAATTTTTGTACCAAGTTTAAATAAAAAATATTTATCTGTTGGGAAGATAGCATGTTTACAAAAAAATGTCTATATATACATCATACATATATATATATATATATATATATATATATATATATATATATATATATATATATATATATATATATATATATATATATATATATATATATATACATATATATGTATGTGTGTGTGGTGTGTGTGTGTGCATTTATTGCCACGTATGCTTTTTTTATTGGACCATAAACATTAACAAAACTTAAATTTAGATTGTAAAAATTGGAAAATTGTTGAAAAGTATTTACAAGAAAAGAAGAAAAATATTTTTTTTATAAAAATCGTTTTATATTGCCACTAATTAAGTATTGTGAAAGATTTTAAGTTTTGTAATAAAAATTATATTAAAATGAAAAAAAAACTTTTTATAGTTATTGTAATGTTGATTAAAAAATTGTAAAATAGTGTATTTTTTTGTATGGGTAAGATAATTTTTGTGTGTTACATGTGATTTTTTTCATTTTAGAAGTCCCCCTTTATTGTAATATTTTAAAATTACTATGTATTTACATGTATAATACTCTCATCATTTATATATGTACATACATAATATACTAATTTAATAAAATTGTTGTTAGCAAGTGTATGAATGGTGTGTTGTTATTTGTGTTTTCCTTCATCAGTTCTGGCTTAAATATATTCTATATAATAATAATAATAATTTATTTAAAAAATAATTTACAGAGTAATACACAATACAATCATACAAAAGGCTCTACAAGCCTTACTACATCTATTCATAATGTTATTTGTTAATAAGATCTTACTAGCCACATAAGCTTAAGGCTTGTGCGTGGCTAGCTTTTCATTTAAATTTTATTCTCAGCTACTTCTTGTTAGTACTTTATAATGAAATTAAGTATAAGAGAAAATGAGTTTTTATAAATCGTTTTCTTTTTTAGTTCATATAAAATATTTCTAAAAGAAGCTAATTTCTAATACTTATACAGACACATAATAATAAATGTAATCTAAATATGTAGCATGTACAATGTACACATTCATTCATACATATACATGTCCATATACACATACATTACACATACATACAAAAAATTTAAATATTAAGAAAAGAATATGTTAAAAAAAAAATAAATAAATACATAAATAAAATAAAATAAAATAATAAATAAAAAAATAATAAAAAATAAAATAATATATTATATATATACATAAAAATAAAGTAAACTGAATAAAATTTAAAGTTAATAAATAAGATGGAAATATATTAAAATATTGAAGGTTTATCGTAAAATATTATTATTTGAGGACGTACAGATTTTAAATTTATAGCAAGAGGCATTCAGTACCATGGTGGCTCTGCAAGGTGGCGTCAAGGCCCTGGATCTTCCTTACTAGTTGTTACAAATGGCACAATATAAGAAAATGTCCTAATGCATTACCTAAAAAAGTGTTTTGTGGTCACAAAATTATGTCTAATGATGCTATCAAACCGAACGCTAATAATGATTTATAAACTCTAAATTGTTTTTAATTTATTTATCAGTATATGTGTGTACAAGTTTCAGCTTGATCTGAAAAACCACCTCTTCCCTTCAAGAACATCATCTCATTAGGTTATTTTTCATTGGAACTTTGCTAAAAACTGATGTCTGTAAGTGTAGATGTATTTGCACTTTTCTTGTGGGCACACGATAATAAAATAGTTTTAATTAAGGCCTTTGCATGAAAAAACTGAATAAAGTTTGAGGAAAACCTATCCTCAAGAATCATTCCAGATAAACCTCCACGCCGTCTTAGATGTCAGTGGCCCAGAGATCTTCTAGAAGATTAGATAATTATGTAAACAGCTGTTTACCGTGGATACATTGATGGACTTGGTTATTGTTTAACTAACTTATTAATGTCCTTTCACTTAAGATAGGCCTGGTGTACCCACGCTAAACTCTGTCCAAGCCAGAAAGTGCAGTCGCTGGACTGTTTCTTTTGTCATGACTTACAAGTCAAAATTAATTTCAGCTTTATCACTAGATACACTCTTGTTGTAGTTGTGATAAACATATAAATAAAAAAATGGAGATAAAATTGTGTCCAATTTGGAGCCTATTTAAAATTTAAAAAAAATTGGATTGGAAACATATTTTTAGTGGTGATTGAAGTAGATAACCATGTCCTGTATAATTATTATTTAGTTCTACAAGACTTCATACACATCTGTGGAATTCATTTCTCAGTAGGCAGAATTTACACATTCAAAAATACCTTTATCTGCTCACGGCAGGAAAATGAAGCATTACTGAACTAATTTTAGGCGAGAAAGTAGTATTTTCCAGATCGGCTGGTAATTATAATAATGCAGTCATGAATGACTGCACTTTACCTGCCTAGGCAGGAAAGTAGCATTTCCCAGCCGCTCCTGCCTATGCTGGTAAAGAAAGTTAATAGATAATTTTTGTAAACATGATTAGTTAATAATAAAAAGCCTATTGAATTTATTTAATAATTTATATAATGAATAATTACATTATATAACTAATTAAAATTAAAATAATACAATTTGTAATGTAAATCTTTAATTTGAAATAAATTTTATTGATTATATTAAAGGCAACACTTTTAGTTTTGGGTTTATTGTCTTATCTTTTTTTTTGTAGAGTCATTCACTACTTTTATCATACGAACCCGTATTTAATACAATTTAAAAGTTAGTTTATTCTATAGCGTTTTGTGATGAATATCGTCGAAGATATAGCCGAACTTTTCGAACATATCCCGCCGGATGATCTGGAAATAGCTACAAATGCCAAAGAGAGCCTACTATCTGGCAAATCAGGAAGTAGGTATGTCAAAGCATATGAAGTGTTCAAAGAATGGTGCTCAGAAAAAAAAGTAAAGAATGTAAGTAAAAACATTGTGTTAGCTTATTTAAAAGAACTGTCAAACACAAAATCGAGCGCTACTCTGTGGTCAACTTTCTCGATGATAAGATCTGTAATATCAGTCAAAGAAAATGTAAATTTAAACATTATAAAAACGTAATAAGGGTCATTCCATGCAGAATCAGCCAATTTTGTGCGGTCAAAATTTAAAAGTGAATGATACTTTATCTATTTATTGTCTTTTGCTTATGTTAAAAGGAAATGGTCGAATTTTCTCAATATTTTAATCCGTTTCCTGACAGTGCTTGTTTGTTTCTTGAAAAATGTCATTTTTTTCAATTTTTTGATAAATTTTAAAATAATTGTAACTTGTTTATTAGTTGAGATAATTGAATGAAAAAACAGCTGTTGTAACCAGGAAAGACTATATTTTTAACTAATACCTGGTTTTTGTTTTTGGTGTGAAGCGTGCAAAGCTTATTTTTAACCTAAAAATGCATAAAAATAGGCAAATTTTGGCCAATTTTTATGGAAAAAAATATATGAAATAGTAATAACACAATCTTGATATTTTTACAGTGATGACCCCAAAGACTGCCCTTAACATAAATATTATTAGGTTTTTAATATTTACAGCCCTTCGTGATTTTTAAGTGTGCCGGAAGTAGTATGTATTCAATTTTTGCCCTATTTTGACAAGCTATAACTCTGATGGGGCAACTTTTAAAAATCTGATATTTTTACATTAAAACACTGCATACTAGTGCTCAATGCTCAAAAAGTTTCAAGGATGTGATATCTCTTATTTTAGAGAAATTGGTATTTATATATACATACTTTTATATGTATAATCATATACTAGGGAGATTTATCACTATTTAATGATGTGGTGGTTTAATGATGTGGGTATTATAACACCGATATCCCTTCATGAATTTTGTTCCAACTTCATTAAAGGGATATCATTTATTTATGTTAGAACAGAAGACTTTGATTGATACTCAAAAAAACTAGAAAAAAGGTATGCGAATGTAAAAAAATATCAGGGAATCAGAGACATGCACTGCATAGTTCCTGAAGGAAGCAATAAATTGATATTTAAAAGAACTGCAATACCTTTTTTCTAGTCTTTTTGAGTATGAATCAATGTCTTCTGTGTCAACATAAATAAATGATATCCCTTTAATGAAGTTGGAACAAAATTCATGAAGGGATATCGGTGTTATAATACCCACATCATTAAACCACCACATCATTAAATAGTGATAAATTTCCCCTAGTATATGATTATACATATAAAAGTATGTATATATAAATACCAATTTCTCTAAAATAAGAGATATCACATCCTTGAAACTTTTTGAGCATTGAGCACTAGTATGCAGTGTTTTAATGTAAAAATATCAGATTTTTAAAAGTTGCCCCATCAGAGTTATAGCTTGTCAAAATAGGGAAAAATTGAATACATACTACTTCCGGCACACATAAAATCACGAAGGGCTGTAAATATTAAAAACCTAATAATATTTATGTTAAGGGCAGTCTTTGGGTCATCACTGTAAAATATCAAGATTGTGTTATTACTATTTCATATATTTTTTCCAAAAAATTGGCCAAAATTTGCCTTTTTTATGCATTTTTAGGTTAAAAATAAGCTTTGCACGCTTCACACCAAACAAAAACCAGGTATTAGTTAAAAATATAGTCTTTCCTGGTTACAACAGCTGTTTTTTCATTCAATTATCTCAACTAATAAACAAGTTACAATTATTTTAAAATTTATCAAAAAATTGAAAAAAAATGACATTTTTCAAAAACAAACAAGCACTGTCAGGAAACGGATTAAAATATTGAGAAAATTCGACCATTTCCTTTTAACATAAGCAAAAAGACAATAAATAGATAAAGTATCATTCACTTTAAATTTTGACCGCACAAAATTGGCTGATTCTGCATGGAATGACCCATAAGTTTTTCAACAATGCTAGTTTTGATTTATTACTGTTCACAGATAAAATATTGTGTGGAACAAGGCAGGAAAGGAAACATTACCGACTTGTATATTTGCCTGCCTTGGCTTTCCCTCTGCAGGTAATTAAAATATCACACCCTCGCCTTCGGCTAGGGGGCTAACTTCGATACTAGTCAGTAATATTCCATTTTCCTGCCTAGTTACACAAATAACTATTCCCAAGAAGCATCTTTTATCCATAAGATACACTGTAAGCCCCAAATCTTTCAAATAACTGATTAAGTGCTGTAATACATAATGAAAGCAGGGATATCACATAACCATAGTTAACTTCTTAATTGTTATTTGCAACATCTTAATCCTTTAAAAAGTAATTTGGTGTGATATTTAATTTATTTAAGATAAAAATAAATAGAATATTTCTGCATAGGCTTCCACGGTTATTATCATGAAGGTTTAGGTCTTCCGGTGGTGACCGCGTCAATGTATTCAATTCAATGGTATAATAGATGTAAGCGTACCTCTATATTCTGAGGATGCGGAATGGAACATCAAAGTATCAAGAATTAATGAAGAAAGGAACTTAAAAGTGCCAAGAACATTTTTGAACTCAATGTAACCAAGTTTAAGACGCAATAGAAAGAAGAACAAATTTATATTTTTTGCACATTCAGTGGAGCTATGTTGCAGCAATAACATGTTGAATTTTCCAAAATTTGAAAATTTTCGACATTTCTTTGACAAAAAATAGTTGTAAACAAACTTCTTAGCAAAGAAAAATTCTTAAAAGTCTGTTATTATTTTAATTCAAGTATGAAAATTATCATAAAAATTTCCTGTAGTCTTTTTTTACATACCTAGACACATGTGTTATGTGCTACTGTGGTCCTATACTGAAACGTTGTGAAGATTTTACAAACAGATCTCCATGTTGAAAGCCTATTGCTCTACCACTGAACTACCAGACTCGGTAGTCTAGTTTATTATTTAATTTTTATTTGCTTATAATTTATTAATTACATGTAACTAATTATTCAAAAGTATGTAGAATCAAGTATGTTTTTGCTTCCAGTGGAAGCCAAACGTCGGATTCTTCATCTAAATTGACGCGGTCACCACCGGTGACCTAATCTTAGGTCATGAAGACCTAAATCTTCATGAAAATAACCGTGAAAGCCTACACAGTTTATTATGTAGAACCTATTTCCAAGTATCAAGTTTAAGCTTTCACCTGGCACCAAGAAAAAACTTTTATCCCAAAAAGATATTTCTATACAGCAATTTTTTAAGTCAAAGAAATGCCGAAAACTGAAAAAAATTGGAAAACTCAACATGTTACTGTGTCATGAGCAAAAAATTTCTAGTTTGTTTCTTCTTTCTACAGTCAGCTAAATTTTAAATTAGAGATACCCTTTACAAAATTAAAGTACACTAGAGATAATAAAACTTACAAATTTACTATTATTATTACAGTGGGTTTATTTAAAACCTTACTCAGTTTTAACACAACTTCTTTTTACATAAAGTAAATAAATAATTCCCAGGACCCCCTTAAAAAATCTCGGGCTTTAGGAATGGAACCACTGATCTGGTCTAGAATTTACAAATAAAAAGAATACAATTTTTTTTATAAATATATTTTTTAATAAACATAATGAAACAACAAAATAAATAACAAAATTTTAAATAAATTTTTGAATAATAAATTTATTTGTATGATTAGAGAAATAAAAGAATCGGGTACTGGGTACCTCGGAACTTTTCCTCATCATATCGGATTTGATCTCTCATCCTTCCTGCTTGGGACTCGCTTCGCTTGTCCTCAGAATATACAATTCACCAAATTTTACCACAGCACGTCTTCAGACACTTACTATGTATCTTTAGATTTTATACAATTTTCAAAAAAACGTACACAAGTCATTTGATAGAAATTGAACTAATGCTGATAATAAGATGAAATTTAGCACAAATGTTAGTATACATGGCTACATGCATGCCAAATCTCAAATTAATCCCAACATTTATTCGTGTTTAATGATTTTTCAAAAATTTTGCTGAGTCATTAATTGTAGATTAATGGTGTCATAAAATATTGTTTTCCGGATAGCAAAACTACACCTATGGACTGATTTTTGTACCAAGTTTCAACTTTTAAGCATAAATATACTGGGAGCTAGGATGATAACAGACTCACACACACACACATACTTACAGACAGAACACATTGTAAAAATCACTCAGGAAACCTTAAAAACACCAGAAACGGATAATTCCGGAAACATACCGTTTTCGGATTTTTTTGCAAACACAATACTTTTCCTATATACCAAGTGTGTAAATGAGGAAAAGTAAAAAGAAAACTTCAAAAATAGTATGGGTACATATCTGCACAAAAAAGTAAAGCAATAAATTAAATTTATCCGATATAAAGTATGCAACATTTAATATTACAATAAAATGGAAAAATATTTTAATTTATAATCCCAATATAATAGAACATTGGATCGAAAATAAAAGTTGATTGTATACATAAGTATTGAGTAAACTATCATTTGCAATTTTTTCTATTTGGCAGCGATAGTAAAAGAAACCTAGCACATACTTGCTATTGTATCATATGCTCATACTTATTTAAGTACATGTTTGCAATATAATCTTGATGTCCACCTAATACAAATAATAATCTTGACGTCATCATATTTAGTACGTGTTATACAATTATATTTGACTGTCATTTCAATTTGTCATCATTTTGTAAGTACGTGTTTACAATATAATCTTGACGTTCATTTCATTAGCATTCATTGGTACGTGTTTACAATTATAATCTTTGACGTTCATTTTTTCACTACATTTCATTGTGATACGTGTTTACAATATAATTTATGACGTTCATTTCACAGCATTCATATTGTAGTGTTACAATATAATCTTGACGTTCATTCAATTACATTCCATCTGTAGTACGTGTACGTTCATTCATTAGCATTCATATTGTAGTACGTGTTTACAATATAATCTTAATGTTTTTTTTTCACTTGCATTGATGTTCAAGTATAAGTTCACAATATTATAATCTTGACTTTTATACTAGCAATGTTATAGAAATTAAATAACTAATATTTATAACTGAAATTACAATATTTAGAAATTTAAATAGGTACAAGTAAATGTACAATGCTTCTTCGCATTACAACACTAATGCTGTAAACTTATACTTACAAAGAATGAATCATTTTTCTCACTAGTTGCATAATGCAGAATTAATTATGTTAAGAAAACGAATTTCATACAAAAAAGTTATTTTACTACATAAGGCCAATGGTATTTTTGTTTTTATTGGGTATTTAACCCAGGTAGGCTACCGAACATGACCAAGCAAATTAGTAACCTACCCATGAATTGCTAAATGTATCAAACAACAGCAATAGAATTACAATTAAGGAGTTAATTATATAATTAATTAAATTATATTAACCAACTTCTGATATAAATTATTTATAAGTTATTGGCTGGTAAGTACATGGTACTCCCTGTTATCATTACAATATATTTGTAGTTTAGAAATATGACGTAGAGGTACATGCATTTTATTTTACGTATATGAATACATTTTATTATTTTATAAATGTTCTAAATTAAAGCATAAGAAAATATGTATATACGTGAATACAGCATAACATAAAATTTGGTGTATACATCGATTATTCTTATGAAAAAAGCAGAAAATAAATAAATGAATAAACAACAAAAAAACAGAACAAACGAACAGAAAAAAAAGTTCATACACGTAAAACAAAAGGCATATTATGGATTACACCTATGTAATATTGTGTTTATATCAGGGGGTATCGTATATAAAAGATATGCCAAGTTATTAATAGTTTATAGAGCTTAAGTTTCCATCCTATTGTGTTGTTACAATTAAAATCTAAATTATGAATTTTATAACAAAGATTTTATTTAATAAATTTTTTTATTGATGGATTCACAAACAAACTAACTGAGAAAACTGTAGATCAAATTGTTCTAGAGTTTAGTTTCTGTAGGAGAAACTAATGAAAATGTTCAAGAGACTCATTGTAGTTAACACATGTTAATTAAGTAAACATTCCAAATTCAAGACAAACAGATTACGTCAAATTATAAAAAAGTAAACATTGAAAAGTACACATCCATGTAACCTAAGCAAAATTACTTATCTTATAATAATGACTAATAATCATACCAACTTAGTCTAAAATTTGAAAATTAGGCAAATTTTTTTACATTTTAAATTGTGTTTATAACTCCTTTAAATATTTTTATGTAATGAAGTAATAAACAATCTAAAGCTAACAAGTTTAGACTAAATATTATGTGCAATTTTATTAATTCATAATGCGAAACTAAATTTAAAGAATTAGTCTAACACAGTAACTATTGTTTTTAATCATTAATGTATGGTAAACAAGTTAGTTGATTGTTCTCTACTTAACTTTTTCTACAGTTATACTACCCAGTTAGTTTTTAATTATTTGTGGTCAAAGATATCCATAAAATTTAGAATCAGCAAAAAATTATATTCAACATGGTTATACCATGACCATGTTGAATTAAATTTAAGCCTCTTTAATCCTGCTATTTATGAAAAACATTTACAAAACACCTAAATTATAAAAATCTATTTAATTTGTTAGGTTTAATAGTTTTGATTAGTAGACAAAAAGGAAAAAATCAGAGATGAAAGAACTTCTAAGGGTTAAACCGCTCATTCCAAGGGATGACGTCAGAATGAAGCCACTTAATGCTTTCCTTCGCTGATTAAAACCATAATAGAAATCAACTTAGGGAATAAACATATTTTACATGACTCACAATGTAGTAGTAATAATTGGCATTTTAATAATGTTATCAATGAAGCCAATTTTTAGGACCACTTAGAGAATTGTTCTTGCAGAAACCATCTCAAGTGGGATGCATCCACTATGCTAAAAACAACTATAACTTAAAAAACTGATAGTATAGCCTTTTAAATCAATTAAATGTGACCAAATCTAATAACTTCATATTTTACTATTTAATTAACTAATAATGAACAACATGAAAGTATTGAAATAATTGTTTTAACTATTTTTTTTAAATATAATTTAATCAACATTTAGTTTCATTCATTTACTATTGCTTTTATTTTTGTACACAATTAGTTAAATAAAGTTTCAGAATAGTGTATTATATTACTAGGCTGTGAAATATTTTTTTTGCAAAGTGAACATCTTTACTGGGGAGCAAGTCAGTAAAAAGAGCAGAAATAAAAAAGTTATTCACAGCCACTTAGTGTACGCTATTTTTTCTGAGGTAAAGAATAATAACAAAATAAATAAGACTTTTATTTACCACTTCAACTGTTACAGCTTTTAACTCTGGCAGAGTTGCTACCAGCCCAGTGTCACTTGAGTCATTATAATAAATAATACATTTTATTAAATAAATATAAATAATTAATTTAAATATATATAAACAAGAAATAAATAACAAGGTTATACTGTTTAAAACAGTGTTGCCATCAAGCCAATCTATCTACCTACCTAGTTATCTATGGCTGAACAACAACAAGAATGAGGTCTTCAGCGCTCCTTGCGGAAAATATATAAACTCCTAGCTGTACAATTTTTTTGTATAATTTTCAGAACATTTCACGTTCTGTACAACAGGGAATAAAGTAAACCTAAACTCCCTACCTCAGAAAATATATTTTTTATTCAAAAGTATATAAATAAAAGTACGTAAAAGAGCTGATATTTTACTGGCTGTATTTTACTATTTCAACTTATACATTGCTTGTATAAAAACATAAGGCCTGATTTTACTACAAAATACATCACAAAATACTAGAATTTGTATTTACTAAGTGAGTTAGGAAACATTCCTGTTTTAAAACGCACTAAGACAGTAGAAAAACATATAAAAGATCAAATAATGTTATATTAAAATTTATTTTGAAAGAACATCAAAGTAATGTATATATGTGTTCAAATATAGGCCAGTTTCTAAACTCATATAGTACAAAAGCAATCCAAAAAATCAAACGTAATACACTTTGCATAACGAAATCCATCATCCATGATGAACATTGGGTCTAATGTGTTTCTAAATTCATTCAAACATTGTCATTCACAAATGATTCAAAAATTCAATATATCTTTCTCATAGTTAAACAAGTTTAGAAACAGGCATGTTTCCCAGTTTATAGTTCTTAATTTTAGCCATAAGAATAAAACTTGGCAATGCCTAATTCATGTAATTTTTTTTCTATTCATAATAATTATAATAATTTTCCGTTAAAGAATAATTTATTAAATTCATCTAGATTTCATTTTTAAGTAAATAAATGTTTTGCTAATTTAAATTTAAAAAAGTAAATAATACACTTATATGTTTAACAAGTAATTATAATTCTGATACAAAAGTGTTGATACAAAAAAATTAGCTAATTGTTTTCAATTTTCTACACAGTTGAAAGTGAATTTTGTGAGAAAATTACCCAAATTTTGAAAAGGGATTAGATTGCATAGAACTTAGCTGAACATTGAAATGACAGAAAGCATTTCTATGAAAAATATGGTTTCGTAAGGTGATTAGAAAATTTAGTGATATTATTAACTCCTCGGACCTCAGTGTCCAACTGTGGAAGTTTTACTATATGGTATTCATCATAGAGATCATAAATCTGAAAAAAGTAAAGGTATTGATAAGAATACATATTTTTATAGTTACCTTAAATTATACAATTTTTATTATAACTTAGATGCAATGTTTTGAAAGTAAGTCATATATGATCTTTAATATACCATAGCATTTGCCATACATGAGAACTTAAACTGCTTAAGCCTAGTCATCATGAATGAATTTAGCAGGATGGATACTTAAAAAAAGATGCAATTTTGTGCTCTGTTCTTGCTGTTATATTATGCTAAATAGCTCTTCTTTTTTAAGCTAAAACTCATAGGGTCATATTAGCGTTTTACCCTCACTCAACTAATCCACCCCTGAGATTGTACATATCCAATCATCTAGGAAGCACACCCTCTGTACCTGGCAGCACATATGACTAGTACAGTGTGCCCAGTTCATCTAGCCCAACCAGACTCTATCCAAACTCACCGCTCTAGCTAGCGTCCGCAACTAGTTCACAGTGTGCCTAATTCATCTAGACCAGTTAGACTCTGGCTAGGCTCACCATTCTGGGTAGCGCCGAATACTAGTTCACAGTGTGCTTAGTTCATCTAGTCCTACTAGCTCCTCTTACCACATTAGTCTCACTTGGCCCACCCTCGATCAACCAGTCTCACCAATCCCATCAGCTCCACTAGCATCACCAGACTCAAGCTAGACTCACCCCTCTGACTAGTCACAACCCCACGGCGTCAGTGTGCACAAACTCATTTTATAGCCCTGACTGAAAGTCAAAGTTCCGCAGTGCAACTGGGAGACGTCTGTCTTCAAGAACCGAGCACTTCATTTCTAGTAACTTACCCTATTCATGTCACCACCTTCACTTTCACTGACAAAGGCTCAGTCTGATATCTTTCCGACCTTCATCTACATCAGGTCGCAGAACCTTGACTTTTCATGAGCTGAAGACAATGGAAACGTTGATCCAGACTTGTCTTGGATGAAGCAAGAACCAACCCCGCATTTGCGTTTTAGAAGCCAAGGAAACCATGTAAAACCCTTGCTAGGTTGGCCGACCTTGAATTTAAGACCTCCCGTGTGTACAGTACAAGGGATAACCTCCCTTTTTAACCTCCATATTTAGGTCTTTCCCCAGCTGGATTTGAACCCTTGTCATCCAGGTTGAAAGGCGAGTGCTCTATTACTGAGCTATTGGACTCGGTAGGTTCTTTATATAATTAGAAAAAGAGTACATAAAGAACCAGGATTCTTACATTCCAAAATGTGTTTTGAAAAAGTTTCTTAGCAGCTAGTTTTACTTGTCAACATTAGCAGCAGATACTTCAAAATCTTTAAGCACATCAAAATGGGTTGAGGAATAAGTTTTTAAATCAAGCCAAGTCCAATAGAAGATTGAACTTTAAACGAATATGTTATAGTCCTCATAACATCCAAGGAATTTTTTATTTAGAAAAGTGAAATAACTTACCTGATTCAAGTATCTCTTTTGGTAATTCTCTCTCGACTTACAGGTAGCACATTTACTAGAAGGTGCAACAGTAAGTAACTGATTGACAACTATATTGTTAACATTGATCCCAACTTTATTAAGTTCCTGAATTAATCTTTCTGTTTCAAAGATTGACAAAAATTCAGCTATACATACACATACAAATGTTGTTTGATCCTAAAAATAAAAAGAAGATACAATAAATCAGTGAAAACATAATATAAATATTTGGCTTGTAGTTTTGTTTATCATAACGGACTGGTAAGAAAAGAAAATTATTTTGTTTAATAAATGAACTTTTATATTGACTATTCATCTATGCACTCTTGACAATCTTTTAGTAAAATTATAAATAATGTTTAGCTAACGATATGCTATGTTCTTATCAACCTAATCAGAGATTCTATCAACATAATAAATTATTTTCTCAATCCATTCTTTACATTGATTCTCATAGTTATATAATAATAAAATTGAAAAACTTTAAAAAAGTATTATTAAAAACAGTTTTTAAAAACTGTGCCAATAACATTTTTTAAGAATGGCTGATATTGAAAAGAATGTTAGCAGTTTTTCTTGTTAGTACTAGCTAAACTAGCAGCATTAAATGGATGCAGAACACCTTCCACCTTCCAAAAACATAAAGTTATTTAAAATTGAACAACAGCTATGCAATGGGACTTCAAGTCTTTTACCTGGCTATATCACAGACTTTTAATCTCTCTTAAGTATTAATTCCCCCACATATGACTTTACAAATCTTAACTTCTCAGCCCCTACTTTTTCTCAGTTTAACCATTGAGATCTTATGGCTAAATCAGTCAAGTTAAGAAAACAAACTCAATTGTAAAACAGTAGAACTAGTTTATAAAAAATAAATAATAAAAACAATGCCATCATTTTTTATTTCCTGCGATGTTAAAGATAAGCAACATGTTGGACGCCTCTAACATCAATGGCTGCCAAAAATTATCACTCAAGATTGATAATATCAAGTTCAATCAATAAAAGCAATAAATAATAATTCAGTCAATAGTTTCATATTTTACTCATCTATCAGACCAACCCTAAGACATATAATTTGTTACACCAGTACTTAGTTGTACAGGTATACAAATAAACCTTTAAACATGTCTAATAGGGGTTTTATGGTGAAAAATTCTAATACTCTATTAATTAATGCAATGCTATTTTTTACAATTTTAAAATAACTTATTTTTACATAAAATGAATAAAAATCAGTAAAACTCACGGCATCTTTGAATTGCTCATTTATTAACCTTATTATTTGCAACATTTCTTCTAATTTTTCTGTGAAACTATCAAAAGATACATCTGTTATTCCAATCATACCTGCTAGCTAAAAATAAACAAATAAATATCATGTTTAAAGATAAGTATGGAAATGACAATAATGTCGTTTAACTTTTTTTGTGTTAACGCAGGGGAAACACGACATCCTATAGAGATTTATCCCTCCGAATCAAAGCACCTTGTTTTAATTATTTTATAAATAGAAACATTTGAAATTGTTATTTTTAAAGAGTGGTTAGATAATTCCGATGAATGCAAAGATAAAAGGTAGGCCAAATGAGACCTTGGTAACCATGCCATAAGAGGATATTTTACCATGCCTGATTTTTTTTTATTATGTAGTATATATACATATTGTGATAATGCACGAGTGCTTTGTCTAGTTGGTGACGAGTAGTTGAGCCCGGTTTAGATTTTGTCAAAATGTATTAAATTTTTTTGTTTTGGCTACATTGTTACATTTTAGTATTGTTCAAGTGGCAACAGAGCAGTAGCAAAGTGTAGCCTTGCCCTTCAGCTGGAGACAGGCCATCTGGTCTGGATCTTGAAGCTAGATTTTGAGCTATCCCAAGATACAGGCAACAACTCAGTGAGATGGTTTTTTGGTTAGTTTTAGAATACATTTTTAATTATTAAGTTTTTGTTAACCAATTCACACCACCTTTCTGTAAGTTTTTATTTATTTTTTTAAATTATAATTATAAAACAGTATTATTGTTAGAGGACTTTGGTGTGTTTATAATAATATAATAATAACCTTATTTATATATTATCTCTTTTCACAGTCTTTAAATCTCCCTCATGTCAGGGTAAAATTCAAACGTTTTGTTCCAGGGTCTCCTCAAAGGCTTTCTTCAGACAGATAGTAAGATCCAAATATTCTGAACCTTAGACTGCTGTAGGATATTAAGTAGTACGTGAGCAATAAGAATATGGAAGTTTTAAAGGTATTATTCTCCTAAAGTAGTACACTCTTTTTGCATTACTACTAATGTTACTTACATCACTGATAAGAGGATTAACTCTTCTCTTGAATTGAAGAAATTTAGTAAGGCCAGTCTCAATAATTTTAGGGAAACTTAGAAGTCTGATGGTGTGCCCAGTCGGTGCTGTGTCAAATATAACTACAGAAAACTGTAAATTATTAACTAGCCTGAAACATAAAACAATAAATAGTTTTAATACATTCTATTTTTAGCAAGCCAAGTCATTTTATGTTACATTCATGAGCATAGGCATCATGATAGAAGTTCAACAAAAAAAAACCTAAATAACTTACTTCATTACTTCAGCATAGCTCATAGCTTCATCTACTCCTGGAAATGTACCCACAAGATCTTGTACAATAAGTTTTGTTAGTAAACCCCCGGTAGATTCTGGTCCTGATTCCGGGAAATATTCTTCTGGTAAATCACCTAATCCTAAATTTGGGTCTATTTCCTATAAAAAAAAATAAGGTCAATATTTTAAAAGAACCAAAATTAAAAGTTATTGATGGAAGCAAAGATAATTAAGGGTGCATACATTATTAAGTATATGTATGCACATATAATGTAACTTAGATTTTTTTGTTAGTACTGCTAAACTAGCAGCTAATTTATCAAAAATTAGTTCACTTTTGGCTCAGTAAATAATAGTGGAATGCTTAATTTAAGTATGAAGAAAAAAATACCCAAAACGTGACTGTAAATTATGGGACACAATCAGAAAAATTTTATAACAGTGAAATAATGACATAAAATTAAAAAAAAGTAATGAGAGAAACAAATAAAAAAATTGGGTACAGCGTACCGCGGAAATTTTTCTCATCAAATCAAATTTGCTACACTCATCCTCCCAACTTCGGACACTCTTCATTAGTCCTCAGAAAATACAATTCACATAATTTATACTGCAACGTGTCTCCCGACTAACTTCGCTCGTTCTCAGATAGTTAATACATCCGTTTCATTCCCAGCAGTCACCCATTCAGGCACTGACATTGCTCGATGCTGTTTAACTTTTGTGATCCAACAAAAACCATATTTATATTTGCCTTATTAAAATGAAACTTGGCATATATTTAATCTGTAAAGGGAGAAACTTGTACCAAATTTCAACTCAATGGGATTATTTTCAGATTTTTTAAAAACTCAGACAAGTCATTCAATAATACTTAAACTAACACTGATAATGTGATGAAACTTGGGACATATATCGCTCTTATATAAGACAACATGCATGCCAAATATCAAACCCACCAACAAATTTTTAAGCGTCTACGAATTTTCAAAATCATAAAACAATAGCGTCATATAAACATTATTTTCCAGATAGCACAACTAAAAAAGGTGTTTTTAAGTTCATCCCAGTTTTGGATCTTTTAGCAAAAACAATATTTTTTCTATATACATACGGTATAAATGAGGAAAAGTAAAAATTATTACCATGGCGTGCAAATTGTTGAAGCCGCTAACAAGAGTAGGAACTTGAGTAAATTTCTGTCCAAAAGCATCAGATATGTTATGAGCAGGATCAGTTGAGATAAGTAACACGCTAGGCCGAACTCGAGCCATTTGTACAGCAAGACTGCAACTAAATTAAAAGAAATCTGATAAGAAGAAAATAATACAACACACCACTGAGGCTACAGTAATCAGTCTATTGACAACTTTAAAAATCTTGACAGGTCAGTTTAGGCACTGCCGATTCTAAAGAAGAAAATTACCACAAGAAGGGAGCGGGAAAAAACTTTGTAGGTTATTTTACCCGTGCTTTTTTGTGTAGATTTTTACATTTCTTTTATTGTAGTTTTATTGTATAATATCATTTTCATAATTAATTGGAAAGTAGTTTTCAATATGATGTAAAGACAAGAAGAACCACAAAAGAAGTGAACGATAGCCGGGAAAAAGGTTATCTCCCTACGCGCTTATGGGGATAGGGATCTTTTTTCTCTTTTCAAGTGAGAGGTTGGCAGCGGCTTTTCTGATTGGTCAATCCCCTAAATGCATATGACCTTGGGGATTTTTAAACTAAACGATAGACTGTAAGGTTTAAATCGGTGATTAGCAAGTGCATCCAGGATGTTTTTATTGGTCATAACCACAGTCTTGTTTAAAGTTATTTCATTCTTAAGAACCACAAGTGTATATTCATAGACTAATATAAAGTGCCAAGAGGCAAATAATTAAGTATATTGAAAGAAAAGCAAGACGGGGCATACCTGACGGTTGTTTTTCCAACACCACCTTTCCCCCCGACAAAAATCCATTTTAAAGTTTGATTATTAAGAACGCTCAATAAAGTTGGGTCTGGGCCATCTTCGTCAACATGGATATCCATATTTTCAAATAAATTCAACAATAGTCTTCTATCAAAATGAAACTAAACCCACGTAATAATTATTAAATGGCACGACGGTATTTTTTATTTTACTTAATGTTTTGATAAACAGGTAATTCTTCCTTTTTTTCGTTGGTCTAAAGTTAATGTCAGAAGTGCGATCTTTTAAAAACCAACTACTGGCCACCTTAAACTGATAACGGAAGATTCAAGAATGTTCTTTGTCAATCTGCTTATGGTTTTACTCTAAAAGATATTTTCTGATAATTTCTGATCTTTTACCATAAATTTAAGACAGCAGATTACCAAAGAAAATTATCACATTGGTACTCTTGGTGAAACTAAAAAGAAGAATATTTCGTCTATTCTGTTTTAAGATTTATTGGGTCAAAACCTAGTTCCTGAGCGTAAACCGAACATTATATTCTTAGCTTTCATAGTTCCAGAGAGTTCCAAATGAAAACGCGATATGAAATGAAAGTGTTTGAAATGTAGTTATATTCGAATTTGAGCTTTAAAAAAATAATTTCAATGGGGCATAAATTTAAAGAGCGCCTTAAAATTGTGGATTATACTAATCTTGCTAATCACGATAATACGAAGAAGAAAAAGAAGATATAACAGTAGTGAAATTTCTTGTTTTTAAGTTTGTTTTTGTTTTATTTATTTATTTTTTATTTTATGTAATTTTTTAATGATCGTTAATGTTTCTTATTTATATTTAAATTTATGTTCGGAATGTCTAAAAACATAAATGGCAAGAATAAAGATGAGGAGCTGGATTTGGATCTGGAGACTGCTAAAGCTTTGAGCTTAGAGAGCCTTGCTTTGGAGCAATTTAGAATAAAAAAGGAGCAATCTTTTAGAAAAGTACCCGTTAAAATAGGTCAGTAGATAAATAATAACTAGTGTAATAGATAAGTAATGACGATTTATAGTTCCAGGCTGTTGCAGTATGTAAATCAAAACAAGCTAGGTCTGTTCTATCGCTTTGTTATCAGTAAATTCATTTTGAGAAAAAAAGGTTACATTTAAGAGGTTATTTAAGTAAGAGGGAGAGATCTAAACATTCTAGAGAATGAGTTCCCAATGCATAGAAGCTTGTGGACCTCTTTAAACTATTTGAAATCTATCAGGGACCAACTAACGTCCCTCCTCTCATTTTTTATAATTGAGGGTATAACCAGAGCATTAGACTGCTCATATAGGTGACCACCTAGTACTGTCCCAAAAAAGTAAAGCGATGCCCTCTGGTTCTTTTAACCCCATGAATAATTCTACTTACTCCCAGAAAGTTATCAACTTGTTTAGGGGTAGTTCTGCAAGTTCCTCAAAAGGAATTCTTGCTTTACTAAAATTCTGCCACCTAAGGTATGTCAATGCAGGACAAGCGTTTAGGATATATAAAGTAGTTTCTTTGGCCTTCTCCCATAGCCTTTATATAGGACTAGCTGCCAGTTCCATCAGGTTCAGATGGTAGTTAGGCCGGGCAATGACTAGTGAGAGTACCAGTTATTGAGTTACAGGTACTTCTTTTCTTAAAGAGACCTGGTAAGCCTTTTAGACGGTCTATTGTTAAACTTTTATGATCCAACAAAAATCATAGATATACCTCTCATTTTGAAACGTATCTTGGTGTGCTTGATTATTATGTAAAGTGGCACTTTTCCAGATTAGGTGTCCTCTATTTTAAAAGCAAAAATATTAAGAATGGGACCAATGGAAACTAGGGAGTTAATGGGAGGGGAAAAATGGATAAATATAACTGTTCCATGAGTCCCCATTTTAGAGGTTAAATATATTTATGTATAAAAAACTAGGAAATATATATTGTAATTAATTAATACAAACAAGTTCAGTCCTTTTTACCAGCTTCCGGGTCTTTATTCCGTAGATGGATTAGGAGATCCTCTTGGAAATTGACGCCAAAGTTTTGAATGACGCGGAGCAGCGGGTGCATCTCCTAGCTACTGGTTTGATGAAACCTCTGTTCATTAACCTGAAAAGTCAAAAACAAAAATTTATAATAAAATAATATCATTAATAGAATTATCTTTAAAAATGAAAATGTATTATAATTATTACAATACATTCTAATTATTTAAATATATATGGTTTATTATGATATATTCAAGATACAGGGAAAACGCCATGTTCTATAAAGAGCATTTCTCTTGTAATAAACAATTTTTTTTTACAAATGTCAAAAAAGAAATAATGATACAAATATTTATAAATAGGCAAACTAAATTATAATCAAAATATATCAGATGTAATAGATTAGGAAAACTATAATAATTATAATTAGTATATAATTAGTAAAAGGGGAGGAAACACTTACCTTGTAACCATAGATTGAAGTCCCCGTCAGATTTATTGAGAGTAATCAAAAAGTGCGGTTCCTTTTAACTGATTAATTTTAAAAAATCTATTTCAGTAAATAAAAAAAAAAATTCAAGAAAAACTTTGGAAAAATATTAATGTATAGTGAAGTGACATGTTAAATAGAAATGTCAAATAGCTTGACAAATTTATGTATTAATATAAATAAAGAACTATCATAAAGTCATTGTAACGCTTAAAATTAAAGTACTTGAAAGAGAAAGAAATAAAATTATCGAGAACAGAATACCTTAGAGCTTTTTGTCTCTGTAATTATTTCCATAAGTTCACACAAATTGGCACTCGATTCGCTCTTCATTTATTCTTTATAAAAAACTGCAATATTCCAAAGGTTCATGTAGTGGCAATTTTCTATGCTTAACCTGAGCCATATGACAAAACCCATAAATACACTATCCGTGTTAGAAAAATATCTATACTAGTTTATTAAAGAACAATTATACTGAAAAAGGATTACTATAACCTCTTTTCCAGATTAGATGACACTTTTCAATCTATTATAACATTAAGGGGACACCTAAACTGGAAAAGGATCCTTATAGCCTCTTTTCGAGATTAGAGACACCTTTCAATCTCAATTATAAACATTGAGGGGTCACCTAACTGGATAAGGATCCTTATAGCCTCTTTTCCAGATTAGATGACACCTTCTCCATCTGGATTATAACTTTGGGGGACACCTAACTGTAAAAGGACTCCTTATAAGCTCTTTTTCCAGATAGATGACACCTAGACTGGAAAATAATTCTTTTAAAGGTCAATATATCTATTTTCCAGTGTATTGTCCCCCACCCAATTAAACCCCTGGTTCCCATCTGTCCCGTAGATTGCAAATTAAAGGAAAATATATCCATTTAAACTTAAATTAATGTTTAAAAAAGTAAATAAACAAGTGACCTAATTATCTATTTACCATATGATACCAAAGACAGTTTAGATGACTCCTAAGGGGACACCTAATCTGGAAGAGTGCCTGTAAAGTAATACACTTGTGCCCAATTTCAACTCAATTGGATTATTTTTCATTTTTTTCAAAAATGTACTAAGTGGTTTAATTTCAATTGAACTAATGATTATTGTGAGATGAAACTTGGTACATATATTAATCTTATACATGGCCACATAAGTGCCAAATCTCAAATTGATTGCAACTTTTTTCAGTTTTTATGACAGTCGGACTCATATACGAACTTCTATACAAGAAAGTCTCTATTGTAACGAAATATTTTTATACGTTCTCCCTTGGGGGGTATTTTGTGTTTAAAAGTGTTTCTATTTAAACGAACAAATTTCTGTGTATAACGAACAAAATGTTTCCAGAATAAAGATAAAGACAAGACCCGCAAACTTTCAAGGAATTGACCCAAAACGGCACTTGTAATTTCTGTAATTTCCCAGAACAATTATTTTATTTGATTCTCGCCCTGTCTTATCTAATTTTTGTTGAACTCTTTTTTTTACAATCTTTCTTGAAATTTAGGATTAACACAGCATAGTAGAACTAAAATCTTATCAGTTTTGATTTGGTATTTGGTCTGACAGTTCGTTTGTGAAACTTTTTATTTGTTTGTAAATCAAGCTTTATTAAATGTCCAAAACGGCAAAATCCGCTTGTCCCTTTCTGAAAAAAATCAATTTATTAAAAGATTCTGACGATGGAGTCAAAAACAAAGACTTGTCTCTGAAGTATAAAATCGCTCCTAGTTATCAACAATTTTAAAAAATCGGGAATCTATACTTGGGTTATTCGAAACGAGTGGCGATTTAAAATAAGTCTCGTTGTATGCAAGGACATTGATGACAGCATTTTACAGTGGGGTGACAATGTTAAGGGACAAAAATATGCCTGTTGACAGGGACCGCTAAATAAAAAAAAAGCTGGCGAATATGCAACTGCGAGGTTATATTATCCTTATATATCCATTAAAATATCATTAAATAGTACAGAGTTATTTATTTTTCAATTGCTGTACAACGAAATATTTCATATATAAACGAATTTTTTCTCTTTGAACTTTAGTTCGTTGTTATAGAGGTCCTACTGTTATTTATACAATTTTTGCTGCAGTATTACTGCGGGGTAATATGTCATATAAAAACCAAATCAGCTCAACGTTATCTACCTGAAGACTGATTTTTGTACAAATTTTCAGCTATCTTGCCAAATACAATAGGAGCTACGATGATAACAGACAACACACACACCGTACAGACTTGAAACTTTGAGAACGAACTATTCAGGAGGTCTAAGAGACCTGCAATGGATATTTTTCTAACTTGATGATACTTTTACCCCTAATATCCTCTAAGTATAAATGAGGTAAAGTAAAAATTGATGGAGTTATTAACCCTTCCCAGTATTTCTATATTTAGTACGTTCACACACACTTCATAGATCCTGATTTCGTCATAGAATACGATCTTCAATACGGTAATATTAGCTGTATAAAAACATCGCAGGAGCGGAATCCGATTCGATTGCTAGACCTAGGAGATGGAATCAAATGGATTGTCCCCCTAGTACGCTAGTACTGTACCTTTAGCGAGAACGATCGTATTTACGGATAACCTTTCGGTCCAAACTATTTATTCACTTCAATAATTCGTTTTGATCAAATAGCTTTTGGATATTATTTTTTTTAGTGTAACAGTTTTATGTATGTAAAGAAATCACAATTAATTAAATATATTTTTTTGGTTTTAACTTCCATTATTACCAAAGGTGAACCTCATATAAAAGACATGGATTGTTTAGGTGGCATCAGTTATCACGCAATCTCACTGATCGACTAAACTAATACGCTGTAAGAACCGTGAGTTTAGTGACCGTATTACATACGTATGCAATACGATCGCCTGTTAAATATGCTGTGTGTACGTAGTAATTGTTTGACTCATAAAGAGACTTATATGAGACTTCTATGTTCCCCAATGGCTGGTATTGAGGGTAAGAATGTTTCTAGGGGATCTCTGACCTTTTATAGTAAATGTAAATTTTTGTTAATCAATAGAAATTAAACAGATATTTTATGTTCTTCTAATCTGTTTTAAGTAATGGAACAATCTTCAAAAACAAGTTATAGGTTAATATAAATTAAACTTTTAATAGTCCAAAAAGGGGTTCTACAAGTAATGAGTTTACCTATAGTCCAAAAAATTCTCTTACTTTTATTTTCACTTTTCCTCATTAATACTGTAGGTATATTGGAAAAATATTGTGTTTGCAAATAACCTGAATAATTGGTTTCCGGTGTTTTAAGTGCCTCCTAAGTGGTTTTTGCAAAGTTGTCTGTCTGTATGTGTGTTTTTGTATGATATCATCGTAGCTCCCAGTGTATTAATACTAAATAGTTGAAACTTTGTACAAAAATCAGTCTATAGGTGTAGTTGTGCTATCGAGAAAATAATTTTTTATGACGTCATTAACTTGTAGTAATGACTCAGCAAAATCTTGGAAAAATTATAATGGCATGGACCTCTTACCTCTCTGGTGGGGTAGCAGCTTGTTGGTTGTTTCAAATTATCCTTAATTTTATTATTCTTATCATTGATTGGCATTTACAGAAAAGAAGTTATCTCTTCAACACAATAACATCAGTAACTTAATAGATCTGCATGTGCCCAGTGAGAGGTATAAAGATGAAAGCCTTAGTGTTTTGGAGGCTTTCGACCCTCTTATGTCTACTTCTTCAAGTGATACATATCAATCTTTCCAAACTACTTCTACTAATTATCGACCTCCGTCACCACTACTTCCCCAAGGTAAATGTTATAAATATGTATGATACATTTTACATTATGACAATATGAGCTTCCTAGTAGAACTGGTTTAATGGGGACACATTGAAGATCTGTCTGTTAGACACATATCTGGGTCATAATGCATTGTGATGTTGGCTTATTAGTTGTTACTGGAGTAACAGTAATTGAGGAAATAGGCCTTAATGCAGTCTCTGTTGCAAGACTTAAGCTATTTAACTTAAATAATATCTAATGAAAAATAAAACTTCTTGTTTTATCCCAGTCAATCCTCAGAACATACATAAGAAAAAGCTTGCATAGCTTATGGTCCTAAGACCATAAGCATTTACTAGCCATCTCTTTTGCTTGAACTATTTCAAAGACCCTGTGAGTGCTGACGTGTTGTTTTGGAGAAAGGACTCAGTTAATGAACTGAACAGTCTACAGTTAATTATCACAGTCATTGGCATTTGTTTTTGTTTAAGTATAAGCATTTGTCAAGCCTGGTGCTCAGAGTAAGTATCTGTTTTTATATGCAAACCTAAATTATACTTCTTTGTTTGCCTAGACTCTTCGGATCAAAGTATATATCATCATCCATATGACCCATTTAATTACTTCTATTCTCCACCTTCAAGAGGTTCACAAAATTCAGATCCTGTCTATAGTGCAGTAATCAAAGCTCCTCAACATTCACCTAGTCCACCTATTCCTCCAAGAAATAAAGTTTCTTTTACACAATCTCAGGTAACCTTAACGTGATTTCAATTATTCAAAAAAGATAGTTTGTGGAGTTCAGTTTAAGCAATGTAAGGAATTAATTTATTTCTAAACATAGTGCAGAAATAGATAACTCTTAACGTAAAACATAAATTATAAATGACATAAATTATCTCTTATCAACCACAAATAACTATATACAGGGTGTTTCATATAAAGTGTCCACCAGAAGGAGGTAATAGTACTCTCAAAGGAAACAAAAAATGTTCATAATAAAAACTTAGATCTCCAACCGTTTTCCCACAAGGTCAAATTTAACATTTAAAAAAAAATTGACCTCACATCATAAAATTGTGTGCTTAAACTGTCAGCTAAAGCAAAAAATTTGGTCTCGTTAGAAAGCTGAGTAAATTTCCTAAAGGACAACTACTATGTCAAATATGTTTGAACTACTGCCAAACATTTGCATGAAAAATGATTTTTTGAAAAAATTTAATTTTATGGAATTTTTGTGATACTGCATTAGAGGAAGTAAGAGATGAGCAAAAGTTTAGCCAAGAACGGAAAAATCTTCTCTTATGATTGCCCTTTAAGTAAATCTAAATATTTTTATACATTCAATAGTAAAAAATGTAAGCTATTGTTGCCAGAATTTGCCAAAACTGATAATTTTTGCCGTATAAAAGAGAAAATCATATGATATTCTAACAAAATATTTTTTTGAAAGTAAACTAATAATGCGATTTTTAGACTCTAGGAGGTAAAATAAACATATTTTGTTCCTACACATTTTTCTCTAAAACACTCTTTTTCCCTGTTTTAGAGATTTTTAATTATTTTATGTATCATATAATTAACATTGTAGAGATATGCTAAAATGCCAAAAATTATCAGTTTTGGCAAATTCTAGCAACAATAGCTTACATTTTTGATTATTGAATGTATGATGAAGTTTAGGTTTTCTTAAAGGTATCATAAGGAAGTTTTTTCCGTTCTTGGCTAACTTTTGCTCATCTCTTATTCCTCTAATGCCTTACCAAAAATTCCATAAAATTCAATTTTTTCAAAAAATAATATTTCATTGAAATTTTTGGGCAGTAGTCCCAAAATATTTGACATAGTTAGTAGTTTGTCTTTTAGAAAATTTACTCAACTTTCTAACGAGACCAATTTCCCATTTCTAGCTTGAACAGTTTAAGCACTATTAACAATTTTATGATGTGAGGTCAAATATTTTTTAAAATATTAAATTTGACCTTGTGGAAAACGGTTGGAGATCTAAGTTTTTATTATAGAACATTTTTTGTTTCCTTTGTGGAGTACTATCACCTCCTTCTTTGGTGAACACTTTATATGAAACACCACCCTGTATATATAGAGAAACCAATATATATAGAAAGTTTTTAACTTATCAATTACAGATAGTATAAGTAATAATTATTGGGACATATAGGAAAATATATAGAATTCTTAATGAGGTGAGGTTATAATGCAGTCTCTTGGCACTTAGCGGAAACATGGTTGTAGTGGTCAAACCACTTAACTGATTCTAATGAAACTTCATTTATAAACAAGTCCTTTGCAATTTATAAAAAATGATTTTTAGTGCTAGTTTGAATACCTCTTGTCCAACAAGATCTCTCTCGCAGCTATAGCCATAGCCAGCCTGGTCAGTTAAGGTGGATAGAGAAACTTATTCATACATTTGGTAGTTAATTAATTATAAATTACAAAAGGCGGCAACAAATTTGCCTTAGTAATTTTAAATTTACATTTGGAAATACCATTTTGAATTGTTATGAAACTATTTTGAATTTTTGAAATTGAATATGTACTTCTAAAGGCAACTGACTGAGGGAAGTTAATTTTTGAAAGCTTATCACAAAATTTATTTTACATTAAAATAACAATGTATGTTATTGACATTATTTATTTTTGCTTTTCCTTACTACCCAATAAATCTATTTTATAATTCGTACCTTTAATTAATCACCAAAATATTGTTTAAATCTTTATTTTTGTTTGGCGTTTTAGGACAAAAATACTGGATCGAGTAGTTGTTTGTTTGAAAATGTCACTCCTCTTGTCAATGTTATGGAATCTCTATTTGATGCTGATCTCCGTCAATTTTTTAATATGGTTAAAACAGTAAGAGGTTAGTTTTATTTTTTTTATGAAAGGGGTGTTAGTTAATGATTTATTGGAAATAATAAAGTAGAGGTAAAATCGCCTACCAATTGGGCCTTGTCGTTGGGCCCATTTTTCTATGCACAAGATGATGTCCTTTTTCTTATGAATCTAAGTGTAGCAATTCTTCTACTCCTCTGAAGAGACATACCAATGTAACTAGTTTCTATGGCTGTAACTATGACCCTCCACTTCCCACTTAAAGACTAAGCTATCCTCCTCTCAACATTTTAGCCAAATTATTTTTTAATCTTAGATTCTATTGAGGTTTCTATTTTTTTATAAACCCAGGTTTATTTAGGGTTAGGAATCTTATTTTTTTTTCAATTTAGTGTACTTTGTATTATTAGATTCTTCGGTTGGATATAAAATATTTTTTATCCCAAATTATTGTCCAATACCACAATTTTAGCCCCTGTGAGTGATCTAAACTACATAATTGGGAATTTTTCAGTTAATATAATAATAATAAATTTTATATAATAATAATAAAAGCTCGAATGGTGAAATCTTCCTCAAACTAAAATGTTTAGGTTTTGGCAGAATTCATACCACTGGAATTAAGTTTTTGAAACAAAAAATGAGGAAATCTTCTTAAAAGGACTTTGTCTTAAGCTAACAAAGGAGTTAGCTTAAGAAACTTCAGTAATAACTGAACTTTTATCTAGTGGAACTATTATTTTGAGGTGGAAAAAACCAAATAAACTAAATAACAGACCTTCACCTCCACATTCGAGAAAAAGAGCACTTTTCCTACTCTTGTAGAGAAAGAAAATCAACATTTCACTTCCAGTTTTTTCTGAAAGAAAAGTCACCTGCAGGAGTGAAATTGCTTTGATAGCCTTGGTTATCAAATGAGTTTATGTACACTAACATTATGTTTGATAGCATAACAATTTACTGGAAGAAGCTTTTTACTCAATCAATGACTTTTTGAAGAAGTGCGACTTGCAACCTTGTTGTCTGATTTTTATTTGTTTGACGCTTAGGAGCATTTTGTATATACAGTCGGACCTCTATATAACGAACTTAAAGGTTCAAGAGAAAAAATTCGTTATATAGAAATTCGTTGTGTAGAAATTGAAAAAATATAACTCTATACTATTTATGATATTTAATGGATATATAGGATGAATAATAACCTCGCAGTGGCATATTCAAGCAGCTTTTTCTTTTATTAGCGTCCTCACAGGCATATTTTTGTCCCTTAACATTGTCACCCACTGTAAAATTACGTCATCAATGTCTTCATACTTGCATACTCGAGAATTTTTTTTTAAATCGCCACTCGTTTCGTATAACCTAAGTATAGATTCCCGATTTTTTAAAATTGTTGATATGAACTAGGAGCGATTTTATACTTCAGACAAGTCTTTGTTTTTGACTCCATCGTCAGAATCTTTTAATAAATTGATTTTTTCAGAAAGGGACAGCGATTTCCGTATTGACATTTTAATAAACTCGATTTACAAACAAATAAAAAGTTTCACAAATAACTGGTCAGACCGAATACAATTAAAACTGAAACATTTTTAGTTCTATGCTGTGTTAATCCTAATTTCATAGAAAATTGTAATAAGACAGGGCGAATCAATAAATAATTGTTCTGGGAATTACAGAATTACAAGTGCCGTTTTGGTCAATTCCTTGAAAGTTTGCGGGTCTTGTCTTTATCTTTATTTCTGGAAATTTTTTCGTTATATAGATTTTTTTTCGTTAAATAGAAACACTTTTAAACACAAAATTCAAGGGAACGTAAAAATATTCGTTACATAGAGACTTTCGTTGTATAGAAGTTCGTTATATGGAGGTCCGACTGTATTTATATGTATATTTTTTTTGTAACGCTATGAGAAATAAATTGAATTAAATTTAAGTATTGTGGTTCCTTCGGCTTTGGCCTCAGGAATCAATGTGACTCCCAAAACTCATTTTTCTCTCTTGGTTAGTAAATAGCTATTTGTTGTTATGCGAGTCGAGTTTATTCTCAAACTTCACCCTTTTTAGTAATATTAAAATTGTTTCAGGGTATTATGACCATGCAGATGTCAAGACAAATGTTGGTTTAATATTGAGCCCCACTATGGAAACTTTTCACAAAATAGGTACCAGCATAAAAATTATGGTTTATTCTGACTTCAGTGCACACCCTGTAGTGTTTACATGCGATGGTAATTATCCTAATAGTGATTATTTTAATAATATTATTATTATCTTAATTAATCTCTAGGCTTCTCATATACAGGGTTTTTCATATAAAGTGTCCACCAGAAAAGGAGGTGATAGTACTCCTCAAAAGGAACAAAAAATGTCCCATAATATAAACCCCAAGTTCAATGAGAAATGCGCTAAAACCTTTAAAGATAACTGACTAAGCTTAAATATAAGTAACTATTAAAGCTTAGTTAACTAGTGGAAATAATAGTGTGTACTTCTAATTTTAGAGGCATAGTTTTGAACAACCAACTGGATAATTATGCGCATTTCCTTTGAAAAATACAGACAAAATGAGTTACGAGCAGTGCTTGACAATCGAGTTACTGCTTAGGTTCTAAAGCATAAACCGGAACCTTAAGCAAGAAATGGGTTGTTAAGCACGGAAACACGCATCCAAAGGAAATTCGCCCGACAGCGGCCACCGCGCGGAATTATTTATTTAGTAGTTGTAAACTTATATAGTGAAAAGCACGAAACACGCATCCAAAGGAAATTCGCCCGACATGCGGACCACCGCGCCAGAATTATTTTCTAGTTGTAACTTATTAAGTAAAAAAAACGATAAAATTGATCGTCCCTACCAGGATTTGAACCCAGGGTACCCTGAGTTTGAGTGCTCGTATTGACTCCGGACACTGCCATTCAACTCAGGGCCCAAAAAACATAAAAAAGGCACCCTACTCGAAATTTATTTTTTTATCGGCCTAAATTTTGGTTTTGGTAATTTACAATGGTTTTGGACTTTTTGGTCACTTAGAGTGGTCGTATCGACTTCGGACCGGTTTCATTCGATTTAGCGCCCAAAAATACATCGAAAACGACACCCTACTCGAAATTTATTTTTTATCGACCTAAATTTTGGTTTTTGTAATTTACAATGGTTTTTTGGACTTTTTTGGTCACTTAGAGTGGTCGTATCGACTTCGGACCGGTTTCATTCGATTCAGCGTCTCAAAAAACATAAATATTGACCTTTTTCGCGGCAAAAATAATAACTTGATTTTTGCCGATTTTTTGAAAATTTCGCTGACTCAGCAAACCGGTTAATGACGTCACAAAACCTGGTTTTCAATAGGGTTCGTGTCCTCCAAAGGTTGATTTTTGGTACCAAGGTTTGGTTAAAAAATATTAATCCGTTCGAAAGATAGAGTGTTACAAGAAAGTGTCTAGAATACATATATATATATACATATATATATATATATATATATAATATATATATATATATATATATTATATATAATATATAATATATTATATATATATATATAATAATATATATTATAATTATATATTAATATATAAATATATATTAATATATATATATTATATATATATAATATTATATATTTATATATATATATTATATATAATATATATATATATATATATATATATATATTATATATATTATATATATATATATTAAAGTCTCGCGAAATGTATTTTTCGTCATTAGGGACCTCTGAAACGGATTTGTGTCGTGGTCCGAGGTTCGAATTCCGCCATGACGCCTATCCCATTAGCCGAATTTCCAAAGGAAATTCGCTAAAATATCAAAACTGTCTTTTATTCATGCTAAAAATGTATGTGTGTAGAGTTTATTTTTTCTAAAGACAAATCAGATGTAATATTAGTTATAAACCAATAATGTATATTTTTAATATTTTTTCAGTTTCCACATCAATTGAACATATCATATCTCATGTAGCCTGTGAGTTGGAAATTATTGATGCTAGTGATTATTTACTAAAAATAATGGCAAGGGAAGAATATCTTGATACAAAATGTAATTTGATCGAATTTGAATATGTTCATCAGTGTATGAAATTAGAGCAAGATGTTTCTTTTTGTTTGATTTCATTCAAAAATCTCCGAAGATCATTGGCTAGAACAGTTGAGTATTATTCACTATTTGTTAATGCATTTGAAATAAAATAATTTAAATGTGAGGAAATGGGGTACCTTGGAATTTTTGCTCGACACTTTGGTTTACTCTCTTAACTCATTCAGGCTTACTTACTTACCTAATTTATATTCTAAATTAGTTAGAGCAAATATAAGAAAATATGCCACAGAGTTATGATAATTTTCAATTAAAAAACTCGGGGTGCTTTGAAAGCCACATCATGCTCACCCTCACTACTTGAGACAAGCTTCGCTTGTCGCCAGAATATAAACAAACCAAATCTATTACGCAAAAAGACTTTGTTTGTATTTATTTCACTCATCCTCAGATATTAAATACATTCGTTTTGATTCCCGGCAGTCACCCATCCAGGCACTCAGGAAGCAACCCTCATAAAAACTTGCCCAAAGATCAAGAAGTCTTGGGGGCCTCTAACGTCTCTCTCAAAATCTAGTGGTCATCTGTACAAAAGCCTTCCTCTAACCTGTTTGATTCAAGAGAACTCCTTTGTGAAAGTTATTAAACATGTCATATCACTTTTTGACATTGTGAACTTAGAAAGAAAATTGTTTACTATTAATAAGGGGTATATTTTTTTAAATTTCAATGTGCTTTGGCAATTTTCCAATATGCTTGACATGAAGGTTGTTTTTTTTTATACTTATGGTCGACCTAATATTATAAACAATTAGTTACACTAATAACGGACACAAATTCACTTCACATAAACTCAAAAGACAGAATTTTGTAAACAATTTGATAATTTCTTTTCATGATTGTTTAGCTTGAAGATGATATGAGAAACGCAGGTCTGACTGTTGAAAACCTCTTGCCTAATGAGTCTATTCAGCCTATATCTTATGACTCTTTGATTATACTTCTAGGTTAGTAAACATTCTTATACCAGTTTAGACCTTACCAGGGGCGGACTAGTCTAGGGCTAGGGCGGCAGTCCTCCTTGGGCCGAAAATATATTTAAGAACAAAAAATATCAAAAATGAAACAAGAATATAAACATAGTATGAAATATTTTAAAGCTTATAATATATAAATATATTTATTTATTATAATCGAAGAATTAGCTACCGTCGATACTTTCTGTTGGATATGAATATCCCTAGACCAGTTTTGGCATAACACCATTATCAGCAGGCAGGGCAACACTCGAGCTCTCAACTAATAAAGTTATTTCAGTGAATAACTTCATTAGTTGAGAGCTTGAGTGTTGCCCCGCCTGCTGATGATGGCGTTATGCCGAAACCGGTCGAGGGATATTCATATCCCTTTTTCGATTGCTTCTTCAACTTGCGGTAAATACAACCTTTTTAATTTTATTTATTATAATTATGAAATATATATTCATAACACCAGAGTCAAAGGGTGTTATGATAATAACTTAAGGTAGGGCCTAAAGAGACACATGTTTTCAAAGTACTTAAAAATATTATATTTTTGTTATTGTTACCTAAATCTAAAGTCTTTAAGGTCCCTATTTATATTGCTTGGACTTTTAAGAGCCCCATATGGAAGACTAGGGCCAAAAAGAGCCCTAGCATACTCGATCAGGTCCCTAAAGCAGCACAAAAGGGCTCTAGATAATTTTCTTTTTCAAGTAACTAAAAAAATATATATATTTAAAAACATGCCCCTATATATTACTCCTAGATGTTTAAGGGCCCCATATGAAAATTTGAGCCAGTAATAATGATGACCCTTCACATACTTGATCAGGGCCCTATAGCAGTACAAAAGGGCCCTAGAGATTGAACATAAAATAGTTTTATTAAATATTACATTTAAATAAATAAACTAAAGTTTTATTTAAGTCTATTAATTTTTTACTTTCGATTATTTTATACTTACTTATTTATTTTATTTACTTAAGTTTATTTTAATTTAAATAAATAATTTATTATGATTTATTTTATTAAATACAAATTAAAAGTAAATAAATTAAATTAAGCTTGCTATAATCACTGATGCTACTCTAGTTTCAAGTAGACCCCTCTGCTTGGAAAGTAATGTACGACCCCCCTTCCTCTTGGGCTTCTTGAGATGTAGATATGGGCCCTTTTAGGTCAAACCCTCCTCGGGCCTTTTTGGCTCAGTCCGCCAACTGGACCTTACTTTACAAGACTCTAGTGGTTTGATAGTAGCTGAACTATGTACTCTAGCAATAATTAACAAATAATTGTACTCTTCAGGATATCTTGAATACAATTGTTGACTCCTTTGTCTAAAAGACTGAGTTTTATTCATTAACTGTGGCAGTTATTTTCTCTTTGTGTTAAGTTCATGTACAATTTATTTTTAATTCTTACTTTTAACTTAACAAAACTAAATGCCATTTTTTTAAAATTAGTTCATTTATTATTTTTTTTAGAAACAATTGAAAGAGAAATGGAAAAGGTGGTGAGTGCTTGTAGAGGGGAAAAGAAGAACTATGTCAATCCTCAGTCAGTGTCTCAGTCTGTCAAGGCAGTCTGTGCCTTGCTGGGAAATATAGAGACTCTGGAAATAACTAACTGTTTATCTAATCTACATTCATATTTAACAAATTCGGTATTTATTTATATTACTTTATGAGTTACTTTTACTTTAATGATGGTTTCAATCAGTCAAATGCTTTCCAAAATCAGTGAGAGAGAGAAGAACTCCATTGGCTCGTTCTGAGTTGACTCCTTACAAGGATCAACATAACAGAAATGGATCCCCATTTCTGCTATTTTTTTCTTTTTGTCAATTGATCAAAAAACAAAATTATTATAAAGGCTGACTATGATGTGAAAAAATGCCACTATTGCTTTGCGTCTAGGAGTAATCAGATTTTAATTAAAATAATAACTTTTAAATTAATTTGTGAATTATTAATGACTTTAGTTCTATAATTATTATAGATTATCACTGTATTAGTTAAAAAACTAACTTTTAACTAATACTGTGAAATTTTATCTTCATGTCATGTTATTAATTATGTTTTTTTGCTTTCATTCTTTGTTTTGTTATAAGTGTTTTTAATGTAGTTTTAGTTTTTAAGCCTGAAGATACCCACGGGGATGGGTGAAATGTCATTGCTATACACAAATAATTTTTGGCTATTCATTATAATAATTATAGAACTAAAGTCATTATTAATTCACTAATTTACTTTTTAGCTTAGCTTTACTTATTAAGGAAATTTTTCGAAAGTAGCATAAATAGCTAACTTATCCCTTATCTGTAGTCTCTTCCCTTTCAGAATGACACTGGATATAATTTTGAGATTTCAAGTGATGAAGGTGATTACTCTATAGTCAAAGTTGCAAGTCATTTGAATTTGGATAAAATTCAAAGGATATTTAATGAACTTCGTTGTGCTGTGACTAATTTATTAGAAATGTATTCCCGAGTTTCAAGAGTCAGCTTTAAGATAAATCAACCTCAATATAAATCAAATAGTGAGTAATAGTATAATACTCTTACCTACATAATGATGCTATTTTACTGTCATGTTCTGAAAATAAAAATATGTGCTAAGTATTATAGTCCAAGAGTTAGGCCTAAAAAATGTGACTCATTTTGTACTACTTCGGACCATATTATTCTGAAAATATACCTTGAATTATGAAGGTAAATTATAGTCTGCCTATCCAGAGTGGAGCCTTTCATATGATTGCGCATGCTCAAAATTTTATAAAATGACACTAATTCCAGTTTTCTTACAATAAGTGGCTCCCTGTAAAAAATCCATGTGCAAAAAATGATGAGACTTTTTTAAAGTTGCTAAAATTTCTTTTAAAACGACTGTTTTTTTGTCAAAATCAGATACATACAACTAAAGTTATGGCATTTGTTAAATTGCTAAAATATTTTTTTCAAAGAAATTTGTTGACTTTGCATAAATTAACCATTTTTTGGTGTTTTAGAAAGAGCCATAACTTTGGTTGTAGTCATCCGATTTAGATGATTAAACACTCGTTTTATAGGAAATGTTAACAGATTTAAAAAATTGCTGCGATTTTATAAAATTTTAGCATGAGCAATTACATAAAAGGCTCCACTCTGGATAGGCAGGCTATGCTTTTCCTTCATATTTTAAGGTATATTTTCAGAATAATTTGGTTTTGAAGTAGTACAAAATGAGTCACATTTTTCCAGCTCTTGGACTATCACAGAATCACATAGAAGATTAATAAATAAAGTTAAATGTATATTTTATCTTCTAGATACAAAACAGGTAAGCAGAGACCCAGAAAAGTGTAGTAAGCTCAAGATCATCTGAGATAGATATTTTATAGTGTAAATAGAAATTTTCTGTTGCCAACTGATGAGAGGAAGAGATAATTAATGCCTTTAGGGTAACCAGCATTTTGTGGTCCTGTCTATAGCAGCCCATTCTGGATGGCCCATATTTGCAAATTGATCTATATGACGTTCACTTGTAAAGCCCAATCCTTGCATATTAATTTACTAACAACAAATACATAAACTTAACATAAATCAGTCTAACATATGGAAAATTTAAATCTGTGAACATAAAAATAACTATGAAATCTTGGCAATCAATTTAAATAATTATTAATATTATTGTGATATTTTTCAAATTAATTTTGTTTAATAGTGATTTATTTTTATTTTATTAAAATATTTATTTATTTTAATGTATTAAAATTTGTGCATTTATACTTACTTAATAAGTAACTATTTATATCTTTGTTAAGGTTTAGAAGATAATTTTCGAAACCCGCATACTTTCTTTTGAGCTTCTGTCTGTCTGATTTCTAATAGCGATGCCTGGAAATACGATAGCTAGGCAGTTAAAATTTATTACACATGTGTAACTATCTTATCCAACAACAGATATAGTTAAATATCTTGAATCAAACTATAATCCTAAATTTGTTTAAATTATATGTCCTTAAAGCAAGATGTTTTTTAAAAATGTTGTTCAGTTGCATTGTTTAAACCATATCTGGTTTAGTGAGTGGTTTACCAATTGACAAAATGCTAATTAGGTAAATTACCTGTTGCAGGTGTTGTATTTTCGTATGAGGTAACAGATTCACTACTAGTCCATGTAGACAGTGTTCATAGGATGTCCATGAAGTGGAATTACATGCAGTATTTAATAGCAGCCCAGATATACCATGGTTCCCGACCCATTTCACACCCTGTTCTTTCAAAACCTGTTAGTTTAATCAATAAATTATCTCAAAGGATTGTATTTGACGAATGGTGTGTATATTTTATTAATTTAATTGTATAATATACTCAATAATATTTTTTGCACAATACATAATAATTTTGAATACAGTGTATATTGAAGATTTAAAGTCATCTTCATACAATTTAACTGTTTAAAGTTTTAAAAAGAGTTAACAAAATTACTATGTCTATGTTAAGTCTTTTTTAGTAACAACTAGCAATAAAATATGAGACTTAAATTTTAAGTCTCAGTGGAGATCGAAAACATTTTTGAAAGTCTAATTCCCTGTTTTCACCTTATCCAAGCAATTAATTTTTGGCATTTGAAATCTTTAATGTGGCATGTGAAAATATCCCTCAAGAGCTATGGCTCAAACCATTAGGCAGGTGATGGGGTATAACCTAATCTCTTGAGATTTTACCAAGTTATAAGCATTAAATTGCATAAATTATAAAAAATTGATTTACTGATTGTGATTAACCGATTAGAAAGACTAACTCCAATCCCTTAACTGTTATGTGGTGGACCAATCTGAGTAGCTGGTTCCAACCCTGACCCCTAGGTTTTTTTTAAATCCCTTGTATGAAGAATTTGAGTTGCTTGCTCTTTTCTTGATTTAGTAATGGTTGATTTATATTTCTTACACTTGTTTATTCCTTTTTTGTGTTATATTTTCAGGCTGAGTTTTGATGGAACAACAATTAATATTTTATCTAGAGAATGTAGAATTGTATTTGAGTTATATGGACGCAACATAGTTGAAGGAGAAATAGAGTTAGTTGAGTTAGGTTGGGCCGCTGTTCAATTGTTTGATTTTAGTGGGTAAGTATTTAGCTTATTTATTTTCTTGAAGTATTATAATAAAGTAATAAACAAGCTTAATGCACAAAATTTTGTGCATTTTTTTGTGAAATTTTAAAATTTTCTACACATGTGTAACTATTTTATCCAACAACAGGAAAAATACAGCCAACTATCTGGCATGCGCATTTGTCAATTTATTTCACATTTGCAAAAAATAAATATTTTTTGTGGGGTATCAAACTGTAGGTATTGATTGGTAAAACATAAATATGCATCGCTTTTTCAAAACGGTGACCATTACACTCGCCAAAAATATCAAATACCACCAAAAAATGTTTGTGTTCCCCCTAACTAACCCATAAGGAGCAGCCCTAAAAATATGAAGAATAGTCAATAAAAGCCATAAACAGGGCATTGGAATTCTTCGGATAAAGAGCAAATAAGCATCGCTTTTTCAAAACGGTGACCATTACACTCGCCAAAAATATCAAAAACCACCAAAGAATGGTTGTCCCCCCTCCCCCCAACTAACCCATTAGGAGTAGCCCTAAGAATAAGGAATAATAGTCAATAAAAGCTCTATACGAGCCATTGGAATTCTTCGGATAAAAAGTTTCAAAAGTTAGCTTTAGCATTTTCAAAATTGCACATACACGCAAACGCATAAAATAAATATTTTTGGAAAAATTATGTGGAATATCAAATTGTAGGTATTGATGGGTAAAACACAAATATGTATCGCTTTTTCAAAATGGCGACCATTACACCAATAGCACCGCTCATTTTTTTTATTATATTCATATAAGAATTTACGATTAAGCTAACACATAAAGGCGAGCCCTAGAATTTTATGTTTTGTTTTAAATTTTTCTCTTAAAGTAGGTATCAACAAACAAACACATATAGGTGAATGAAGTGAGCCCTAAAATATTAAGTAAAAGTTTGAATTTATAGTTTAAAATTGGCAAATAACAAGCAAGCAAGATAAGAATCATTCTTTTGATTCTACAGCTCACTAACTCTTTATTTTTAAATGGGCAAGAAATTTGTCCATTGATCAAGAAAATTGTGGGTTCCAGGGCATGCTGGAATCCTTGGTAATGATAAAGCCGACGCTGAAGCCAAAAAAGCTGTGTCTGGCCACCCTCTTGTATCATAACCCCTAGTCAGATTCGAAGATTTAATTGTTTATTGCAAACAGGTTTAAGATGTGATGGTTACATGATTGGCTTAACTGTGATACTGTTTTATTTTAATTTTTTCTCTTAAAGTAGGTATTGACAAACAAACACATATAGGCGAGCGAAGCAAGCCCTAAAATATTAAGTTAAAGTTTGAATTTATATTTTAAGATTGGCTAGTAACAAGTAAGTTTATAATGGCGAGCAAAGCGAGTATTATAATTATTATAATAATTATAATAAGAATATTATAATTCTTATGAGTATTATATACTTATAAGAAGGTACTGTTAAGCTAACACATAAAGGCGAGCGGAGAGAAGCGAGCCTAGAATTTTATGTTATATTATAATTTTTTCCTAAAATCAGTTATTGACAAACACACATATAGGTGAGCAAAGTGAACCCTATTATATTAGGTAAAATTTTATTTTTATCCTGCAAAATTAGCTAGTAACAAATATACAAATGAAGGCGAGCAAATTTGACTCTTGTGCCCCACTGTCTAAGATCTAACATTAGTTGTTTTTTTATAACATAAAATTAGGTAATGACAAACAATAACATATAGGCAAACGAAGCAAGCCGTAGAATATTATGAAACGTTTCTCAGATATTTATGAAAATATCTGAGAAACCCTTATAATGCTTGCATAGCAAGCACTTTAACAGATTTTTTTTTCTACTTACGGCAACATAACTAGGCATTACTGAATTGCTGTTAAACTGCAAAATGCCATTTTACTATCACTCCTCAAAATATTTAAAATCAGTGTGGTATGGGAAAAAATTGAAGAAAAATAAACAGTTAAAACTTTTTTAGTTTAAGAAATAATTAAACCCAGTTTAATTATTTTTAATGAGAGTGATAGTAATAAGGAAGAGGTGATTGATCACCTAGTAGGCCACGTTATTGGGTCCTTTTTGTTTGATTATCTTTATAATGATTTTTATAATGTTTGTTAAAGCCAAGTATGGAACACATGTTTCAGATTTTTCACCCAAGGGAGTTATTTACTTTCATTATGGCCTTTAGAAGCTAATAAGAAGCTTGGACCAGCTCCTCCCATTGGTTCATATTCCAATAACCACACATCTCCTATTATAGGTAATTAATATACTATTGTTTAATTATTAGTAGTCCTACATTTTTCGCTTGAATCTGAACCTTTACCAAAACCACTATCTCATTGATCTATTGTCTGATTACTGTCTGATGAAGATAGTAAGAAGATAGTTGAAGATTTGATAGTTATCGTCTAATGAGTGTGACATATAAGTGTATATTGTATGATGATAATTATTGTAAACTGTATTAATAATTTTTGGAATATTGACTACTTCATGTGCATAAATATCTTTACTACAAATAAACTATATATTTATTTATAATGAGTGATTTACTATCTAAAATTTGACTCTATTGGCCTATTGTCTAAAATTTAACATTAGTCGTCTAATGAGTGATTTATTATCTAAAAATTTGACTCTTTGTGCCCCACTGTCTAAGATCTAACATTAGTTGTCTAATAAGTGATTTATTATCTAAAATTTGACTCTTGTGCCCCACTGTCTAAGATCTAACATTAGTTGTCTAATGAGTGATTTATTATCTAAAATTTGACTCTTGTGCCCCACTGTCTAAGACTAAATTAGTTGCCTAATGAGTGATTTATTATCTAAAATTTGACTCTTGTGCCCCACTGTCTAAGATCTAACATTAGTTGTCTAATGAGTGATTTATTATCTAAAATTTGACTCTTGTGCCCCACTGTCTAAAATTTAACATTAGTCGTCTAATAAGTGATTTATTATCTAAAATTTGACTCTTGTGCCCCACTGTCTAAGATCTAACATTAGTTGTCTAATGAGTGATTTATTATCTAAAATTTGACTCTGTGCCCCACTGTCTAAGATCTAACATTAGTTGTCTAATGAGTGATTTATTATCTAAAATTTGACTCTTGTGCCCCACTGTCTAAGATCTAACATTAGTTGTCTAATGAGTGATTTATTATCTAAAATTTGACTCTTGTGCCCCACTGTCTAAGATCTAACATTAGTTGTCTAATGAGTGAATCATTATCTAAAATTTGACATTACTGGCCTACTGTCTAAGATCTAACATTAGTTTCCTAATGAGTTATTTACTACCTAAGATTTGACCCTAGTGGCCTACTGTCTAAGATTTAACTACAGCCATCTACTGAATGATTAACTGTCAAAGGCGGTTGGCTGATGTTACATACTTAGTAGCATTCTACAGATGCTACCAACAGTAGCATCCTACTGAGTGATCTGTTATAGATAGTTGATGGTAGCATCATACTGAATGATTTTAATGTCTAAGACAGCAGTGATGTTTATGTATGTAATGTTTATTTTCTAATGTATAGTTTAAATCAATTCTTAAAACTTGAATTTATTCCTCTCAATATTATCTAGTAATGCTTTATATACTTAAAACCAGCATTTTTTGGATAATCTTACTTTACCAATTAGTATGAAGTACCAATATAATAATTTTGTTGTAGGCATAGAAATACCTAGTTTTGGGAAAGATATAAAGTTTCCTAGCATTGAAACTAAAACTGCTGGAGTGCAATGCTGTGACTTTCAATCCCTTGATAAAAACACTCAAAATCAGCTGTTGGAAATCATGGAGCAGGACACGTTCTCTAAGTATTATATCTTTGTTACTATTTGTTACAATGAAATAAAATATAATAATAAAATACTTACCGAATGTAGAGGAGCTAAGTTTTTAGGCTTGAATATTGACCGAAATATTGATTGGGAGAAACACATAGAATCCATATAAAAAAAAACTTAATTTACTATATTCTAAAACACTTAAAAAAATATTTAATATCATGGTCTTGTGGCTTCAAAACTTTACGGAGTGGAAATTTGGGGCAACTTAGCAAAAGCCAGTAAGGTTTTAAGGGCACAGAAGAAAATTATTAGATTAATTTATAATGCATCCCTCAGAGCTAGTTGTAAGAAAATTTTTCCAAAGCTAAAACGATTGATGATAACAGGGTTGTACATCTATAGAAATTTAAAACAAATGCATTTAATTAAAAATAGTTGCATAAAGCATGCAGATGTACATAAATACAACACGAGGCATAAGAACAGTTTTTTAGTTCAAAAGCATCGTACAACTAAGTATGAACAAAGCCAAAAGTACACTGCTATTAAATTATTTAATGCTTTGCCGGAAAAAATAAAAAGTATTGAGGAAAAGGATGACTTCTCTGATGCATTTTATAAACTTTTAATAGAAAACCCTATTTATAAAATATCAGATTTTTATAATGAATGAGTTTTATAAAAATAATTTTAGTATTGATTAAAATTTATCGTTTTTCAGTGTGGAGGTTTATTTGTTTGAAGTGTTTAAAAAATATTTTATAATGTTCTGACGCATTGCTATTGTATTGTCAAATATTTATTGCAAATATAGATATTTATTTATTTATTTATTCTTAATATGTTTAGTAGTCCATTACAATATGTTAATAAGTAAGAAAAATTGAGTGTGTGTTGCCTCAGGTCTTTTCCTTATCTTATTGGATTCTCTACACTCATTCTTATAATGATAAGAATGAGTGTAGAGAATCCAATAAGATGAGGAAAAGACCTGAGGCAACACACACTATGACTTGCATAAAATATCCTTTTCCTCTAAATATGAGAAGCATCTAATTTATATTGCAGTGTATCTTTCAACTCCCTTTTTCATCCTCAGACAGTAAAAAAAAGTTGTACTTCCAACGATCTCCTATTAAAATACTGATCTTGTTCAACGCTGCTTACCACTAGTAATTTAACACAATTTGAAAAAGTAGCCTTATTGAAATAATACTTTGTACTACAGTCTATTGTTTAGTTTAAAAATCCCCAAGGATTTTTGGGGATTGACCAATCAGAGAAGCGCTACCAACCTCTCCCTTAGAAAGAGAAAAAAACTCCTACCACAATAACCGCTGTAGGGAAAAAAACCTTCTTCCTGGCAATCGTTCACTTTGTTTGTGGTTCTTCTTTTGATTGCATTATTTTGAAAAGTACTTCCAAATTAATCTTAAAATGATATTTTAAAATAAAACTTCACAAAAGAAATGTAAAAAAAACATCGCCAAGAAAATATGGGTAAAATAACCTGATTTGTTTAGATAGTTTTTCCCACTCCCTTATAGCAGGGATTTTTTTCTTAAGAATCAGTGGTGTCTAAACTGACCTGTCAAGATTTTTAAACTAAACGATAGACTGTAGTTTATTACTGCTCAAGAAGTATGCAAACACCTGAAATGGACAATTCTAGTGAAATCATGGTTTTGAATTTTTATTTTCTCACATTACTATGTATGTATATTCCTACATTCATATACCTATCTATACCTACTTATACATATTTATATACCTACGGTATAAATGAGAAAAAGTAAACAATTCCTCCCTCCACGGCACAAGATATCTTTTTATCTTTTGTGGAGGGATAAACCTGGCTAGAATAACATATGTTAAATAATAATTGTATATTTTCTAATAAAGGTTTAAAAAAAAAAAAAATTAGGATTATTAAAATATTCTTATTGTTTAATTTTATAAATATTTCTTAAGCTTATAAAACAAAAGTTCTCATTGGTATCACAAAATAAAACGACTCAAGCTGTAGAAATATATTTAAATCTATAAAGCAACTCAACTACTTCCCATGGATTTTTATGTGTTACATGTTCCAGTCTTATATATTATGTTTTGCTGCTCTGTGTTGTTGATATGCTTTCAATAAACTCTTGAAGTAAATACTTAAAAAAATTAATTCTATGATTTATGATTAATCTAGTATGTCCTGCATCAGTAAGATGATTGTGGTTCAGATGTAGGGTTCCGAATTTTGGCGGTAAAAACTATTTAGTGCATACCAGTGGTAAAAAGTGGTAAATAACGGTAAAAAGTGGTAAAAATTCTTAAAACCTTAAATATTTACTTAATCAGCAGAAATAGCAAAAGTATCAATTTAATAACTGTTCAGAAAGACTTTTATCCAGGGCCCTGTTTCTAACACTGAATGGAATCATGTAATGATGGAATATTGGTTGGAAAGCGAGATTCCAAGATCAAATTCTCAACATCAAAAAATGTGTTTCTAAAAAATAGTCGGAATGAATTATTTGAAATCTATTCGCAAATTAAAACAAAGCTATAATTGTAGCTATTTTTTCTGGATACTTTATTTGAATAATTAATCTAAATTAATTTAATAAAATAAATTAAATAGTACTTGGAAGATATAACTGAAAGGGTGGAAGAAACTAACTTAACGAATAAAGAAACAAAAACAAGATAACGAATAACAAAAATACACAGATTTTGGGATGCAAATATGTAAAACACAAAAATCACTAGCTTCTTTATCTTCTTAACTTTAAAAATTAATATGGCTGACAAAACCTTTCTTTATGTTACTTTGTTGGTTTAGAATGAACCTTAACCTTTTTTTTGTTTTTCTTAAACTTTTTTACTTTTTACCATTTTTACCACTAAACCAATAAAGTGCATACCGTTATTTACCAATTTTTACCACTGGTTTTTACCAGGTTGTAAATACCAATTGGAACCCTATTCAGATGGAATGACATCATTCAGGCAGATATACTTTTTATGGCATTATGAATATCTTTCTTAAGAATTCCACTGAAACAGAATCTTGTTGTTAGTGTATGTTTTAAATTTTGGCTTGTTAGGTTACTATTCTTACTAGTTCTTTCAAGACTGTGTCATATAAGATAAATATGTCCTATGATCATATTGGACTGTGTCGCATAAGATAAAGTTCTCTTAGAATTTCTTCTTATAAGTTAATTACTATCTCTGTGTTTTATATAACTATATTTTTTACCATTGACCAGTTATTGATAGAATTGGGTTGGATTTGGGTAGGGTTAGATTTCTTTGCTTTTTCACATTCAAACTTTAATTAGAATTTGTGGTTATTTTTCAGTCCAGTAATAGAAGACCGTGAAATATTGTGGGAGAAAAGGCACTATTTATTGAAACATTCCAAAGCTCTTCCTAAAGTTTTATTAGCATCTCATAGTTGGGACTATACATGCCTTCAAGGATTGTATTCTTTGCTCCACTCTTGGTCGGCTATGGATCCAGTATCTGCTTTACAGCTCTTGTTACCATGGTACCTTATTACACCTTAATTAATTCACTCCTTGCCGTTATTACTTTCAACATGACCGTTAAAAATTAACTGAAATCGTGAAAACGTAATGCTTGTGATACAGTAAAAGGAAAAAAAGAGTCCCTACAGCTACAAGGGGGGGGGATGCGATGTGTTGTTGGGGGTGAGTTAGGTTGTTTTGCCAACCCTGCAGCACTTGTGATCTCTATATAATCTTTCATTTCTTCCGAGGAAGGTAATTGCTTTGGTTCCACTTTCACCTTAGGAACCAAATATACATTTTACTGCCAAGGTGCATACAAAATTTTATCTCCAGACTTTGACGTCATTTAATTATTTTTATATTCTTATTTTCATATGTTTTGTTGTATTTTATTCTATTTTTTTGGGTCGGACCCTTTATAAATTTTGGGGGATGCTCCCCCCCAAAAAAAAAAAAAAATTTTTGCTCCAGATATATTTTGACCTTAAATGGATTTTGAGCCTATATGTTTTTTTTGTTTGGGTCCTCCTTATGAATTTTGGTGGGCCACCCCTGGGAAAGTGACGAAAATTGATCTGTCCCCTGTATGTAGAGGATAACACTCTCCTAAAAATAGATATAATTGGCTCTAATCCCAATAATAGGAAACACTTTTTCTCCCTTGGGAGTGAAAAGTGCTTTTTACTCTCTAAAAACTAGTAACTAAAAACTTCAAATTTTTCACTGTCTGGAGATAAAATATGTTTTGCTATATAACAATAATTTTATATTGAAACCTCAATTAATTATTATTTAGATTGGGAGTTTTTATATTACCATCTCAAGGAATATTACAAAATATAAAAATTCACACAAAAAAACTCTAGGTTGAAATTCGAAGCTAATGCAATTGCCTTTGAGTTAAACGCAACAACAAAGTTTTATATTTTGTTGCTCCAATTTTTTTTAGTACCCTTTGATCGGTGATTCATGTTTTATTATTATTAACTAGACACTGGTTTCAACATGGTGAATGCTCTAAGTAAATAAATACTTGCTTAAACACATAAATTCTGAATTGAACATAATTAGAAATAAGCTTTAAATAATTATTATTTAAAGCTTATTTCAATGAGTTTTAAGTATAAAAAAAGTCCTGTATAATAATTTTTCAATCAAGTTTTAAATGGCACTGTATCAAGTTTAATTTAATTTTTCCAAAATGTGAAATTTGATATTGACATTTTAATTTAATTTTCTCAGATTGTGAAATTATATGCTAGTTTTTTTCTTGATAGTGAATTTTGCCTTTTATGCATTTTTTTTATTTTACTTTTCCTTATTGTGAAATTAGATGTAGACATCTTGATTTAATTTCCCAGATTGTGAAGTAATGTGTATTTATTTTTATTTCAGTTTCCCAGATTGTGAAGTAATGTGTATTTATTTTTATTTCAGTTTCCCAGATTGTGAAGTGATGTGTATTTATTTTTATTTCAGTTTCCCAGATTGTGAAGTAATGTGAATTTATTTTTATTCAGTTTCCCAGATTGTGAAGTAATGTGTATTTATTTTTATTCAGTTTCCAGATTGTGAAGTAATTTATTTTTTTTATTTCAGTTTCCCAGATTGTGAAGTTCGAAAGTTAGCAGTGAAGTGGATAAATGAATTATCATGTGACAGACTTATAGACTATTTACCTCAACTTGTAGAAGCTTTGAAACATGAGACGTACGAAACTTCAGCTCTAGCCCAGTTACTTCTCAAGCGTTCATTAGAATCTCCTAGATTTGCACACTATTTGTATTGGTTATTGGTTTACATGCTCCCAGGACCTTCTCCTCAGGTATTGTTTATTATAATATTCACTGATACGGGGAGTCGATGTTGATATTGTGCACACCCATATTGCCAGGGAGTCAAAAAGAAAATCTTGTAGTTCTACTGAGAAGTATCTTTGGAAACTTTAAGTCATGACTTTTATCATGTGATTGATTTATATTATGAGTGACCATCAATTTGAAAGGTCACGCAGGAATACTTCTTAATGAACAAGTTGATAAGGTAGCAAAAGTTGATTAGTAGATCACGATTTAGCAATAGACTTCAGCATTAAATATCGTGTCTCATACACTGATCTTTTCTTTGAAGTTAATAAATCCTTAAAAGATAAACTGAGTCAATGGTAGAAGGATTATGAAAAAGGAGAGTTCTACTGATCGATCCATCCCAGCATTGGTTTCTTACCTTGGTTTAGAAACAATTACATAAGCAGAGCCTCGGTAGTAAGTATGTTTCAACTAAAAGCCAATCACGGCATTTGCAACTATTATTTGCACCGTTTCTTAAAAAATGACTTTCCTCTTTGCCAAAACTACAATGTGGACGAAACTCTAGAACAAATCATCTTTATTGTTCAAAGTATTCGATTCAGAGAACATCATCGTTTAATAGTTGGTACCATTGTAAAATAATTCAGCCTTTCCATTATAAAACAGTTCTTGCGTCTAACACATTTTCAGTTTATAAATACTTCATATTTTTTTTAAAAAAGCAAACATAAAGATTTAATAAAATCGGGTATGAGGTACCTCGGAACTTTGCCTCATTAGATCAGATTCGCTACGCTCATCTTCCAACTTCGGACTCCCTTTGCTCGTCCTCAGAATATACAAGTCAATAAATTTATACTGCAACATGTCTTTGGACTCCCTTCACTTGTCCTCAGATAGTAATTACATTTGTTTCTTCCCAGTGGTCATTCATCCAGGCACTGACCACGCTCGATGCTGCTTAACTTTTATGATCTACCAAAAATTATGGATGTACTTAATGTATTAAAACAAAACTTAGTACACTTATTTATTACATCAAGGGATACACTTGTACCAAATTTCAACTCAGTTGGATTATTTTCCAATTTTTAAACAATGTATAAAAATCATTTGATAAAAATTGAACTAATGCTGATAATGAGAGGAAACTTAGCACATGTGTTAGTCTTATAGATGGCTACATGCGTGCTAAATTGTTCAATTGTTTCAATTGTATCGTATAATTTTTCCGTGTTTTATGATTTTTCAAAATTTTAGCTTAGTCATTATTGCTGTTTAATGATGTCAGAAAAAAATTATTTTCCAAATAGCAAAATTACAGCAATAGACTGATTTTTGTACAATGTTTCAACTCTCTAGCATAAATACACATGGAGCTACGATGATAACCTACACATGCATAAACACACACACATACAGACAGACAACTTTTTTTACAACAATTTTTACAGATTTTTAATGTTGAAAAAAAATAAGGGGGAAAATTTTTTTTTTTTTTGTAAATATATCAAGTCATAAATGTTAATTTAAAACATAAACGTGATGCTCTTATGGCTGGCTGTATGATGTATCAAAATCAAGTTGGATATAAACTCTCAAATCTGTCAAAGTTGGTACATATCAAAGAGACTAATACTTAGAGGAAGGATACAACAGCTCTTATCATTCCTCTGGTAGCTAGGTGCCATAACTGTACATTGGTGACGCCTTTTTTTGTTATTTTTCATAATAATTACAATCCTACGTAAATATTTGATTATTTTTTCCACTATTTTGTCTTAATTTTAAGTAAATTAAATTTAAAATAAGATTTAATTATTATCTATTGCGTATGTTCTTTAATTGTCTGTGTTGTATAAAGTGGTTTAATGTGGCGTGAAAAATGCTCGCTGTTTGTTGAGTGCTACAATAGGGGTTGTAGAGGGGTGGTGGAATATCTTGTCTTTCTCTAGGGAGACTATAATAGGGGTAAGTACAGTTACGGCACCTAGTGGAAGCTGTCTCACTTCCACGCTCCTTATCTCTGTGCTATTCTGCCCCTGTACTACCTCTAAGTATTAGTCTCTTTGGTACATATACACAAAGTTCCAAAAAATTAATCTTTAGCAAATAGAACTGTTGATAAAATAAAGGGTAAAGAAAAATAATTCTTATTCAATAATTATTTTCAATAACAATACAGTTTTCATTCTTAAGGTTGAAAGTTGGCTATGTCATAATAATGTATTATTTGTTTTGTTCTTATTTGTAGAACTCAAATGCTAGCATAGTGGTTAATGAAGTCTGTATTAGTGATGTAAGATATCATAAAAGAATGCAGTTAATGTTGCGAGCATTGTTAGCTGTATCTGGTGAATCACTGCGTAATCGTTTTATCTCTCAACAACTTCTTGTTAAGGTTTGTTTATGAATCACTTTGTATAATCTGATTTTTTCAGCTTCATGTTATGACAAATGAATATGTTTTGTGTTTACTTTAGATTTGGTTTGATAGGATATTTTTTACAGGGATTAACTGATGTAGCAGAGTTAGTTAAGCAATCCAAGGAAAGTATCAGACTCAATGTGCTGAGTCATCATCTAGAAGGTATAGATACAAATCTCTCCCTATCTCCGACTTGCTTACCAGTCAACCCAGGAGTTCTAGTCAATGGAATCAACCTCAAACTCTGTTCATATTTTCCTTCTTTCACACTCCCATTGAAAATATATTTTACAAACAATGAAGGACTTGAAATCCCAGCTATTTTTAAAGTAAGCTTTTCTTTTTGCCTTATATCAGGCGGAATATTTTAAATATGTTAACTTAAATCTTAAAAACCCCTTCTAGTATTGTTGAGTGGTGTATGACACTACTTTTTATCCTCTAAGGTATATAACAATGCTTGATCTGGCCAGTCTTGTTACAATTTTTCAAATTCTGGTCAAGATGGTATCTGTTATTCTTGCTTTGGCTGCTCTTGTCTCTCATTGCCCTACTCCATCATGTCTAATATCATAAATTAAAAGTCATCTTTGTCTACTATATAATAACCTTAGAATAATACTAATATATAAGGAGCAGTAATATATAGGATATAATATATAGGACATTAAACTAAATGGAATTCTACTGATAACACTAAAGCCAGTTCACTGGTGGTCTGAAATGGGGGTACCACCCTAACAACAAAAATTATTTTATAAATGTGTCATAAATATCCATTAATGAAGAAAGTTTATAACTTAAAAAACCAGCTTCCAATTTAACAAAATCGGTTTTTCCCCACTTCTCCTGGTCCTACTATCATAAATAAAAGTCCTTTTTGTCAACAACATAATGACTTTTTTTGTTATTATAAATTACAAGTATAATTTACTCTTTTAAACCTTATTTCAATGAAGTCTAAGCTTTCATTGTTTATGATGTGTATATTATTTTTTGTAAAATAAATAGAAATGTGATTTAAATATAAATCATAGATAACATGTTTTTTATAACACTGAGATCAGAGGGAGTTTTTTTGGTTCTTATCTGTGCTTTAGGTACCGAAACCATAGTTAACTTCCTTAAGATCCTTCCAGCAAGCTCCAAGAGCTAACTGATTTAAAGCCATTGCCCTTATAGCCTTGGGATCTAATAACGTTTTCTCTTACTGATAAACCCGAGTTAAAACTTTCTCTTGTTCTGTAATTAACAGTTTCCATTTAATTTATATTTTAATTTTTAATATGGATAATTAGGTTGGAGATAATCTTGTGCAAGATATGCTGACTTTGCAAATGATAAGACTGATGGATAAAATGTGGCTAAGGGAGGGGTTGGATTTGAAGATGGTAACTTTCGCTTGCATTCCTACAGGTTATAGAGAAGGTTTGTTTCTATGTATTGTTTTCCTTGATACACTCATACAGATCATTTAGTTAATCTCCTAGTATAAATACTACCAAAGTCTTAGAAATACCTAATGGTATTTCTAAGACTATAATTTATGGATCTAATAAATTAGATCCATTTCTTCCATCAATCAACTCCCTATATTTAGCACTGTAACTGTGAAGTTATTAATAAGTTCACCTATAATGACATTTAACATACGAGGAGATCCAAAAGCTGTGCTCTGAGTATATACCCATTAGGGTATATGCAGCTATTTCCAAAAATATAGTTTTGAGGTATCACAATTTTAATGTTAGCAGTTTTATATCTGATCTCGTATGGCATTTGAAATTGTTTTATTTATGTTGTGAACACTGTAACCTTAAAGTTTTTAACAAGTAATTGTCACCTGTTGTTGATCACATTTCTAGACAGTCTTTGCGTCTACAACCAATTTTATGTACTTATTCAATGATTTAAGGTATAATTGAAATGGTGTCTGATTCTGAAACACTTAGAAAAATCCAAATAGAGTTTGGATTGACTGGTTCGTTCAAGGATCGACCCATAGCTGAGTGGTTGGCCAAGCATAATCCATCTGCTTTAGAGTACGAACGAGCTGTCCATAATTTTACTGGTAATTATTCTTTATCTTGAATTTATTTATTTTATGATGATACAGAAATAAAAGTTAAACTACTTGGTAGTAGTAGTTTAACTTTTAGCTCTGAAATAAAACAGAGTTTCTCCACTAATGTTATATATTTGACATAGCCAGCTTTCAATCTTAACAGATCATCGTCAGTGCCGGTGAGCAGCGAAGAAAAGAGTTAGGAGACAGCAGATGCAGTTTTGTCTAGAGGTTAAAATTAAATTTACTTACTTTGCTTTATTTAGTTCGCTTTAATTTAACCTCTAGACAAAACTGTAACCGCTGTCTCCTAACTCTTTTTTTCGCTGCTCGCCGGCACTGATGATGATCTGTTAAGATTGAAAGCTGGCTATGTCAAATATATATCATTAGTGGAGAGACTCTGTTTTATTTCATTACTGTAAAAGAAGTTAAAAGTATACTTTTAGAATTTATCATTGCTTTTAATTCATTACTAATGTTTTTTAATCATTGAATAACTATTCTCTACTTATTATATTTTTCTATTAAAATAATGAAAATTTATTTCTTTTCTTTTTGAATATGATGGACTCATGCCTTACATATAACAATTTTGTTTCTATTATAATTTTAAAATTATCTTCTAGCATTGATTTTAAAGTTAAGTAAATAATATAATACTTTCTCTTGTTTATATTATTATTCTTTGTTTTCCTTACTTTAAGTTTTATTCTTTTTTTTCTTTATTGTTCTTTTTTATATATTTATAAATCTGTATGCATATTGTAAACATGATATTATTTTTTGTATTTAACTTGTAAATATTGTATTGTATTGTGAAATAAAGCAATAAACAAAAAAAAAATTTAATAGTGAAGTATTAAATGTAGAAAAAGATGCAACATATGAGGAGATGTGTTCGTGCTGCAAACTCAATAGCAAAGTTATCTGTTGGTGTAATTTTCAACATTTAATTTATAACATTAAATAAAATTAAATTAAATTAAGTGTTCATACTTAAATAGTGTTAGACAATATTAACTTATATAACTTAACAAACCACTCTGTGGGAATTCAACAAGGAACTTCAAGAAGTTACCAATTAAAACAATTCTTTTTTTTTTTTGTTAGCATTGGTCGACTTGGACCATACAGCCATATAATTCTTTTTCTTAATCTAAATTATAAATAATACAAAGTGCATTTAAAAAAAAAAATTAAAACTTATCAATTTTCTGTGGCAAAGAGGACCTGGTGGAAGAGGAAGAACTGGGACCAAAGGAAAGGAAAACAAACAACACAAAAAAGGCAAAACGAAGAAGAAAAATAAATAAATAAATAAAGCAACAGTCTCTCCACAAATGTAAAAACTATATTTACAAAGCCGGCTTTCGACTGTTAACAGCCATCATCAGTGCCTACCAACAATGTAAAAACACAATAAGATAAACTATGTACAAAGTAAAATAAAACAAAGTCAAAAGATAAAAATAACAGTACAAATAAAAATGTATAAAATAACATAAAAACAAAAACTAAAACCCAATTACCGTAGAGAAGCGAGAAAGGAAGAAAAATATAGACTATATCATTTGAGACAGAGGTTTGACTTTGTTTTATTTTACTTTGTACATAGTTTTTATTGTGTTTTTACATTGTTGGTAGGCACTGATGATGGCTGTTAACAGTCGAAAGCCGGCTTTGTAAATATAGTTTTTACATTTGTGGAGAGACTGTTGCTTTATTTATTAATCACTACCTCCACGGTTCAGAATACATGAAAAAGAAGAAAAATAATTAACGCACTTACTGTCAGACATTCTTTTTAATAAGATAGGCATTTAAATTGAAATTAACAACAACAACAATTATTTGTTTGATTGATGAGAGGAAATCAGTCCCATTTGTAACTGATTAACATATCCCATTAATACGTATGTTATAACGCTCTAACAAAGCACGCTTGAATTGTTTGGTTTCATACATTTATTTATTTCACTTGTTTATTTGTTTCTAGAATCATGTGCTGGCTACTGTGTTGCTACTTATATTCTTGGTATCTGTGACAGGCATAATGATAACATTATGTTGAAAACTACTGGACATATCTTTCACATTGATTTTGGAAAATTTCTGGGCGATTCTCAAATGTTTGGAAATTTCAAAAGGTAAAATATTATTATGGTTGATTATGATGACCTTTATTATCAAAACTGACATTGACAATTTTCTAAAATTTTGTTTGAAACCATTTTAATGTGAGCGTATTTACGTTTTAATTATTTCTTTTTTATTTATAGTTATCATAAAGAATAATTTTATTGATGCATTTACTTATTTATTTATTAACTATTTTCTCCTATAATGGGTGGGGAAGTATTGTAATCCAAATCTTGTTATCTAAAGGCACAATTGAGGCAGATGAAGTGCCTAAGTATGTACTCTCTCTTAAGTGTACTCTCAGATTCTAGTAAGAGTAATTATATACCACAGTAGAGAGGATTTTGAAAATTGATTAGTAAGTCATACAAGTTAATCAAGTCAAGTTAAGTGATTTGGTAAGTCATTACTAAAAAGTACCTTATAAGTCTGTGACTTACTAATACTGGCTATCTAGTAAACCTTTTTAGATGTAAGGTAATCTTCAATCTGCCTGATCCTTACTTATCACTCTGCTGATGATTGTAGAATCCATCTTAATCTAGCTTAGATGAACGGCCATATAATCATTTCCAAAAGCATCTTTGGGAAGCGATTGATAGATGATGAAACAAGTGTTGCTCATCCCTCTCGCCTGTTCCATTATTATCACCTCTTCCTTATTACTGTCACTAAATCTCTGTACTATAAACTTCTGCAAGGAAGTATTTTATAGATTATACCTACATATAGACCTAACCTACTTTTAAAGTGATCTATCATCTTAAATTTATTGTAGTATAATAAATCAAATAAAAAGTAAGCGCCTCCAGCTTCAAGCATTCTCCTTACATACACAATTACGTACATATTAAGATCTGCTCCGTAGCCATGGTCGTATAGTACTGGCTTCGGCACTGGAGGTCCGGGGTTCACAGCCCGGGCTATGCTCTCAGTTTATGAATATAATTTTATGTAAAAAATTTCGCCAACTTTAGCTTTACTTTGAGCATAGTAGATGTGACCACCCAAGGTGGTTCCCGCAGGGCGAACACCCTGAAGGGCCGAAAGGCCCTAAAATGGGCATAATAAAAAAATAATAGTACATATAAAGAATAATTTATTTAATTATAAGAGTATTGTATAATTTAAAAATATATTAAAATATTAATGTAATAACCATTTTTTGTAAATTTAAATGTGTATTTTTTTGGCAAATAAAATTATATTATCATCTCTCCCTCATTACTATCACTATTTACCTGCCAGCATGTACAGTAATAAATACCTATTAGGCTGGCAAAACTTAAAACACAACTCATTATGTTTTAGGCAATTTATGATATTATAATTTATTTATTTTATTATGTTTTTATAAACACGATAGAAAGAAGAAGCAATAAGTTGGATTGGGAAGGGCTAGGCGTAAATATAAACGGGGAATGGTTAAACAGGCTTGCTTTTGTAGACGATTTTATATTAATTTGTAAAAATAAACAGGAAGCAATAAGAATGTTGAGAGAATTAAAGGAAGAGACAGAAAAGATAGGGCTTAAAATAAATTCGAACAAATCAGAGTTCATGTGTTTCAATATAGAAGATGATAATATAGAGTTAAAGGTTAGAGAGGAAAAGTTGAAAAAAGTGGATCAATATATATACCTAGGTCAGCTGATAAGTCATGAAGGAGAAGATAAGGAGATAAGAAGGAGAATAGGGTTAGGATGGGCAAGTTACAACAGATATAGGCACCTCTTTAGATCTGAGGTAGGAATGGAATATAAACGGAAACTGTGGAATATGTGTGTCTTGCCTGTCATGATCTACGGAGCGGAGACATGGATAATAAATGGAGAAATGATAAAGAAAATGAGAGTGGCGCAGAGAGGTATGGAGAGGAGTATGTTGAAGGTGAGTAGGAGAGATAGAAAGAGTAATGAATGGGTGAGGAAACAGACAGGATTGAAGGATATAGGAAGGACAATAAGTGAAAGGAAGTGGGGATGGACAGGTCATGTAGTGAGGACAGAGATGGACGATGGACCAAGAAACTGATACAGTGGTATCCGAGGGAGAGAAAGAGAAAGAGAGGCAGAACGAGAGTGAGGTGGGACGAAGAGATGAAGAGGATTTGTGGACAGGAGACGTGGCAGAGAGTGGCATGGGATAGGAAAGAATGGGCAAGGATGGGAGAGGTGTATAAGGATGTCTGGTTATATAAAGAATAATACAAAATATTAAATAATTAATAAATAATGCATAACAAAGAAAATAATAATAACAAAAATAATAATTATAAATAAATATGTAATATATGAGTATGAGTAAATGAACACACTTCTATAATTAATACTAAATATAATACATAATACATATTAACTAATAATATTGTTAAGTTATTGTAATAAGAATTACTAATAGGTTAATGTTTTATGTTATAATATTAAGGTTATTGTGATATTATTCTGTACATATAGTTCGCTTTTAAGTTTGTATTATTAACGCACCTTACTAGTATTAGTAAGTTGCATGGAATGTTGAAATATTTTAATGAATTTTTAAATTATATGCATGTTGTAATTGTTTAATAAATTTTTACTGTTTTTTAAAAATCTATTTTTAAGAAAATTATTAGTAGTAAAAGGAATTTATCAATAAAATAAAAATAAGAAAAATAAGAATAATTTTAAAATATAAAAATAAATTAAAATAGTATGGATTATTAAAATGGAAATGTGTAATTATTATTAAAAAATGATTAAAGATAGAATTATTAGAAATTAATAAAAGTAGTATTTAAGAATAAAGTAAGTATTGAGTATGAACAGAATTTAAGTTGGTGTACCAACCAAGATTTCCTCTATGAGGCACCACGGCTCAATGCCGATTTGCGCATGTCAAATAAAATAAGTGTAAATTGTTTAAATGTTTTGTAAAATTGTATTCATAATGAGTAATGTGCAATAAATGGTTATTTATTTATTTATTTATTTAAGTAATTTACATGATCTTAAAGAACTATCAAAGCCAAGTGGCCAGAGTGTCGGCACTCCAACTTAAGTACAAGTGATATTTTTTTTCTCAGGAAGCTCTCAAAAAATTTGGTTGAAATTATTGTAATTAAAGATACAGTACTTTTTTTTAAAAAACAATAGATTTTAAACATTAATAATATAAAAAGGTAAAAATAATATCAAAATACTTGTAATAAAATAAAAAATACAAGGGTACGGGGTACCTCGGAACATTACACCAGATTCGCTAAGCTCATTCTCCCAGCTTCGGACTCACTGAGCTTGTCCTCAGAATATACAAGTAATTAAATTTATACTGCAACACGCTTTAGACTTGCTTCCCTCGTTCTCAGATAGCAAATACATTCTTTTCATTCATCCAGGCACCGACCACGTTCAATGCTGCTTCACTGATATGATCTACCAAAAGTCATGGATATACTAGTTGTATTAAAACCATACTTAGTTCAAATACTTATTCCGTTAATGAATTAGATTGTTTCCTTTTTTTTAAAAAACGTATACAAATCATTCCATAAAATTGAACTAATTGCATCACAGTTAGAAATCATAGCAAATCAATAATTGGTAATATACTTTAAAGATAACAGCTATAAATATTAAATATAACATGAGAATAAAATAAACTACAATGATTAGTGAATTTAAATACCTATAACGTAAATTATGCTGAAAAACCAATGAATTCTTTATTTTATCACAGATAATGAATCAACTATTGTGTCAACTATTTTTAAACTCTTTAAAACTTTTTTTTTGTATTTAAATACCTCTTCAGTGTAATAATTATGTAATTTTTTTTAAATTTATACCTTTTTGTATTATTGATTTTTTTATATTATTTTTTTATTTATAAATATAAGTGTGTATGTATGTATGTGTGTGTGTATATATGTATTTATTATTTTTTGTACACCTAGTGTAACTTAAGCTTTTAATATTTACTTAAAGACCCCCAAACTCAGGATTACCTTGTGGGATTTCACTTTGTTCTATGTAAATATTTTGTTTATAAAACTTGTTTTACTTTTGTATCAATACTTTTTTTGTGAAATAAAGAACATTGAAAAAAACTATTAATGTTTTTTAAAACTCTTAAATGTTAAATAATAGAACAAGTAAAGCTAGAACTCATTTAGCTGATATGAGTGGATATAAATAATACTTACTTGTGACTCCACTCAAGGGTTCTCATATCGAGTACGTAAAGATCGTTAGTCCTCGTGGACTCCAACCTTCCTCCGAATAGAAAGACCCTGTGACGATCTATATCTGCATCACAGGCAGCTCTGGGTGGAGGAGGGTTCCGCCTGGTCTCCAGCCAGCTCCAGGTGTTGTCACCAGGGTCGTAGCAGACCAACTGGTTGTTCCAGCCTTTGACTCCGGGTCTCACACCCGTCGTATCCGGAACGTAGCTCAACTTCTTATTCGGTCCGTTCTCAAACCATTCGTTATTAGGCTTCTGACCGTAACCACCAAACAAATATAATCTGCACAAGTCAAAAAAGAAAAACTTTTACCAGTCTTCTACCCTTTTTGAGGCAAAAATTCTAATTTGAAAAGGGGAAATGCAGAAAAGCAACAACATGAACTGTGTTTGGAAATCTCTGCAACATCTCTCAAATAGGAATCTGTTAATAGTTATGACTGACCATAAGAATCAAGTCAACTTCCAGAGCCATGGATTTATTTCAGGCAAGGCAAAATTAACACACACAAATTAGTTAAATAATGTAGTGCATGTGCACATTGAATTAAATAAATTTAGCTAAAGGTGTTTTGTAGTTTCACTTTGTGGTGTGAACAAGGGAGAAACAACAACATTTCAACTTAAAACAAAAAATTGTGGCAAAAATCTAAGAAATTTTTCAAAACGGCAGATAGCTAAATAATGTGAAAATTAAACAGCCAACATATTTCTTTGTTTGTTTCAATTAAATAATAGCTATTTTAATCAAGTCGACAAAGGTTGGATCGTAACTCTATCAGGCTCTTCTAACACTTGCAGGTAAAATAATAGAATCTTTGTGAAATCTCTCTTATAATGGTAGCTTAGTGAGGAAGTAGGGTGGTTGAATACCAACTTGTTGCCGTAAGTCCAGCCGGTGCCCTTGTCACATGGCACGGGGCGGAGGCCTCCTGGGTGTAGCAGTTCCCACCGGTAGGACACTAAGTTCAATCTGTACAGGTTGTTAGTGTACCTCACGTACTCTCCGTTAATCTCTTCCATGCCTGCCAACAAAAAATACTTGCCTTTATTAACAGGCTTTCATTAAAAATAACTCAATATTCAAATTCCTGTCCTTGACATTGATAAATGTTGCATTTTCCCTAGGTAACTGTTATGCTAAGTCTCATAAGATGCCAAATGACTTTTAATTTTATACAGCTTCAGATTAAAAGATAAATAAAACACGAAAGAATATAATCATAAAAGATAAATAAAACTGTCGCAAGGAAAACATACATATGAATGGAAATAACAGGATGAAAAACTAACTCATGATGGGCCACAATATAAAACAACTTCACAAGCTATAGACTAGAAAAACTGTGAAGTGAACTTGATAAAGGTATTGAAAAGCCAGCTGAATGAGCCTCAAAATGGATCCAAAAGACCAGATAGCAAAGTGCCAACAGGAAAAGAGTAATCAACTCTACTCGCAACAGCACATTCAACATCAAACTTGGTACACTTTTCTACATTAAATATTTATCTTGACAACAAGTTTTAGATAAAGGTGAGAAAATGGTCTCGAAAGGTCCAATGCTTAGCTGTATTTTACAAGCCATTGACGGGGGATAAGCAGAGATAAAAATAACGGAATAATTGTGTAGTGTAATGATCATTGTTCAAGTTAAAAGTGAGAGGAAGAGAAATAAGAAAGAAACAATAAAAAGCACCAAAAATTTTAATAAACTTCCCTAGTGCTTAGTAGAGCCTTCTCTACTAAGCTCTATTGTACCTAAATTCAATCTAGCGAGCGAAGCGACCTCCTTAAGTAGTAGTCCATTTATTAGATTTTCTAGTTGATAATTTAAGATTTTTTTATCTTCTTTTACTTTTATTAATCCAAGTCAGTCAAGGG